>VXBZ01005907.1:29728-55178 GCA_013399135.1 Heliornis fulica | reverse complement strand
TTGGACCCATGCTTAATGGTTATACTGAGTTTATGGTGAATGAATGTAGATCTATATACCTAGTTTCGAAGTCCATGTTTATTGAGTCTTGTAATTTCTTAAGCTTTATAAATGTAATGTACAAGTGCAAAAATATATCTCTTTAAAATTATATTAATTTAGAAAAGATCACAGACTTGAACTGGATGATGAAAGAAATGTGCTGCCTCTAAATATCTTTTAAAGGAATTACAAATAGAAATTTTAAAGACTTTTAAAGAGATTTAAAATTCTTCCGAAGGCTCTAGTGAATCATAGACATTTTATTGCTATACATATGATTCATACATGACCTCTTAAATATAATTAGGTATTCCAGGGAAGATTCCACATTTCATTAGAAACTTTCCTCATTATTTGCAGGGCTTCAATCCATCTTTAAGTTTACCACATGAACAGGAAGTAGTGACTTGGGTAGCAGTGTAAGAACAGTAATATATAAAAGCATTTTTTCTTTGGTATTTGCAGAGCAAAAAGTCATCTACAGTCTAATTTCCTGAAAAATATTAAACCTGCTATTTAGAGCTGTAGCAAATCTCCATTGAAGACTTTATATCCTTTTTAACCTGCCATTTTGACTATCCTTTGTCACAACCACGTGATTAAGCCTATATTTCCACAACCTTTAGCAGACGCTAGTAAACCAGTTTCCTATTGCAAATGAGCAAAATATGAGCATTCATACTTCTTTAATTGCTATGACCTAAAAACATTTTGGCAGAGACCTGTTATAATTCCTGCCTATAACAAAGTAAGTTTTAAGAACTACGTGTCTGGAATTCATGATCTCATCTCACTGCCTACTGGTAATATGTCTGAGTAATAAGTTACTATAATTTATATGTTCACAAGACCAATAGTGTAACAAAGTTTGTATAGATGCAGCATGTAACCCATCTTTTTATCACTGATTGTCCTTTCTAACTGTAGTAGTGAAACACACTTATTATAATAAGGTAAACCATCACCTCCTTTGGTCCTGACAAGTGTCATTTACTAAAGAATTAAATCTTATTATCAGTAACTTCTTTTAATCAGAATTTCTAAACAATCAGGAAATTAAGCAAAGCCTTCAGCACTTGTCCATGGGATCAAATCTAATATACATAAACACCTTATAAATCTGCCAAAAAAAGGTAAATCTGAACAGCAAGACCTTTTTTTCCCTAGACATATGCTATGCTTTTAATAAGGACCTGGCTCATTTTCAGGCTTATCTTTTTGTTAAGGCAGAACTGAAAGCAAAAGCCTTGGAAGCAGTTAGAAAAACAGCGTAATCACAAAGATACCATTATCCTGTCTCTTGTAGCTTTTATATTTGAGCTTCTCAAAGCTATGGACAGCAAATTACTCATTTGATACCTGAGCTGCATAAAGAAGATTGAAATCCAGGCTGTTAATGATCTTTTCACTCTGTTTGGGAGATTCTCTGTAAAAGCTCATGTGTAGCACAGATGCTGGCTGCCTACATTATTCCTAGGCACCCAACAAAATACAGAGGTGGAAAGTGTCATTTACTCTGGATACACTAATGCTGAAAGAAATCTTATTTCTGTATAAAAGCTGTTCTAAAGAAGGAAATGGTTCTCTAGGAGACCAGAAGAAAAACATTAGGTTGTTTTTAATATTTTTTTTTTTAGTAAATGACTTTTTGTAGTAAATTACCCAAATTACTAGATACTTTAATTGAATAATCAACTTAAGTGAAACAGAAATTCAGACTAGCAATGAAAGTGGTGATTAATGACTATAGAAAAATAAATTATTTATTCCAAACAAGATTATCCATGAGGTATTAGGATGGCTTAATCTTTTAAAAATAGTTTAGATGGAAATAAATTATAATATAAAAGTGCACTAATTCTTATTTGGCTAAAGCCACGGAGCAATTTTTAAATTTCAGTTTGTCACTGCTATATAAAATTTGTTACCGCAAAGTTCCCCTGGAAACCCCGGGGAGATAGGAAAAAAAATATTGTCATCAGTGATGATACAAAGTGGGAGCAATTGAAAGTTTACAGACATGCTCAAAGTCACATGAGTGTAGGACAACTTGAAATTCAGTTTAAGCATAAAGGCTTCATGCTGTAATCAAAACATAACTATCTGCCTTCCCCCCCAGTTATTTTCTTATGCTCTATCCTTATTAACCAGGTAAATGCAGTTGTTCCACATGCCACCCCTAGTTCCCAAAATCATGTAGCACGTCATCAATTATCTTTAATCCTTTATCACCCACTCAGCTTGGTGAAATGTGTACATGGAATTAATATGATTTTACAGTTTTAACATCTTGTAGATGGCACATGCAGAAAGAAGTGCAGTCCTCAGCATCTGGTTCTGAATGGCCACAAGACAGGCAATAATACTCTATCAAAGAAAAGGATGATTGTGTTCTATTCAGCACCTCAAAGGAAAATCTCTGTAGAGTCAGTCCAGAATGATTGTCCTACAGACATATAGAAAAGGCCAAAGTCTGATTTTAAATATTACATATTTCTTTAATCTATTTCTTCCTTCTGTCACATACAGGTTTCCCACCAATTTTTTTCTCAATGCTTATCCAACTCCTTATAGAATCACAGAATCATAGAATGAATAAGGTTGGAAGGGACCTTTAAAGATTATCTAAGCCAATCGTCATGCAGTAAGCAGGGACACCTTTAACTAGGTTGCTCAGATCTAATTCTCTTTAGGAAATACTTTAAAGAGAGCATTTCCATTTTTTTAAAAATATTTTTAATTTTATTTGATTAATCTTAGTTTCTAAGTGTATTTTTGTAATTTCTTAGTTTTTAGGGAAGTCTTCAGATCTTCAGCCAAGGATAAGGAAAGATATGCAGTGCAGGTAACAGAGATCTCAGCAATGAACTCTCAAAGCTCCTCCAGGCATTATAGTTTATAAAAGTTGTGGGATCATACCTTACAGTACATACGTAGCTCCTTCTCAATGAATAAATAAAAGTTCAATTTTTAAGTTCCTCTATTAAAAACCACACTAAAGAAATAATTACTTCTCTTTATATTGTGCAAGGATTTAATGCAGAAAATCTGTGCAAAAAACTAACTCCATTAATTATTTTTACTAAGTTAAATGGTTAAGCGAAAGTCCTGTTACACTGCTCCAAATTCCTTCTTCAGCAATATGAGTTTAGTTTTAGAAACCTCTGTGATGCATTGATAGTTACATTAAGCAATCACAAAACTAATTTAGTGTTTTTAGACAACTACCCAAAATAAAAAGAAATCTAAAAAAAAAAAAAGTCTATCAATGACAAAAGCAATATCAAAAAATCAGAGTCAGAGATAAATAACTGGGAAAGTCCCATTGATAGAATTACAATGTTAAAGGGAGGCATCATAAAACCAAAATATACTTTTTCCTACTGAATTTTTCCTAGAACCCAGGTCCAAAATTAGAGAGAGAACCTGAGCTACTGAAAGAAAAGAAACCATTACCTTCATGAGAAGTAGCTCATACATTTTAGTTTACACAGAATCATGGAATCACAGAATATGTAGGATTTGGAAGGGACCTCAAAAGACCAACCTCCCTGCCTGAGCAGTTCAACTTAGTTTATGTTTGATTTGTTTTGGTTAGTTCAGAAGAAATAAAAATTTGCATGCATTAATTGAAGCATTTTCTTTTGCTTCTCATCTAATTTTAATAAATCTAAATGGTAAGACTCTTGCATGCTTGGGAACATCTCATAGAATAATCTCTATGATGTCAAAGTAACCACAGAAATTTATAGAACAAAGAGATTACAGAATGGATTCTACTGGATCATATGTAACCTAGAGAATCCATATCATGGCATCCATAGCTAATCATTCTTTCTTTTAATCTCTGTTGCCAAGTACTTTTGGATTACTAAAGCAAATCAAATTATATTTAAATCAGACCGTCTCAAATCCAGTGGCAACATAAGACTAATCAACTTCACCTTTATATGACTTTGATTTTAGTCAGCTCAAGTGACCACGATGGAATGAAATTATTGTGGTTAGTGGGACCAGAACTAAGAGTGAAGAAGAGATGAAAATGAACCTAATATAATTTATTAGTCCCTTAAAAATGTGCCTTGCATACAAAGAAAACAAACCCCCACATTCACCAACAACAAAACCACCTGCTCATGTGAAGTGTTATTTTAAATCATTTTAAAACTATTCTTTTCCAAAGAAATACATAAATGAATATCTGAAAAAACAGTTGTCCATATACAGTTCACCCTCCACTCTGATTTCAAGTTGTACAGATCCGTAAAAATGAATGATCATGTAGAACAGGGCAGAAGAACAAGGCAAAAGTCTCACACTTAATACTTGCTTAGAATTAATGTGGGGTAACTAAAAATCTATGAAAGTTGAGGACTTTAACTTTAAGACAGCCACTTTTAACATAGTGATAACTGAAATAATCCAGTTAAATAATAAATAAACTGAAATATGAAATAAGTTCAGTCCTTTTATATTGTTAATTTTAACTGGGAAAGTAGAATAATAAAGTACTAGATGATAAAGGATATTGACTGAGCAGTTAACATAATACAACTTAAATGCATCATCCTTGTATTTCCAGTAGATGGCAGGTATAGTACTTTAAACTTTAAAAAACTCAACAAAACTATTTTCTTAATTTTTTGAAACAATAAGATGCTATTATCTCAGAAATTTTGCTTAAAATATAACAGGCTTTCCAGATACGTGTATTTCTACATTTAACAACTTTATGGAAGATATATCAAGAATAAAATTAATGTTTAATACAAACATAATAAATACTAAAAGCCAATTATAAAGTAATAAAAATAGAAAGAAGACACTGAACAACACTCAAATGTGTTTCAGTGAGATCTGAAATGCTAAGAATAATATTAACAATCAAATAAAACCCACATCTGGCAATCTTAAAGAAATGAATTTGAAAAAAAAATCTATTTCTTTTTTTCATAAATATGCCTCCTTTTAAGGCAATGACTAATATTTTTCCAGAAAAGAACTTTCAATTTTCTGTTATGTGTCACTGAGAAATTAAGAACCATGAAATGACAGTCTAGCATTTGCAAATTCAGGGATTCCTCTAATAAGGCTGTCAGTTAAACCAAGCTCAACATACACAAGAAATTATTATTTACTTATTTAGTTATTTATTTTGTTAGTTACATGTTTGATCATCTATCTATCTATCTATCTATCTATCTATCTGTCTGTCTGTCTGTCTGTCTGTCTGTTTGTTTGTTTTACTACGAGGCTGAGTAATAAAATTCTACTTGCAGCAGAGGAGTTCACCCTCCATCAGAGCACAGATTAGATAATGTGATTAGGGACAAACCCTTTCACTTTCTTTCTATTTTTCTGTATTATGTAAATAATGATGACCCCATAACTTGTTCACGGTGCTACACCCTCAAACTACTCTAAAGCCAATCTTGTTAATCTCAAGTGGTTATTTTTGTTTATCTCAGTTTCATATTCATGGATGCCATTTTATTTTGACTAAAGTTTGGTGAGTTGAATGTCTGATACCATCAGTGTTTTAGAAAGGGGAAAACTGAGATGCTTCGAGTTTGAAGTCAAAAGCATTTGCAAATGTTCACTGAATTGTCCAATGTTTTATTTGGGGGTGGTGCTGGTGCATGTTAAGTGTTATAACATTACAAATATGTTAAAAACAATCTTAATTAATTAATTTTTGCATTTCAGACATGAGTGCAGGCTGAATGCAAGAAGAAACAAGCACGTACCGAGTGACAATTTCTGAGATCCATAGCTTAAAGGAAAAGACTAGTATTACATAAAAACTGCCATGACAATTACAATCTAAATAAAATTTTACAGGCAGGTTTACCCATATTCATCATGAAATCATATTTTGTCTTCTTTCTATTCCACACCTTACTCCATCTTCTGTATGAAACAGAAGAACACCTACTTTCTAATGGGTTTTCGAGACATCCGCTGTTTGGTCACACATCACTGGAAGAAGAAAGCGGAATCATGTCACAAGCATGTTTGCCGTTCTTGGTTTCTCTGCTAAAACTCAAGACATGAATATTAATTATTCTGTTTCTTTCCTGTCTTGCAGCTCATAACCCCCAACCACCCTCCATTATATTCCAGATGACTTATTTCTTTATTTAGTTAACCCTTCTGTCCTCTAACCAATATTGGTATTCACTACTTTTACTTTTTTTTTTTTCTTTGCATCTAACCTTCTCCCTGGCTTCTCGTGTCCACATACCCGCCAGACTCTTTCTCCTCATTCCAAATCAGGTGACATCTTCCTCTGTAGTTCCAATCACTCCTCTAACTTTCCCTGAAAACAATACACTGGTATCTTGTTTCAGTCTTTCTACAAAAGTTGTTTTGGTTTTGATTTAGTGGCAATTCATTGTCCACATTCAACATTTCACAGTTTAGACACCTGACTTGCTTCTTCTGACTTCATTATTTTTCCTTCACTCAGGTGCTACAAGTCCCTTTACCGCAGTTCTATGATGCCAACTTTGAATAAGATGTTTTCCTTTTTTTTTTTTTTTTCTGTTATCTGGATCTTACAAAAAAAGTGATTACGTAATAAAAAACCACCAAAATATATGTTCACGAACTCGCCGGTATCTATTATGCTCTTTAAGCCAGTGTTAATATTGACTCTCTCCCTAAATGGAGAAGCTCGTGCAAGGAAGCCTGACTTTTGTCACGTACTCTAAAGTTTGCCAGTTCAGTCCTGCTGTGAAGATGGCAAAAGTCCAATCTTGTCATTAATAAGATGCATGAGGGATGCAAGTGATGATGGAATCAACACTGAACATTACGAAGCATCTACTGAGCATGTATAAACTAAAGGTCTCTAAAAACTTGATACGTGAACAAATTTTTGCTTTTTAAGGAAATGGGAAGACTTCCATATGAATAAAAAAGAAGCTAAATCTCTTTTTTTTCTCTTTATAATATATGAATTGTAGATTTTTTCCAAGGAAAAGAGCAACAAAGGTTATTTTATTTGAAAATTTATTTCCCTCAGCTTCATTCATGGAAACCACAAATTAATTGTAGATGAATTAAAAAATAAACCAAAATAAATTTTCATTCATGTCCCAAGCTTAAAATATTTCAGAAAAATGGGTAAATTCAAAAAAGCTGTGTGTAAAAAATATTAGAAAATTAGCCCTAATAAAAAGCAGGAAACTTTAACAACAGGTGATGAAAGCAGCTCGGCATTTAATACAGCATTTGTGGTAGCAATAGGCATACAGAAAAAAACCCTTCACTTAACTTTCCCAGTGTTTCATCTGCACTTTGCCTATTTCCTGCTTTGGTTGTTGTGCTGAGGTCATAGTTTGGATCATGAGAATTGGTTTAGTTTGAGTAGAAGAGGAATTTCTAGTGAAGCCAAGTATGCCTTTAATGCAATCTTATTTATTTATCAAAAAAGTACAGAAATCTCCGGTTTGTACACAGAAGAAATAAAATCCTATCTTTGTGTATGTTGCCATGCCTCAGTTAGCATATGGAACAAAAGCCTGCCCCCAAGTCCTGGCATTTTTTTGGAATCCTGTAACATTTAATTCTTGTACTTTTTCTTCTCCCCTCTCACACCAGCTCTTCATTCATCCTTTCAGACATTTTTTAGAAAAACATTGTAAGGTTTCTTCTAATTATAAACACAACAAGTATATAGAAACTAATTATAGATCAGCCTGAACTGTCTTCAGCAGTAACCATGCTTACAATAACTGTGTAATATTTAGGGCTTTTTAAAAGCAGAACTTCTTTACATTAAAAGATTGACTTTTCACAAATCAGTATAAATTCTAGCTAATCATAGCTTACTGCATATACATGTTACATACTACACAAGACAACAAAATGACACCATACAAATGCAGAAAGAACAATTACTTTTTTTATATTGATGCTTAATGCTAATGAAAACCCATGATTTTTCATTAAAACTGATTAGTACTATTAACCTCATCCATCTTCTATAATTTTGGTTACTTGTTTCATGTGGGAAAAATAATCTTTCTCTGAGAATATGGTAAAAAGGTAAGACATAAAAGAATAAAAGAATTCAGGAAGTAGGCCAAAACAAACAACGTTCACTACTTAATAATTTTGCAAGACTTTGTCAGACTGATTCAGTCCAGAGTCTAGAATCTATTCCCTGTGAACATATTACTGTTAAAAAAAAGACAGGGATGAGAGAATGGAGTTTTAACATGGCACTCTGTAGTCAGTTTATTTCACAAGTGTTGAAGGCTAGTTGAGAAAGTGAAAAATTTCTGAAGATCTTGTCACATGCTCCAAATATGTCAAACAGATCTAGAAGTAAAGTTCTGAATGTGTATTTAGGGATAGCACTGTACAACAATAACTTTTTTTTACACTTCTCTTGCATCATGGCATCAGTAAGTATATCCTGAACACTCTTCCTTTGTTCACAACAATTAGCTGTGAAGTTTTCCTGAGGAATTAATTTCCATCATATGTTTGCATTCTTTTTTTACATTACTGCTCAGCAGGACCACAATGTAGAAAATTGCTAGGGAATTCTCCTCTAATGCAAATCTTCAATATGCCAACAGTATGTAAAGCAGCGAGACCCCAAAAGATACACAGTAATACATGTCAAAGACTAACACAAAAGAAATTAAAAAATTAAATTTGAATATCTGAATTCAAATTTATTTGTGGAATATCTTGGGTATTTCAAACACAATGTAAATATTCACTTATGTTGAATTATCAGTATTATCAGATGTAAATATTTAAATATGAATCTAGTAACAAAATTTCCTGAAAATTGAAAACCAAATAATAATAATAAAAAAAAACCACAAACAAACAGAAATTACCCTGTTTGCATAGTTTCGATAAACTGGAATGGGAAACTGTCTGATGTTACTAGTATTCTAGGAATAAAACTCCAAACAGAGATAAAACCCCCAAAACCAGATCCCCACAAATCCTGGTTTCAGTATTTTGAGTCATTTTACTGAAAAGCTGCACAAACAGCTGTACAATCCTCCTTTCCCCTAGCTTATTCAGTTCATTCTTTTGTCACCTGTCGTCTCAGCAGAGACAATAACTCTTTTTTTATCTTTTTTTTTTTCTATCTCCAAAAGAGAGCCTCTTTAACTGAAATGCTCCAAGCTGCTACACACACATAGTGGAAAAAAAAGCCTGACCTTATTTTTCTCTTTGCTCAGTGACAACTTCGAGCAGAGAGCATCACCACCTCTGGAAGCTCTGCCCAGCCAGAGCTCTAAAGCAGCTTCTTGTTTACTTGTAGATGTCAAAAGCAAGTTTCCTGTTCTCTAGAGGCTTAGGCCAAAAATCTAATCACGAACACATGGATGGAAGTGGGAGCCATTAGTCTTAGGAAATTAAGTCATTGAACTATGAGGCAAAAAACTTGAAGTAGATGTTTACAGGAATTTTCAAACTCGTTATTAGAAATACAGCAGCTAGCTTTCTCTGAAATTGAGAGTGTGGCCAGACTAAAAAGACCATTTGAAAACACTATCATAACTTTTTAAAAGCATGAATGCTGGCACATTCTCTGAGTAATGAGAGCTGAATATAGAAGTGGAGTACATTTACTTCAGCATTTCTGCATAGACCATGAAGAGAGACAAGCAACTTCAGGGGGTGAGTCAGTCCATAAAACACACAGAAATGCATATCTCTCACCATCAACTTAATTTACAGGAGCCTCTACTAAGTTAAGAAACATGGGATTCATCTGAACTAACAGGCAAGAGAATCTCTAGTTTCATGAGTACAAAAGGTTCAGGGGGCAGGCTACAAGGTCACTCAGCATTAATAGGGACCAGATATAGGATTTGGAGTGACTTTTCAATAGCACTGGAATGGAGAAGAAATATTGAAGCAAAAAAAAAATAATTAAAGACAAAATAGCTTAATATGCACAAACTTAGGTATCTGGAAACTATTAATCAAATTGTTCTTAAAGTTTCTGTCATTTTTTTTAAGAATAGAGACAATTTTAAAAGGGAGAGAAGAAAAATAGTAAATTTTTTTCTATTACAAAAATTTTAAATGTGTACATGAAGTGAGAAATATTTGCATTCCTGTTGAAAGGTTTCAGTGTTTTATTCATAAGAAAAACAACAGAATTAAGGAAGGAGTGTACTTTTGAAGTGATGCTGTTACAGTCACCAAAGATTATTGTGGCCATGAATTAATTCGTTTGAGAACAGAAAGCCTACTTGCCTTAATCATCACATCACCATGGATCCTCTACTCTTGTGGAACATACCTAGACTTAACTGTTTCTTCAGCATTAAGTGAAGCTCTCTGCCTAGGTAAGAAGGCCTAGAGCAGAAGAAAGAGAAAATTGCAGATTTCATTTTTAATTAATTATTTGTAAAATAAAATGAGACTATTTCTCTTTTTATATTAGAGTACAATAACTTATCTGTAGTTATAGCACACTGACATAAAGCTGGACTTGGCTAGTTTTGCACATAAACTAACCTATTAAATTTGTCTTCACCTCATTGTGGCTAATTTAATTCCCTGTTTTTTCCAGGATAGTTATATCCAGCTGTCATTCCTTGTCTTACATTAAGGTAATTCTTGGAGTGAAGCATGCTAACAGTGTCTCCTGTGTCTATTATAGTCTCAAGCGTCAGAGACTGGTATGTGACATAGTTGAATATTTCTAATGCAATGATTTGTCAGTCCATATGTTTCAATGCTGAATAATTATATTTCAGAACTGCCTGGATCACAATTTTCATATTCTGTTTCAGTCAGTTTGTAGTCAGAAAGAATTTAAAATTTCCATGTTTAATTATTCCATAATTAAGAAATGCTGTAATGAAGGGCTGAGTGTTACAAAACAGGTAACTGACTGGCCTTCGTTATGTCTTCTTATTCCTAACCACCGTTTTCCCCAAGGCAGAACTATATCAGTATTAGCAAGGTTTTTCATGCAAAGCAACCCATACATCAAACTTTCATCGGGAAACATGGTGGATCTTCCTTTTATTTGATATCTCTGATGTTTAATTCAATGCAAATTAAGCAGTGAAAGGAGTCCTAAAGAAAGACATATTGCCAGACAAATGCTACCCTTGTAGGCAGTTCTTGTAATATGTATATTTGAATAAGAAAAAGGTAAATTGCATCTCAAAAGAATGTTTTAGAAATTTTTAGTATTAAAAGTAAAACTGTACAATATTCACAAATATGAGAAACTCATTAGAGAAGAATTACATTGGTATAAAAGCTTGTGTTTTCAAATGCAGAATATTTACAAGATCTCAAAGCCCTTAGCTAAGGTGTATTCAGAAGCATATGCTGAAATATATGACTATATTTTTTCTTTTGCAGAAATGTCTTTAAGCAGATTACAGTTAAATCCAATCCATTCTTCAGCCATGATCACCTAATGATTCTCTTCAAACTATATTTTTTTTAAATACTTATCATGAACTATCCAAACTTCTTGCTTAAGTGTGAGACCTGAGATAAACTCCAATTGGATTAATTTATTGCAACTTACGTTACATTTAAATATGGCTGTGATTGTTGAATTTTATTGATTATCTATGAACATAGTACTGGGGAGAAAACAGAATATGCATGCATATGAGTGGAAAATTGTTTATTTAAAGTTTAAAATATATTTAAGAAATATTTTTTAAATCCCTGTCAAATATTTATGTAAAGTTTTCAAAGTTTTAGAAAATGAAGCAAAACTTAAAAACGGAGTCACTGAATGCAAAAAAGAAAAAAGAAAGGTAATCCTATAGGCCTAACTAATTCTTTGAAAATACATCTTCAAAATGTTCATAAACCCCAGCCTCTCTTCTGCAAAAAGCAATCTGTGGGATACCATTCATGAGCACCATGAGATTCCCATCCCTCCAAATACATTTTATTGTATTCCTGAAATGAATAAGGGAAGCAGGCTCAGACCTTTGCCATTAAACACTTCAGTTACAACAGCTGAGCTTTATCCCAGGCAGAATAAACTTTTGACGGAGAGTTCTGGCGGAAATGTTGAACATCTATCTTCATGAATGGTATACAGGATAAATGATCCAAGCGATCTTATTTCAAGAAGCACTTTATGAGTGTTAACTATAGAATTCAGAGCTTAATCCAGCTTCTTGATGTATTTCCAACATAAAGATTTAATTTAATCTAGTGTTATAGATGAAAATTTAAATACGCCAGACTCAGGAAATTCAAAATGCAGGTTCTCACAGTTGTTGGCATTGAGCCCCTCTGCAGAGATATAAAATTTTATTAGAACAATGCTGTGAGTATATGTCACTGTGGCTGCAATGCTGTTAAGTGACAGTTGCTGTGAAAAACATAAAATTCAATTTCCCGACTTCTGCACGCTGTTCACATCCTCTTGAATTAACATAAATATTTGCAATGAATATAATATTTGGCATTCCACACTGAATTGTTTTGGCTTTTGGAAAAACAGATGATTTTTCATTGGAAAGCACATATGTAATCTACCAACTACTGACTGTTTAATGAAGTGCTGTATTTTAAACGCACTTCAAATCTTTAAATATATTAATAGCTGACTTTTTCAGTTCATGGCTTGTATGTTTTATCTATTGCAAAACGTCTAAAAAGGTAACATATTTGAACTTCAACTGAAATGCCATAGGGGAAGATTGGTCAAAATGAGAAAAGTGTTCTTTGAACATTTGCGCCTCTCTCTTCCCTCCACATTCTCTAAAAGGTTCCCATTACAGCTTTGTACCAGTAAGATTTTTATTTGCCTACTTTGAGATACCACATTGCTGGTTAAAGAAATACATAATTTATGAAACTTAACTGAATGTATTAAACTATTTTGGTGAATTCAAAGAAAGAAACATTATCAGCTGCAAGGGCCTACAGAGCATAAAGATCAGTCAGCCCAATATTAAAGATATGAGCCACTGGAGTGCTGATAAATATAATTAGCTATTTCCTAGACTACATCACCTGAGATTAGGTCAAAGTAATACATAAAGGATGTTCCGTGATCTCCTGACCTCAACTGTCATTGCTGTAATAAATATGGACCAGCCAAACAGGACCACCTAGGATTTTAATGAGTCAGGCTTTAGACAAATGCCTGCTCTTTGCTACATCTGTGAGAACTTCCACATCTCAGGATCTTAAAGAAAGAAGATACAAAGTTACCTAAAACTATTGTTTCATTAAATTTCTTCAAATAAAAACTTGTTACAGATTTATCTGGATATTTATAAAGCACTCTCTGCAATGCTGTGTGCTCACATCTGAACTGAAAGAAGCAGATGGAAGTTTTGCATACATGTACATGCATGCTCAGTCTCTTCCTCAGAGGAGAGCGCGTTTGTTCTTCCTTGGCAGGAGGCAGGTGGGGGGCAAGTGGTTATTGAGCTAGTTTGCTATTACTGACACTTGAATTCAGTTCCCTGCTTTATCACAGTCCAATGTGGTCCGTAATTTATGAGAGACTGTCTCAGCTGTAAAGTACAGTGCACTGTTGTGAAATTAAGCTTTAATTAAACTTTAAATAAAAGGCTGGCTAGCTGCAAAGTATAAAGCTTATATGTATACTAGTTCAAAACATGACTGTTTATCTTTGTTTTCACAAAGTATCATGAATTACAAATGTGATTCTTTCCATGACTCTCAATATGAGCATAATAGCTCTGTTATGTTTTGCAAAGCTGCTGTAAAAATACACTTTAAAACCAGTGAGGTATTCAGATAGCACACAGTGAATACTTAAAAAAAAATCTAAAATACACTGCTACTCTAATGCCTGCAGGGTAGTCAGTGGAAGTCAAGTATTTGTGGCCTTAGCAAAGATTTTTCTTCAAAATAAGTCTGAAAAATAAAATTTTAAAAAATTATATTTCTTACTTTTAGAAATATTAAAAATTAGTCTTTACTTTGGACAATAACTATAGTATGAACTACAATTTGTGGTTGCAAAAGGACAAATAGTATTTTTAAAAATCATATATATAATTAAAAATGTATAGCACATAGTCTAGATTAAAACACGTTTATCTGCCCACATCATGGAAAAGTGTGAATCTGTATGTTCAGTTTGTCCTACTTACAGTCCTTCATAAAGCAAAAAAAACCCTTTTCCAGCTGTACAACTCAAAAAATTCAGTAGTTGCTGAATTAAACCAAAATAGGAAGTGGCTTTTCTTCAGAAGCTTTGGAGCAGCTTCCTGAAGCTGTATTGTGTTTTGCTTTCATAATACATGAAAACTAATGCTAACATCACAAAGGGTATTGAAGGCTCATGATCAGTAATGCATGAAAAATATAAATCCTTTGTGCTCTATGCTGAAAAGTTGTCTGTTGTTTTCTCATTGAAAGAAACAAACTAACAAATCAATAATATTTTCTTGAGCCACTGACCTTTATACACTGCTGCATCATGCCTCTGCAAGTGCAGCACATTAGGGATATATCTTTACAGATATACACGTGCTGATTCAGGTGCATTATCAGATTTTAAGTGTAGGTTTTTTCCCCATTTTCTCAGTGACTAAGAAAAGCTTTTTTCACAGAATCACAGAATGTTTAGGAGTTTGAAGGGACCCGGAAATATCCTCCCCCCTTCCCAACAACCCCCCCCAACACACACACACCCTGCTTTTAAACAGAAGTTATTCAGAACCAGGTTTAAAATTTAACAGAAAGAAAATTTACATCCTATGGTGAAATATTTGGCAACCCCTCCTTCATCCCTAATGTCTTACATACAGCTGTGCTGGAACTATATAGGTAGAGTGGCACTGGTGATACCCTGAGCACCAGATTTTCTGGTTGTTCACAGATATTAACACACCAAGCTCCAGCTCCTACAACCTACAGAAAGGAAAGTGCCTGATTCAGGGGCACTTCTCCTACTGAGAGAAGGAGTACAGTGGCCTGTATCAGGAGCTAAAGCTTTGTCACTTCTCTCTGTACATACATGACCTAGTACCCCATAGAATCTCACTACCAAGGCCTGTTCTTTGCCTTATTGGCTGAGCCTTCAGGTGAAGCTTGGAGTTGCTCCAGCAACTTTCATATGGAGAACAACAGAAAGCAAATTTCCCCTTGATGATAAACACTAGACTCAAATTGGTATTTTTGACTTAATTCATTCTAGGCTGAAGGAACAGATTCTGTGTAAGTTTATTTATAAAGTACTTTAAAAGTACCTATTTCAAAGCCAAACAGGGGTCAGTGAAGGCAAGGCCTCTCTGTAGCTCAGAACATATTTTATGTGCCAGCCAGTCTTATTCTGCTTTTCTCTGTCTCTGTGGTGCAGAATTGTAGATAGTCCTATTACCCACTCACAAATGGTACAGCTATCAGGAAGAAAAATCAAGGAGAGGTATGTAGATGAGTGAATGCAGTACACAGATGGAATTGGTAACTCATGAACACCAGAGGTTTAAGGGACATGAAAACATCAGGTACATGGCTATACATGATGCTTGTCTTCAATGTGTGCTGCAGCTGGTCATGTCTGATGATATTGGTTGCTATTCTAGCACCGTCTTTGTCTGGAAAACATGTGGCCATCTTAGAATACTTCTTGAAACTTAGGCTGTTCTTGCTTTAGGTGACAACTAAAGAACATCACTCAGGATCATAAATTCAAATTAAGTTTTTTACTCTGTCTCAGTTTAAGGTTGCATGCAAAATTCTCTATGTTCTACAGGTTCCTTTTTATACTGCCTTTCCTAGGAGATGTGATACACAAAGCATTTTCAAGTCTATAATTTGATCTTTGTGCTCACAAAGAATCCAATGATGTTCTTTGCTAGTCTCATGTACTCATGTAAAATCTATCAGAGAACTGGGTTCTATACCCAGAGTATAAAAATATTTTTTGTGTGTGTGTTTAAAAGACAAAATGAGCTATATGTGGTTAGAAAGATATACACACCCAAGAGATTAATATTCAGAAAGAATATCTTAAGTTGTCTATTTTTCCCTCCTTGTTCTGGAGTTAGCAGAAAATCGTTGATAACAAGTTCTTGAGAAATGAGAAACAAATCTGCCTTAGACCTCTAGAAAAGAGATTTCACAAATTATCATGTCTTTACAACATAGACCCAGAATGTTAGCCAGATACTTTCCCATTGAATCTAATAATGTGTAATAAAAAATGTAAATATTTTAGAAAATCATCCACTCATGAGAATCCATGAGAAAGGTGAAAAATATGGGTCTTATTTCTTTAAATTTGATTTCAACGTTAGTTTTTTTAATGTCAACCTTTTTTTCTAAAAAAAATACTCATAATATTTAGTATGATCAAAATCAGTCTACTTATGTTTATTTTCATATTGTCCCATTTGTCTATATTTCTATTTCACAATAGATCTATGTCCTTGAGATTATTTTAATCAAGTTATTTTTAAGATTCTCTTCACATGCTTCATTGAGTTGAGATCTATTAAATTTAAGCATAATCAAACACAGCTGATCTCTTTGAAATATTTTCCTAGTCTTTTGTGACTTCCTTATTTATATAACCCAGGATAACAAAGCTGCAGCACTGTGTAGGGGTTTCATACTGGGGTGTTTGTCTACTACGGCAAAGCAAAAATACACCTAACCCCCCCCCCCCCATGATAAAGCATAAATTGTGGTTTAAATGAATGGACATTTTCTTTTACTACTTAAGAAAATAAGTCTTGTTTAAATGAAGTTATTTTTCATCTCTTGGAGCAAGACACGGGAACAGAGAGGTTTTTTTCCTGCATGTATTTAGTGCTATGAGATTATCCTAAATAAACATATTATTCAACTGATGCAAAAGTAAACTTTCATTAAGTTATTTACAAGGCATGTATAGATGTCTTGGGTTTGGCTTTCCCACAGCAGCCCTGCCAGTGCTGTGCTGTGCTGTGTACTGGTGGGGAGTGAGGTGCTGGTAACACACCAGGGGTTTGGCTACTGCTGAGCAGTGCTGCACAGCACTGGGCTGTCTCCCTCCAACATTTCCCCCCTCACCTGGGGAAGCTAGGGTAGGGGTTAGCAGTGTCTTGGGAGGGGGCACAGACAGGACAGCTGCACCAATTGTCCAAAGGGATATTCCATACCATATAATGTCTGGTCAACAATAAAAAGCTGAGAAAAAGGAGGAGGAAAGGGAGGGGAATTCATTATTTATGATGTCTGTCTTCCGGAGCAACAGCAACATGTGCTGACTCCCTGCTTCCCAGGAAGTAGCTGGACACTGCCTGCTGATGGGAAGTAGAGAATAAATCTGTTGTTTTTCTTTGCTGCTGTATAACTACACAACCTTTTATTTTGCTTTATTAAACTGCCTTTATCTTGACTCGTAAGTCTTTTTCATTTTAGTTTTCTGCTCTGATGTAGTGCTGAAGAGGGGAGCTTTGGTGCACACCTGGCATCCAACCAAGGTCAGCCCACTACAATGAAATAACTTTTATTGTTCATATAGTATGCAGTATGTGGCTACATGGTTTATCAGTCTTTTATTTGTGGCATATGAAAATGAAATTAAAGGTTTTTTAATTTGAATTCCAAACTGAAAAACTATGATAGGATGAGGTTAAGATTGCAAGATGGTGACTGTAAATGAAAGGAAAATTTAGTTCTAATTAGCCTCAGTCTGCTGAATTAAGGTTAAGTTTTTATATCCAAACATTTGCAAGAAATTGTGATATGCAATTCTAGTACTCCTTGCAATAAAATCCCTTCCTGTGAATCTTTCCTCTTTCCATTTTTACCTTTCTCTCTCCTGCAGGTTCCTTGGGATCCCCTGCACCATTCCATTTCCATCCTCTCCCCTCCTGTGTAAAATACTAGGTTCCCCATAATGTTATTCTTAGCTCTGGCTTTTCAGCTTCATGCAGTGAAACCAAAGCAGCAGCAGTAATCAACTCCAATAAACATTAAAAGATCAATGACAATTTAGGTGAGAAATCTATTGATTCCCTGTCCTATGGGCAGTCTCTTAACTCATTAAATCATTACAAGTAAGGAAACTTGCACAAAAGAACAGAGGAGTGGTGTTTATTGATTGTCTAATATCTATTGTCTCAATAACCCCACCTAAGTATTACCTGGGCCTGTATGTGGTCTCAGTATTTATGCAGCAATCATTAAATAATTTAGGTTAATCATAATTTAATTTATTCAAATTAAATTATTATTATCAAATTCATTGAATAAAAACATCAAACCACATCAAAGTGGTAAAACTAGTCATTGTGGAACTAAACCAGTCTGGCAAGATCAGTTAGCATCTTTTTAAATACCAGAATAGAAAGCCAGTAGTCATTTCAGAAATATCTAGCTCCTGGACAAAATTCTATCTCAATTTTAAAATCTGCCTGTAAACCTGTATCCTTTCCATACTACCAGACATTGCTGAGATCACAAGTAAGACTCCTTAACATACCCTTAGCCATTCTGAATGTTCTCTACTTTGACATGTCCCATAAGCTTTGGAGACAACTGTTGATGGATAGTTAACAGCTTATACCTCTTTCTTTAGGCTATATCTGCTCAGAGAAATAGTATGACACCCATTCCTACAGGTCAAAATCATGCATAAATTACAACATACGTATCAGAATCTGCATGGGCTGTACTCTCATTCCCAGGACCTGGATTATTTTTTGAACTGCCAAAGAATTTCAGTGGAAATGACATGGAGGCCTGGACAGCAGCCACAAAAATATTAGTGTTAAGTAACAATATAACAGGTTCCTGATGTGTAAAAGAACAAAGTTTGTAAATCGGTTAGGCTTGTGTGTATTAATAAATGAACAGTACTTCAAGAACTTTGCTATAATAATTAAAAAAAAAACACCTAAAATACAGTGCAAATTAAGTCACATATATATTTTGCTAACTGAATTATCAGTCTGGTTTCAAGAGAGGGACTAAAATATAGCAAACATACTTGATGATTGTTGAAAATGATCCCCAGCTAAATTGTGAAAATCATGTAATCATTTCTGAAGAGGAGACAGCTGTTATATAATATTACAAAGTAATAAATGTTGAGTGTCAAAATATTGACACTCAGACTTAGAAATTTTAGGTCACTACAGCCCAGAATTCTGTAGAATTGTATAACAGTGACAGGAGACTCTTTAGTGAAACAGTCCTATGTAAGGGATAAAAAAGTGTCCTTCACACAGGACACACTATTCAGAAATCATCTAGTAAGTAGCATTATGAAATTTCTGAATAAAACCTGTGCTGTGTTCTCCTTTAAGGTACAATGACTATTTAATTTCCTATATCCTCAGAATGGGAAGCATGTCTCTCAGATATAAGTTTCAAGCAGCAAGGACCACCTTGTTCCAGAAGTACCGTGCTTCCAAGAACCAGGGAGGTAGTGAGAACAATTTGCACATATATGCACACGCAATGCCAAGGTACTCATGCTTATCTGAATGCATCGGTTATTCTATCATTAAACCATAACAAACATACTCAAAACATACTTTGGGATAAATGGAGCCTGTCCTATCCCAGAGTTCTTAAAGTATGGTGAGGTTAGTTTGAGGTTAGTTTGAGGTTAGTTTGGAGCACAGAGAAAAAAAAAACAACCCACTAAAAAACCTCTTCCCTCCAACACCAGTGTACTTTTTCCTCAAAGAAAAGAAACAAATACGCAGATGTTTGATATTAGAAAGCTTTATCCTGCAACCTTTCAGATCTTATTTTACTCTACCTGATATGTACATAGTCAGTTTGCCTAAAGTTTGTCTTATATGCGCAGCAAACAGTTTTGCTACCCTAAATCAGATTTTAAATCAGATTTTAAGTTCCATTTCCAAGATATTTAAAAATGTTGACATCCGATTTTTTTGGTGATCCATTTATTAAAAATACTACATTGAGTTGTCTCAGATTTTTAAACTTGAGTTTTGAAGTTTAATGTTTTTAAATGTTTTGCTCTAATTATCTAAAACATTTAGCAGAAAATCATGGAAGAAAATACTCTAACTTTCAAAAATACTGACGCAATTACAACAATTGGAAATATTTAAAAAAAATCCCAACAACCCAAAACAACAACAAAACCAAAACAAGAAAAAAAAACTATTTGGGAGATTTACAGACAGTATTCACATCAAACATTTAGGTCCTAACTTTACTTTTTGTAGACCTGTCTTTAACAAAGCATTTTGCTGCCTAGTAAGAATGCACATACAAGTCTGTATTCAACTATAGGAACAGAAACTGTTCATATATTCTTAACATAAACAGATTTGGCTGAAAGTTCAGTGTCAAAATCTAAGACTATATGAAGAATATGTAAACCACATCCAGGCATGAGAGCTACTGCTTGTACAATTTGAGGTTTCTGCTCAATTTTGTTAGTTGGAATAGACAATACATTATCTCCACTTGCAGACCATAATATAATGAAAAGTAATTTCTGGAAATATTGGTCCCCTGCCAACAGAAAAGACATGTTGGATAATGCTGCCAAACATAATGCCTTTTCTCAAGCATGAAGCTAGTGCAAAATATATCTAGTAGGGTGCAAATGTAGTTGTGTTTAGATAACTATTCAAACAGTGCCTGATTAGCCTAGAATATCAGATTATTTAAATACCTCGCTAAAGCAAACACAAGATGATAAATACTTTTGAAGATTAGTGGACAGGTGAGATACCGGAAGATTCAGAATAGGAAAAAAAGTATTTAGGGCAGTACTGATGTGTGACAGTAATCTAGAGTAACTAAAATGTGCAAACACTGGAAAACAAGTTAAATCAGTATCAGGCCAGTACAGATTTATTGTAAAAGACAATCTATGCCAACCTAATAAAGTTTCCTCCCGTTATAGAGCATAAGCAATAGGTGTGATGTATTTTGACTGATGGGTTTTTTTTGACACAGTATCATAAAGTGTTCTGAGTAAACAGAGCAAATTAAGCTGGGAAGAAAATAAAGAGGATACAAAACTAATTGGACAAAAGCCTCTAAAATGATGGTGTGACAGAATTCAACAGGAGTCTGTACTTCATCCCTTTTTAATCCTTTACTAATAACCTGCATAATGACCTTTAAAACTTGTGGATTACCCAAAAAGGAGATGGATTACAAATGCCATGGAAGCATTTGTGATTCAAATTCAAATGGTCTTGAAAAATTGGTGTAACAGCCTTGAAAAATAGGATGGGTTTCTACACAGATATGTGTAATGAAAGACAGTTACGTAGGGATAATCAACTTCAGATATACAGAAATAGGAACAAAGTAATTACTTAGCAGGAAGAGATTTGAAACTTACAATGGACCATGCTCTGGATGCAAGACACTATGCCATGAAGCCAGAGTGTTTTAAAAAAATGACATTGGGATGCTCAATCAAAACAATAAGCTGGGAGGTATATGTGGCTCAAGAATGTCTGAGACAATGGAAACAGAAAAAAAAAAAATTGTAGAATGCAAAAATGGGTATCAGCCCAATTCAGCAGCAGTCTGCCTACTTCTACATTTGATCTGTTGTTGCAAGTTGAGGAAGTAAATTTGCAAGCATGAAAAGCTGTTATCTTCAGCAGTAACTTTGAGAGTATGCTTAGACAGGCTCCTGAACTGCATGGAACAGCCTATGGAGTACAGCAGAGGCAAAGAAACAGAAGTGACCTAAGGCACAAAGGATGATGATGCCTTCCTGGACAGATGATGCCTTCCTTCTGAGGTAGAAAAAATGCATTTCTTTGAAGGCAAAAAGGAAAATTACTATCTATGTTTTGGAATTTCCTTGTGCTGTCACAGACAACAAAACCTGTCTGCCTTTTTTTGGATGCCATTAAGGACATAACTAATGGACGAAGCCCATTACCTTCCTCTCTGACCTTGGGAAACAAAGAAGTTACCACTGTAGTGAGCTCAAAAGCTTGTGTGTGTGTAAACTCTCAATTTGAAAACATGACAGAAGTTTATCTGTCACTTTCTTTGCTTCTTTATCCTAATGACTAATCATTCTTGTGGTTAAAATTTGAGCTTTAGATCCAGTCTCACATTCCATCCAGCTTCCAGAGATTGCTGCTTCTTTCTTTGCTTTAGTCCCATCATTCTCTTCTCAAGATAGACTATACTATTTATTATACTGTCAAGCAACCTATTTTTCAAAATACCAGTCCTGGATCTGGATACGATATTCTACTATCTGTCTCATAAAACCAGTAGTTATCACCTCCTAGTAATCACCTCTATTCACAAACATCTACATTTTAGGTCTGTAACTTTGACCTAAAAACATCATCTATGCCAAAGAAATCATCTTACAGAATACTATCCATTGTTTAGGAATAGCTTGCATTATTCTTTCCTAAGTGTTTGATCTTGAAATTAAAACATATGCACCATGTAATTGCTTGTATTAAAAGAGATGAAAGATAAATGAATAGCTGGCTGTTCAGAAAGGACCAGTTTAAAAAAAAAAAAAGCAGAAAGCAATAAAATCTTCATAAAGGGGATGTTTTTTATTCTGAAAGAATAGAACACAATCCAAATTATACAATGTATCAAGCCAAAACAAAAGAAGGTAACAGTTTCAGAGGAGGGTCAGGTATACAACAGGTGAGATTATACACAGACCACTATTCACCCTTCATACTGTAGTGATACAAAGTAATTAGAAGCAACATTACAGCAATTGTACTTTGAGGGCAGCTGGGGGAGGTTTTCATAATGTGGTGTTACAGTGACATCCTTTGCTCACTGCCCTTGTCCCGTAGGTAGCCAGATACATAAACTCTGCAGCCATGTGCAGAAAACTCTTTTTTTTTTTTTTCTTCTTGCAAGTTCATGTTGCAGTTCATGTACTGCTTATCTCATCTATACCAGTGCAGTGAAATCTAAACTTCCAGAGGTTTTTCCAACTGTGCATGTATAGATTTGCTTAACCCGGCATGCACACTGTATCAGGTCACAGGAAAGCAAGCAGACTGCTGTAGACAGTCCCCCTCCCTAGCACCAGCTCAGCTCTCCCATCTGGATGGTTCATAAAATAAATGACATTTCAGTCAGTACAACAGGCCAGGTTGTACTCAGGATCACTTCATGCGATTTCACCGAATCCTTTCATAAACAGCATTTGTATGAGTGGCTGACAGACTGCTGAAGGAGTCCTGTCGTCATTTATTGTGATTACAGAGGTCTATTCAACATAGCCAATGTGCTAATGAAATGACGCGGCAGCCTACAAGTTTTTAAAAATACTGAAATCATACTTTTTGAAGAAAAACTTGTGCCCATGTCTGCACAGAGGATGTGGTTCTGTAGGCAAGTCACAATCTATGAGCTATATCACTAGATTTCACACAGATGAGAAAACAAAAGATACATCATTTTCAACATGGCTACCGCTACCTCTCCTCTTTGGTTACTTAAAGAGTTTCACAAGAGCTGTAACACAGTGTATTGTAGCTAAGGTCATCTATAGATGTCCTTTTTCCACTCTTTCCCTTTAAAGCAAATACCATCATGTGACTTACATTGTGAAACGTGCAATTATGTGACCCTACAAATTAAATATCACAAGGACAATAGAGGTGGACAACTTGCCACCCCTACTGCCATCAGAGCCACATCTGCCTTTGGCACAGTGAGCTGTAAGGAAGAGGCACTCAGTGTAGTTGATAACATATCACTTTAATGTATTCAAGGATCACCTGAACAACGAAACAAGGCTGCAGGATCTTCTAGGATGCTTATTTCAACAAATGAAAAGTAGGAACTACGGTGCTTAGGAAAAAATACACCCCCAACTACCAGATGTGGCTCTGGTTTTGCATTAGTATTTGAATTTTTGATAGCCATTAAAGATGGCACCTGGAACTCACATACCCTTCCTGTCTTCCTGAGCTGGCTACTACGCCAAATAGCTGTCTGGTGTATAAACATATGTATTCCAAAACATCCGAGGACCAGACTGGCACACCACTAACCAGAGTACAGTACTGTACAAAATCAAATTCATTCCTAAGGAAATACTGCAGACAACAGCAAAATTAAGTATGATTTTCAACATCAAAGCCAAAGAATCTGGTTGACGATGATTACACCTCATGTGATAAGAAAAAGCCTAAGTGGAGCTAGCAATCATCTCATTCTAATGTGCTGATGTTTGCAGTAGATTTGGTACTCCGTAGAAGATACAGAATAAAATGCAACAATTTCTGAAAAAAATTAACCAAGAATAAACAGATTAAAAAATTTACAGACAGTAAAGTGCTCTGCATGTGCAAATCGCAGGTGGGAAACAAGCTTACAATAGTAAAACAGGTCCTACTAGGACTACTGGTCAAAATGAAAGACCACTGCAGCTGTATATTTGGTCAAAAAAGCGATTTGAAAAGAAACAGGTTATAAATTTCATCAACCACAAGACTTGGGAACATACATTTAGTACTACTATCCTCACAGGTGCCATATATATAGCTAAAATGTCTTTGTTAGTACCTAAAATATTTACAGGTGATGTTTCTATTACCTTCGCAGATTTCCAGGTGGAGACTATGGATGAGCTTTTTAGTCTAAACACTGCCAGTCATCAGTTTTCTCTGTACAAACAGATGAGGCTTCTACCGATCCCAAGAGCTGAGAACAGTAACTGATCCTAGTTCCAGATATTCGGGAGCTGCTCCTTAGCACAGACCCTACCTGAAACTAGAAGCTGGTTTACTAGAGAAAGGATGGACATGAGCTGTCCCTTGTTCTTCCCCTAAATCTACGGAGGCTGCTGGAAGAGGTGGCGTGGTGCTGAGCAGAACAGTCGGCAGAGACCAGACAGAAGAGCCTGGGACGGGCCGGAGCTCCTGCTTTCCGTCCTCGGGGCAGAAAACCCGGACCCCCCTTAGGATTTGCCTCCACCTGCGGCCCGGGAGGGCACAGAAGACCAAAAGGGATGAAGGCGGCTTTGAGGTACTATCCGACGGAAATGACTGGGGAAGCCCTCACGTCCCCATGCACTACATGCCGCTGACAGAACCGGGTCAGGGAGACCAGATGCAGCTGAGGCGAAGCCCCGCCGCGGGGTAGACCAGTCGGAGCCGTGTGTTCGGGGACCACGGCGCCGATGTCGGCCTCTGCCGCCTGCCGGGACGAGCCTGCCCTGTGGTGGCGGAGCGGAGCGGCACAGTGCGGCCCAGCTGGGCGGCGGGCTCGTCCCGGTGGAGGGCGTGGTCCGTCCCGCCTCCGCTCCGTAAACAGCGCCAACAGCCGGAGCGACGGCACCACCTCGGCGGTGCTCGGCTAGGCTCCCCCCCTCGCGTCTCTCTTACCGCCTTTTCCTGTCTGCATCCTCTTCGGTCCTCCAACTCTTCCCTCCTCCCCCCTCGCCATTTTCACCCGTCAGGAGCTCGGCGAGACTTCCCTGAAACTTCGCGGGGGAACTCGC
>VXBZ01005907.1:0-20825 GCA_013399135.1 Heliornis fulica | reverse complement strand
CCAAAACCCAGCCCCCTCACCCCACCCCCCAAAAAAAACCCCAACACCAACCCCAAGACTGAAAATTGAAACAATCTGGTAAAAGTCTGTGTGCTTGTATGGGCGTAATGGGATTCATTTTGGGTAGAAGAACTCTTGATTCTCAACTATGTGGGTTTTTTAATCCTCACTTCTCAAGGGAAATTAAACTTTGCTGTTTCTGTTATCTTTCTCCTACAACAGTATGTTTGTTGTCGTGATTGTCAGAAGAAGCTTGGTAAGTCATTGTAGCAGGAGGAGTTCAGGCAACCAGCTAACAGATTGTTAGTCAGAAAACATGGTAAAATCAAACAATTTTAAAAATAAATATTTGTCCTACATCTAGAAACATATCTCTAGTATATCTTTGATCTGTGTTTATGATTGTGCTGTTTGTTTTCATGTTATGTGAACTTGACACAGAATGACACATTTGTCAAGTCTACAAACAAAACTTGGTGTTGTTAATCTAGGTTAAATGATTATCCAATATAAACCTCCTCTTTCTTTCATTTAATTTCTTTTGTTTGGTGACTGTCATAGAACCAAGATGGTTCTGAGCTGTATTCAGGTGTTAAATTAGTTCTTGAAGTAATTGAATGTGAGGTGAATAAGAGGAATTACAGAGACACTTTTAGGTAGTGACAGAGGCTGAAACAGCAATGCCTGCTTATGGCTTGAAAGAGATTCAGATTGGACATTAGGGAAAAAAAAAAGCCGCCTTTGCTAGGAGAACAGTGCAGTGCTGCAGCAGCTACCCAGAAAGATAGTGAAAACTTCATTCTTTGTGTTTCAGACTTGGGTAAATAAAACCCAAGGAAGAAGTCAGATTAGATAGCTTCCAGAGATTCTGATATTTTTGTGATCCTCAGAGTATGCAGTTCATCATAGTCATTAATTAAACTAGTATTCAAGTGAATGTAGTGGCACTTCCCTATCTGACACTGCTAAAATTTGTGCAGCAGCTGACACAGCCCATGTATGGCTTTAATCTTTCTTGGATTTTCACTTCATTCTTTGTGTTGTATCTGTAGTCTTCTTTGTCTCTGATGTGAATATTTAAAAGTTGTACTGATAGAAAAGTTACACCTGTTAGTAGGCATACTGAAGAGGAGGTAGAAAATAGCTGGAAAACTATTCCAGTTTTCTAACAGTGCTTTTGAACCTTTATGTGTGTGTATCCATAACAAATGGATATTAAGCAGCCTGTATTATGATAGAGCCTGTTGTCTATAAGACAATAGAGCTATATTGTTTACAAGGAAAAAGTCCCTCCAGTGCTTTGCAGTCAAGGTGTATCGGACAGCTGGTTATTACACCACATCTTAAATTACATGGGACAATATCTCACCATTAAACCTAAAAGTTTATCAGCAGTATCTCTGAAGAAAACCCTATGAGAAATCTGTCTTAGGTTGTGGGTAAAAGTATAGAAGTTCCTCATGGAAATGTGTGGCTATCAAAAATGGTTAGTAAAACCAACTGGCCTTTTAAATATGAAATAAAGACCTCAAATCTGGGGTTAGAAATATAAAAAATAGTTTCACAGGGGTGGGGCCTGCTGAGTTATCTATCCTTATGGAATAGTGAGGGTTGGTCTGTTCTGAGAAGAAAGGAGGGAGTGATAAAATGAAGTAATACACCCATCTGCTGCAAAGATTGCTTTAATTGTGTAAATTTTCAGGGAAGGAAAACTGTTTCCTTCCTGTGCTTATCAGTTTCTTATCAAATGGTCAGACATTGTAATTTAGGCATTTGAAGTTAATATCCTGAAATTATAGACAGCCATTGAATAAACATAAGGTATACGGTCTAAGCTAAAATTTGGCTGCTCATTGTTCAAGATAGTTTAACAAGCAGTGCATTCACAGATGGCACATAGCTGTATGCACAATTGTATTTTTAAATTCAAGAATTTTGGTAACATCAAGGTACTGTTTTATACTGTGGTCACATAATTTTGTAAAATACCTTGGTTTCCCTATTAGTGTTTTCTGCTGTTACAGTGAATTTTAGTATTATATACAAAT
This sequence comes from Heliornis fulica, assembly GCA_013399135.1. NCBI lineage: Eukaryota > Metazoa > Chordata > Aves > Gruiformes > Heliornithidae > Heliornis > Heliornis fulica. The sequence continues at coordinate 18,777 of VXBZ01005907.1, read as the reverse complement.
TTTTTCAGATGTTAGTCAGCATGAAAATGTCAGTTTATAAGAAAAATCAACATGCTTTTATGTTCTTATTTGCATTCTTTAAACATTTTAATACAAAATTTTCCTTTTTTGTAGAAAAATATTTTTCCCTTTATTAAATTGTCTATGCTTAAAAAACTCCAAACCTTTCAAATTAATTTCTAATTTTAAAAGGATGACTTTTTATGAGTTTCTTAAGAATTGTCTTTAACTCTTAGTGCCCTGGAAAATTCTGTGATCTTCTGATTTTAAAGGAACGAGGAATAGCTCTCATTATCAGAGTAAAATGACACTTAAGTTTTTGGCTAAAACTGAGATCAAATCAACTGACTTTTATAAGGCTAAGAATAAGTTAATAGATTCTAAAGGTATTCTATTTCCATGCTAAACTTTCGTGTGTGTAATTTGGTTTTGCCAGTCTGCAGCTGAGTATGGGATTAAGATCTTTGTTAAACAAGCCCATGTGTAACATAATAGTTGCCCACCAGGCACTGAGCCTGCATATATTTCTTTAATGGTTCTTTTAGAGGTGGAGTGAGACATCAAGAAATGGATTTTAGAGAAGCAGCATCAGTTTCCCTACTATTATTCTAGATCTTTTCAATTTTTATGTATTCATTCTTATTTGGTTTGTAACCCCTGAATACTTTCCTGAAGAAGTGCTAGTTAATCAGTCTTTCTCTATGCTTGCTTTTCTCAATCTGTTTCACCTGTAACACATCCCCATAACACTCATCCTCTTTTGCTTCAAGTTGCATCTCCATATTTATTTTTTTTTTTTAGTTTAATCCTCTTAATATACTTGCTGTCCATCTCAGTTTCATATTGTATGAAAATTTGGTAAGGGTTTTCTCCGGTCCATTATTCAGATAGTCATTAAAATCTTGTAAAAAATGGACCGAGACCAGGTTCTGCTTTGAAACCTGCCCTTCCTGACCTTCAGGATGTTCTTGCTTTCTGACAGTGCAAAGTACTCCACCTGGGTTTGGCTATCACAGAATTGCAGAATATTAGGATGTGGGAGAGACCTCGAAAGATCATCCAGTCCAACCCCCCTGCCCAAGCAGGATCATGTAAAGCAGATCACATAGGAACGTGTCCAGACTGGTCTTGAATGTCTCCAGAGAAGGAGATTCCACAACCTCTCTGGGCAGCCTGTTCCAGTGCTCTGTCACTCTCACAGTGAAAAAGTTCCTCCTTATAGGAAGCCTGTTCCAGGCTATCCAGTCAGTTTTGTCTCCATTTTAAGACTATTTCAGATAAGCAATGTCAAATTTGCTTCTAACAATGTCATCCTGGTTTTGGCTGTGATAGTTAATTTTCTTTCTAGCAGATGGTATAGTGCTATGTTTTAAATTTAGTGTAAAACCAGTGTTGATAACACACTGATGTTTTCAGTTGTTGTTAGGTAGTTGTAGTGTCTGCAATAAGTCAAAGACTTTCCAACTTCTTGTGCCCTGCAAGGTGAATGAGAAGCACAGGACAGCTGACCTAGATTGGACAAAGGAATGTTCCCTACCACGTAATGCCATGTTCTGGATATTACTGGAGAAGTCATCTGAGAGGGATTGATATTCAGGATCAGACTGGACATTGGCTTGATTTATTTTCCCTTAATAATAATAAAAAGCTTTGATTTTATTGGTTTGATTTATTTTCCTTTTGCATGTGGTGAGTAGTTGCATTAGTGCATCACTTGTATGATTTTTTTTTCCATTCTTCTCACCATCCCCTTTATGGAGAGGGGTGAGCAAGTGGCTGTGTGCATAATTGCTGGATTGGGTTAAACCACAAGTAATGTCCAACAATACAGTGATGTGTCAGAGAGAAAATACACAGGTTCTGATGCTTGCCCTTTAACTCTACAGCTCTATTATCCTATCAAAGTTGTTAGATTTGGTTTGCAATAATTTTTTCTTATCATATTTAGATTGTCTGTGATCTAACTCCCCATCTTCTAGGTTCATGTAAGTAAACTGTGGCTTTACGATGACCAGTTAGGTTTATCTGACCGCAGTGCAATTCCCCACTTTTCCCCTGATTTTCATGTCTAATGATTTCTCATTAAGACCTACCTTTCTGCATTCATTGAATTGTTTTGTTAAATGCTAGATGAAGTTCTGCAGTCATTCCGTTTTGAAAAAAAAAATCTACTTTGCACAAGTATTTTGATATCTTTTTCTCCAACTTGCATTAGTCATCATTGTTCTGGTGGTGTTTTTAATGAAGCTTGGTGAAGACAAACATTTGCAAATTTAATCTTTTTGGTATCACTGATCTCTCCACAGAGTGTCAGGCAAACTTTTGTTGTATATCTTTTGACTATATAACTGTAGTTGAAGTATTGCTTTCTATTGCTCATAGTTTTTACCAATGCAGTCTTGTGCGCTTTTTTTGTTGTTGTTTTGGTCAGGCCTTATGTTGGTTTGTACTCAACCTTCTTAATTAAACTAAGTTTCTGCTTTATGAATGTCGTCTTTTTATGTTTGAGGTCAATCAAAACCACATATTTGCCGACTGGAGTCATTTAGCACACATACTTTTTTTTTCCTCATTGGTTTGTTTAATGAAACTGCAGATTTGAGTTCCTCCTTAGGCTTTTCTCAACTCTGAGACTGAGGACTTCAAGGCATTGCTTTATTTTTGTTCTCAGTCCTGACATCTCTGAGGAATGTGAACTCATGTTACAGCTTCTCTGTTGAAGTGCTTTACACCTTCTTGTTCTCAGTCATTTCCTTTGTGTTGATTATATTCAGAATTTGAAGAGCATTTTACTACTTTCTTCGCCTTATATTAATGTTTACCTAAGCATTCCAAGAACTTGATGGACAGTCTGGTGCCTCTGACTAAGAAGTTGCAAAGGTATTTGCACAGGATTTTACCTGTGGAGTATGTTACAGGTCTAGAAACATATGTTCACATTGCTTCACCTTTATCACCTTTGGGAAATTGGCACCAGGTGTTGGTCCTAGGTGTGTGCCACATGACAGTGAGTGATGCAGAACTGATTTCTGTACAGAGTTCTGTATGCGCACAGGGAACATACTGCGTGGGGAGCTCTGAGAAGGTACTCTTTATCCCTGGTGTAGTAGGCACGTTTTATCTGCCTTGCTTGTGCAGTGCTCCTGTGCACAAACAACTTCAACTCTGACCCCACTGAAGGGAGAAAGCTGTGCTGTGAGTGCACCAGTGACATGTTTAACTGTGTGTTGTGTGACTCCCAAGAATGGGTGTAAGGTGTGCTTGCCATGAAGGAACCCCGTTAGGAGGCCAGGCCACTAACCTGCATGTTTGTGTTCTGCTCTGCTATTCTAAATAACTAAGAAATTATGCAGTGCATTGAATTAGTCTTTTGACTATCTGGAAGAGAGATACAGCTCATTTTGATGTGTCATATGAACCATTTCACCACCTAATTAAATCTTAATTATGCATTAAAACAACCATCTTGCCTGGTTTATTCTCTATGCTTTCTGCATTAAGATATTTTGTGTGAGGTCTCAATTTGCTTTCCTCCTGTAACATTCCTATGACTAGCCATCTCTTCTATTTCATTCAAAGCATGTTTTGTGTGATGTTTGCTGTGGTCTTTAGCCACTACTTCCTCATTTATTTATTTTAAACAGAAATGAGCCTGGCAAAGTGCCCCTTCCACAAAGGTGGCAAATGGTATCTTGATCTGCACTAGACAAACCATTGCCAGCTGGTTAAAGGAGGTCATCCTTCCTCTCTACTCAGCACTGGTAGTGTCTGCAGTGCTAGTCTGCTAGGGTGATGTTTCCAGTTTGGGGCTCTCCAGTGAAAGAGACATGGATCTATTGGAGAGACTCCAGTGAAGGGCTACTAAGATAATTGATGGACTGGAGCATCTCTCTGAAAAGGAAAGGCAGAGACAACTGGAACTCAGCCTGGAGAAGAGAAGCCTCAGAGAGATCTTATCAAAGGATATAAATACCTGAAGGAAGAGTTTAAAACAAAAAAACAAAAACCAAAAAAAAAAAACAAACCCAAAAACAGTGGAAAAAGCCCCCAACAATCAGAAAAATCTGGCTTCTGCCATCCTAGTGGACTGTTAATGTTCAAGTACAATCAGACTCCTGAATATGTAACTGATTTGCGTGGACTCCTGTCCTGAGGATTTTTGGAGTGTTTCAGTGAGTGATTTGTGGCAGGTATCCACGAACTTAATAGCCTAATTTGATTTACTGTCATGGGATCAAAAATGTTTGGACTGGCACTTGGTTGTCTGTTTCTACTGTGATTTATGTAAAGCTTTCAACCATTTTCCAAATCCTGTCAAAGAGAATTGTCAAACGAAGAATTGTGGGCCACACTACTGGGTAACCATGCTGCTGTTGTACCCAGCAATGCATATTTAGTCAGTTTTGTAGTACTACTGGCTCTGTGAATAGTACACTAATGGAAAAGAATGTCTTTCAGCTTTCACTAGAGTGTTTGAACTTTCTTGTGGTATATGCAATATGTGAAAGTATATTTCTGAAATTAACCTATGGCAATTGGAGGCATAGAATAGTTTAATAAATCAGTTTATCTTTAGATGATTTATTAATGCAGTAAGTATTCAGCATGTAGGCTTGATTTTCAACCAAAAATGATAGGATTCTCTTTAGGCGTTCACCACATAAAAGGTAGCTGAAGGCAATGCCTTTTCTTCTACCTGTGGTTGCACTTCAGTAAACATTTGTGAGTTTTAATGGTTATATCAGGAAGGTTCTACTTTCTGTCAGGAAATTTATTTTATTTATGTTTGCAGAAACAATTTTGAATTTTCTTAAGTGTTTCCAGATACATACCTGAGGACATGATTTACTAAGGACCTAACTTAGTGATTTATTAAAGGTCTAATATGCAAGGAAGAGTAACAGAGGCACAAACCTCATTAAATATCACTTTTACAAACATAACTGTTCTATTCATGTTGAGTTATGTCAGTGTTAAGGAGAACATTCTGTTCTGTGGTTATAGTTTTGTCATTTATTTACATTTAGTTCACATTAAGGTTGTGGAGACAGTGTCCATTTCGTGAAAAAAAAACAAAAAAACCTCCGAAACATTTTAAGTTCTATTCCTCACTTGTCATTCCTCCTCTTACCTTCACATTCTCTCTAGGCAATATTCTCTGGTTTTACAGTCTTACTTTTGCCATACTAAAGTATTAGACATCTATAGTTTGATGGTCACTAAGTTTTTATTATTTGGGATTATATGTGGTGTCAAGGATTCCTGAGTGGTGATCAAATCCCAGCTACGCCCAAGACTTCATCTGGTACATTCAGCCCAAGAAGGGTCTGGGCAGCATCTACATTTGGGCAGAGTAGATTAGATAAAAATTCTTCACGTTGAGCGTGGTAAGGCACTGGAACAGGTTGCCCGGAGAGGTTGTAGATGCCCCCTCCCTGGTAGTGTTCAAGGCCAGGTTGGATGGGACTTTGGGCAAACCTGGTCTAGTGGAGGGTGTCCCTGCCCATGGCAGGGGGGTTGGAACTAGATGGTTTTTGAGGTCCCTTCCAACCCAAACCATTCTGTGATTCTGTCGTAAGGTATGTGGTCGTGGAATATTCCCCCTGGCTAGCTGTGAAACTAAAAGCCAACAGCATATTGGTAACTGCTTATGTTAAATACAGTAAGGAAAACAAAAAGTTGTGAATATGTTAATGCAAGTAAATCGTCAGGGTAAAAAACACTTTTCTTTGTTGGTTTTGTTTTTTGTGTTTGGTTGGGTTTTTTTGTTTAGCAGGAAAATGAGACACACTGCATGGCATTGTATGCATACATGCATGTATCCCATGTGATTTAACCGAGGTGGTCCTGCTCTGACAGGGGGGTTGGTCTAGATGATCTTTTGAGGTCCCTTCTAACTCCTGACATTCTGTGGTTCTGTGATATATTTGTTCTATTATATGCCATTTTGTGGAAAAGCGGAGTATGAGAGATGCTTGCTACAAAGACTAATTTTAGCTAGAAGCTGTAGCAACAAGAACATATTTTGGAAGCTGTTATTTGTCTTTGTGGATATTTGTTCTCTGTCAGGGGAAAAAAGTGAAAAAGTAAATATCTCCACCACTTTACCTGTATTTATTGTCACATTTTTGTTTCCTTTTGTGCAGACTTACACATGTCCCAGAGTTTCAGACACTGTTTATCTTCCACCCACTGCTTTCTGAAACAACATCAATGTGCCTCAGCTGTCTTTGCTTCTGTCAAATCCATAACTAATGACAAAATGATTCTTTAAAAATTAATCAGGCTGTTTCTGGGAGAATGGAGTGATCTGCATGTAATCACTTTATCAAGAGTGGAGAAATATATGCAAACATGTTAATTCATAGTATGTAAAAAAGCATAGGGCATGTATACATTGTTTATATTTTTGTTAAAAGCTTCTACAGCTTCTCCATTCTTCAACCCATTTTTAAAAGGAAGTGCTACAAGTGAATCAAATCTGACCTTCATAAATCTGAAGGCATTTTGGGTGTAGTTATGCTATTCAAAAATGTCTTTGAATGCAAATAATAAATTCCAAAGTGTTTAAAAAGTTATGTAGCATCATGACTTTCAAAATTAAATTCTCTCATTTTCCACTTCTCTTGGTACCATGTAAAGATTTTAAATTATTTTCCTTTCTTACTAGCAACAGCTTATTACTGGTAGGAAATAATCCAATATCTTGTGTTATTTTTACTACTGAATATATGCTAAATTTTTAAAATGTTTCATGATGGCCTTGCTAACACCTTTTCTGAAGAAAAACTAAAAAAATTAAAAATTCAACCCTATCTACACTCTTTTCTTGGTTAAAAACATTTAAGAAAAGACGAAGATAATTTTATATTTATGCACATGAGTTTTGACTGTTTGGGTTTATAGGATAAATTTGAGTGTAGTTATGGACAGTGTGAAATAATAAATCATCTCATTAGTGTTATGTGGAAATCAGTTATAGTTTCTTTGAAGGAAGCCTGTACCTTACAGAGGTTTTTAACTAAGAGTTGGCATAAATTTTTGTCTAGTAACCAAACATACAAATATGCTATTTTTGCAGTGGTAATTTTTATTTTGCAATGGTAAATTGTAAAACTCTTCTAGAGGTCTTTTTTAATAGATTAACGTAATTAGGATTTATCAACAGCAACCAGTACAAATACATATATTAAAAGGGGATCCTTCATCCTCAAACTCAGAAAGTGTAAAATCAGCTTTACAAACATGCCAGTTTCAGGACTACATGAAGGTATTTGAGGTTTCAGTTGGGATAGAGTTAATTTTAGCAAGAAGGTGGGAGTGGCCACAGCCAGGCAAGGTGACCCAAACTAACCAGAGGGATATATTCTATACCATATGAGATCATACTCAGCATAAAAGGGGTCTGGCTGGGGAGGGGCAGGGTGCAGCTCTGGGGAAGTCTGTTGTATATGGTTGTTGGGTGTAACCATTGTGTATCACCTGTTTGTATATTCTATGTACTGTTATTTTCCTCTCCCTTATCTGTCCTGGTAAACTGTCCTTATCCCAACCCACCAGTTTTGTCTTTTTTTCCTCCCCATCCCACTGGGAGCTAAAGGGGGAAGCAAGTGATCAGCCACATAGTGCTCAGCTGCTGTCTGGGGCTAAACCACCAAGGTTATAAGCATTTATTATATTAGTTAAATGGTAACAAAGGTGTTCTGTTTGCTCATGTGGTTGTTTTGTAAATCCTTACTTGATGTATATATTCCCTGCAGTGATGTTTATCACCTCTGGGAGAGGGATCAGGCTTCTTTACTGCACAATATTAATGTATGATGCAACACCACTGGTCATGATGTTAAGCTGGTATTTGTAGGTGGCATTGCTGTCATGCCTGTGCTTTGGATGACATCTCTTGAAACTGATTAATAACTGTACCTAATCTATGAGGAAAATGGGGGAGGGTCAGGTTACTTTCTCCTGCTCTTCAACTTTTCTTTTCCTTCATGCTGGTTACAGCAGCTTTTGAGAATTTTGGAATGTTTAGGCTAGAGTGTTCCTATTATTATGTCTCCTGAATGTGTTTCGTGTCTTGTTTAGGCTAAAACAGCTGTTTAAAAATATGATCTGGAGATCTGTTCTAAGGCTGGAGATAGTCATGGGTAGCATGGCAGGTGGGGTGATATGGGCAGGTATCTAGAGAACATTTCATCTCCAGTGGTTTGGAATTTCATTCCCAAAGAATTGCAGGACTCTGATAAAGTGATAGAATATTTGAAAGGAAAATGCTGTGGTTATTCTAAGGAGGCAGAACATACCACACTATGCTGGGCGCTGGCCAGCATCTACAAACTGCTGCTCAACGTTGGGCAGTACCCTCAGGGGGAAGAGAGGTAAAACAGACTGACAGGTACCACAGCTACGCAAACTCCAGCAATTGGCACTGCAGCTACACCACACCTTTACAGAGGAAATACATGAAAAATCAGTTCACTTAGTAAGGAATGAAAATGAACTAAGAACGGGGTGGAGAGGTAGAACCAGAGATAGTCACCCCATCCCTGTCCCTGAGTAAGCTGCAAGTGAAAATATTTCAGCTGACATCTAGGTGACATCATTACCTGGGTGCTCTGATGCTGGAATAATGGTGCCAGTAGAATTAGAGGGTAGGGAAGCCAAGTAGCTAGGATCCCTGCCAAGGGAAGGGGAAATTGTCAGGGTGATTGGAAAAGGGACACAGGCCGTCTGCCTCTGGAAGCAATTTCAGGCATAAGGTATTTTTCAGTAAAGATGGTCTATGCCATCCAGGCAAGTGGATCATCACAGAGGTATTCAGTACCCAAGAGAATTAGTCAAGCAGGAGTTGGTTTATTATGATTTGGGCAATGGCCCATGTGGCAGAAGTTTGTATGAAACACACCATCATTGTATGCCAACTCATTAGCAGTGATGGACTGTAAAGGTGAAGAGGCACTAACAGTAGATAAAGCAGCTGTCTGTTTCTGGCACTATGAAGAATGATTCACTTTATCCCTTTGCTGTGGAGAAACTGCCCTGGAAGGTCCAGCAGTTCAGAGAGAATATGTCCTTTTCCACTCAGTAGCCCTTGGGCCAGTCTGGGCAGGACCAGATATAAAAAAAGAATGTACTTTACACCGCAGCTGGGGAGAATGGTTCTACATGCAATCTCTCGCAAAAGACACTGGGGGAGACTTGAGGTCACTCCCTGGGGGTTTGGCATACAGAAGGCACACTATGCTTCAACTGAAGAAGAGATGTTGGGAGAATATGAAGCAGATCGAGTTGCCTCAGAGGTAGTTGATACTGAAGCACAGCTCCTCCATGCACCCTGACTGCTTGTGCTGAACTGGATGATCAAAGGGAGGGTCCTCTCAACACATTAGGCAATGGATGCTGCATAGAGTAAGTGGGTTGCACTGGTGATACAGTGTGCTTAAATAGGAAATGATTAACTTTGAAACTGAGCAGAGCTTAGCAATAACAGAACTAGAACTGACTTAATGACTTCAGCAACTGCCCAGCATCTCTCATGCCCGCTCAGAGCCCAGTCATGGATTACATGAACTTGGTGGACGTTTTGGATGGCTCACAGACTAAGGGAATATCTCTGTGTTTATGTAGATCTCAGACAGGAAGAGTGGTGGTGATAAATTTGAAAGTATAGGACACGGGCATCACATAGTTGATACAGAATAAGTGATGGATATTGTCCTTGTTTTCAGCTTGAGTTAATTTTCACAAAAAGCTGGTAGGGGATGCAGACAGGACAGCTGACCCAAACTAGCCAAAGGGCTGTTCCATACCATATGATGTCAGGCTCAGTATATAAAGATGGGGAGTTGGCTGGGGAGGGGTTGCTGCTCCAGGACAAGATGGACATTAGGCTCAGGATGATGAGAAAATTGCATTACCACCCACTTTGTCTATTCTTTTATAAGTATTGTTATCATCCTCCCCCTTTGCTGGCCCAGTAAACTGTCCTTATCCCAACCCGTGAGTTTTACCTCTGTCTTCCGATTCCCTTCTGCATCCCAGTAGGGTGTGGGAGAAGTGAGCAAGTGGCCACATGATGCTCAGCAGCTGGCTGGGGCTAAACCTTGACATCCATAAAAAAATTTCTCTGTAGGAACTATGAAATAAACAGGATGGTTATGGAACAATGCCTACTCATGCAACTCGACATATGCATCCTAAAATTGTCAAATATCTCTCGGTTATTCTAAAGAGTCTCTTTTTTTCCTATTGCACAAGATCCAGAAAAGTATAGTCATGATTTTTGCTTACCTGTTTGAGGTCTCCAAAATGAGTTAGGCTGTGTTTGGGTTACGTTTAACACCAAGTCGTCAGGCACGTTGAAAGAGGTACTGTATTTTAGTTGAAAACTATGAATTAATTTTTCAGTATTTGTGAGTTTGCTTGTCCAAAGGTTGGAAAGTCCAGATTGAAAGCTGGAATGATTTTCTAGTACCTTCTTATCTAAATTGATTTGCATTCTGTAAAAATGTGCAGAAAATGGCTATGTTTTAATAGGACAAATCGGTCCACGTTTCAGTATATCGGGTAACTTATGATAGAGCAGTAGAATGTAAATTTAGGACTCTCATGTTATTCGTGCTTAAATTGGTAAGACTTTGAACAAAACCCAGAAACTCTGAAGTTGAAGACAGCTCTATCTTTTTTTTTTTTTTTAATAGTATGCATGAATGCCTGTGCACCCATTTTTTTCTCTCTCCAATTAAAAAATTAATTTCAATACGCATGACCTTTTCAGGGTAATAGTGAAGCAGAAGTTGTCTTCTAATGAAATGAGAATTCAGTACTTGAGTAAGCAGTGACTGATAAAATTGGAATAGGTAGTTCAGAAGAAGAATACATAGCTGGATAAGGAAAACATAGCTACAGTTGGGTTTTTGTTTTGGGAATATTTATTTTTACAAATGAGAACAAGGGATTTTTTTTATGATAGAAATACAGGTCTAGTTTAGGTGTAGGGTCATGGAGCATATTGGTTTGTCTGCATGACAGTCTTGAAGAAGGGACTGTGGAAGAAAATTTCTGCAACAAAGTTATTCAACTTATTAAATAAGTTTAGGTTCAGATGTTAAAGAATAATATAATTTATATTTACAACTCTTTTTGTTAAGAGGATGTAATTTACTTCCATAGACAAGTATAAATATTGTGTTGTGGATTGTGCAAGATACAATTAAGCACAGAGATATTTTGCTAAAAAAAGTGCAAGAAAATGCCACCCAGTTTAAGTTTAGAAACTATATTGTGCTTGGTGTCTTGACTGCATTTTTCCATAGAGAATAAATTTGGTTTCAGCTGATTTAGAAAATGCTGTACTTCTACCTTGGTTAGAGTTTGAAGCTAAAAACTTTTCTGTGACTTGACTATAAATCTTAAGAATATAATTATTTTTGGAACAATTTTTTTAGTGGTTATAAACAAGCTAACTTACTTCCTTAGTGCTGTTTGTAGCTGGCATAAATTTTCTGGACTTCTTGCCAGGATGAGTAGTCTCCCACATTCCTTAAAATAAGTTAAGCAACAAAAAATTAAATACTTTAAACCGGATGGAAGTGGTCATTCAAATCTGATCTCCAAGCCTGGAGACACAGTTGTCTCTGAACTTTTTAATTTGCCACACATTTCCAATGTTAGGCTATTCAGTGTTTGTTTTTCCATCAACTGTATGCTGTGTTTGCACATGCAAGCCTCTTGCATAGCTACCTGAATGTTAGCCAGCACTTGAGGGCACTTCAGATTGTATATCCACAAAAGGAATTTGTTTCCCAGGGAATCTGTTGGTTTTGCTTCTTTTACTTTTAGGATCCTTTAGGGAAGCCAACAGTTCTTTCAGGACTCTAGAAATACTTAGGTGATCAATTTTAGGAGAGATAAATAACATAAGACTAAATTTTTACTAAATATGTATGAGTATGTATGTGTGCTAGTAGTGTAGCTGCAAGAGACACTCATTGAAGAATCAAATCTTCAGAGAGCTTGGCTCCATTGCTGGAACCTCACTGTTGCCAGTATTTGAGTGACTAGAATTTTTTGAGGGAAACTTAGGGAACAAGAACTTAGTGGAATTTACTGATTGAAATCAAACATGAAGTGTAGGCAACTATATTTTTTTCATTTTTTAATAAAAAAAAATCTCTTTTAGTCTGAGCATGAGATTGACCTTTAGAGAAGCAGAAAAACTTAATTAGGACAGAGCTGTGATACCATTGACATCTTGTTCTCTATACAACCTGAATATCTGGGACCACCTATATGCTCTGTTGTAATTTGTTTGCAATAGTAGAGCAGGAAATCATATTTGTACAGTTCACTGCACAAATACCTTCAAATAGTGAAGCTCTAGTAGCTCTAAAGTGATAGTTCTCTGCCAGCTGTTCCACTGGTAAAGAAAACATTTCCCATTTCATTAATGAACAGAAGATGAGAGGAAATGTTGCAGGAGGTGAACTGAACTGAACTAAACCTAAATGCAGAATGCACCCAGAGGAATACATATATATTTGAATTTCAGTGCAATAGGTCTGGGACTGGACTGGGACTGAGTAGTGAAGAAGGCTGTTGCCCACATGGAATCATCTTTATTTGTTGCAAATTTTGAAGTGTATGTGCTGAATGAGGTAGGAAAAAAGTGGAAAAAGAGAAGGGGTAATAGCATAATTCATCAAGTTGGATGCCATTTGGAGAGTTTGTATTCATCCCTTTACCTGCTGCTAAATTCCTTTGTGGATCAAGACAAGTAACGTTTCACTAATACTGTACCATCGCTTTCTATGTAACTAATCTCAAACTGTGAGGTCCGGCTCACAGACTTGCAGAGCTTGTAGCTGCAACTATGCAAAGTGTTGAATGAACAGAATGTTGTATTTGGGTGTGGGGAAGGACAGAAAGGGAGGAAACTATTGTGGTTTTATCTTCATCACTTATAACTTGAAAGATTAATGTTGTGTAGCAGTGAGTATCATACATAACTAATATAGAAAATGTATTCAAATATTATTTAAAATCATCTTAAAATAACAGCAAGAAGAAAATGAAACATTTAGTCAACAGTCAGTGATGTTATCTTCAAAAGTACTATGATTACAAGTGTAACACCTCCCAGTATTGTGTTCCTGCAAAGCAGATGAAGCCTTCATAGGCAGCCTTAACTTTGTCGCTGCTGAAGTTTATAATGTCCATCTTTGCAAACTTAAAATTCTTCTTGGGTGTGTTCTGATGTATAACATACTAGTTCAAAAACACAACGGGAATTGAAAGTACTTGTACTGATGTCTGCAAGCTTTATCTTTAGGCTTAGAAATCTTAAACCCTTCTCTTTCAGTTTTGCCAATTGACCTAGTAAACTGAAAATATGTTTAATGCTTCGGTTTTCATTTTGTAGCTTGTCATGTCATCACATTCAGTGTTGAAACATTGTATGTTTACAGAATAACCATAAACATTTCACATTTAGAAAAAATTCTTAGTGCTATAATTAAATATGTTTGCCAGATTGGTTTTGGATAAGCGGTTGAGGTGATCAAGAGTTTCTGTTTTCCTGTGTTATTTGTTGAACAGTATAGCAGAAAAAATAGCTTCCAGGGCAAAGACTTTGCTTTTAAGTCATATGGTTCTTATTAATTTTGTTCTTTTTGCATTAATCAGATTCATATTTGTAAATAGTTCTAATTTTTACTCTGATCCTCTAATCTAAAAATATACATGTTATGTTTAAAAGCACTTATATTTTAAATTAATGAATTTTATATATGGTAACTGACACTGAGCAGCCTAGTAAATGGAATCCAACTCTATAGTCTCACGTGAAGTCCATTCATCACTCTTCCAATCCAATGATCTGGATCTTGTGCAATTAACTTTGCTTCTAGGCAAGTAAATGTGTTGTCCCTTCTCCAGTATGTGCGGGACTTGAAGTTTCTTTTATTTGGATCCACCAAGGCAAGTACTTTCTGTATAAGGCAAAAAGTTAAAAAAAAAAAACCAAAAACCCCACCTGCTTCATGAAGGACATTAAATGTGCATACTGTTACTGACATTCTTCTACTTTAAAACAAAAGACCTGCAGTAAAAATTATTTCCTTTCTCCTCAGTTGCTATCACTTGTTTTGCTTAAGGGAAGAATGGAGTCAATGGATAGAAATGGTCATAGCATTTGTAGCTCTGGTGGGGAACAATTTAATGGTTTGCTTTGTTTTCTAAATGTATAGTACTATAGTTGATTTTTCTTCTAGTCTCCACACTGCAAAAATCTGTGTCCTGGACATAAGGATTTCAGCACCTGAAAATTTCATGTTTGCCTAGCCAGGTAATCCCGTGTCCAGCAGTAGTAGGTTAGAGAAGCTCTATATGGAGGCAACTCAAGCCTGGCCCCCATTATGAGCTTATTTCCCGTTCTACCCCTCCCAATCCAAAACATTGATTAGGAGTTTTAGAGGGCGCATCTGTTCTTCTTTCAGGATTTGTTTTGGACCTGTGGTCTGTTTAATTGTCTAATGCCTTTTTGATTCTGTGGATGCTTTTGTTTCCACAAGATCCCTATATACCATATTAAAAAAAAAAATAACAAATCTGTGTACTTGTTCCTAAGGAACATGAGGCATTTCTTTAGCTAGAGTGCTACTACCATTTGGAGGGTTGTCTATACTTGTCAGCTGGAGCATACTAAGAGCTGTGTGTGTAAATCTCATTCTGTCACCAGGAATAATTTTCTCGTATCTCGTTGTCATCTTGAGTCTTGTATACTGTTTTTGGCAAATACACTAAAAGGTTTTGTATGGGCCTGAATAAAGTGAGTGGTGAACTCAACCAAATCAATTGTTCTGGTACATTGTAACTTTGCCTTGCACTCTCTTTTATGAGATCCTTGCAACTATTCACCAGTTGTATGTACAGTTTTCATGAGGAGAAAAATGCAGCCATCCCCTGCATCACCATGAACACTACTATTAGGGTAAGATGATGGTTGTACGTATCTGAGTATTATATACTGCTTGCTTTTAGCCTGCTTAGGTTGATTCAGTATGAGCTAGCTAGAACATGGGACAGACAATGAAACATGGTTAAATCATCTCAATCAGATTTGATGCTGTAACTGAAGCTTTGATGATGTAAAAGCAAATGTAAAAAAAGTTAAACCATAATGTAAACATTGATCATGTGATTATCCATCAATAAAAATTCGTCATGACTTAGTTTCTTTGGCCCCGAATTGCATACTGCAAGAGTAATATATTTTTAAAATGTTTTCCTAGGAACCTTGAAAAACTCAGTACTTGAAATGCCTCACTGTGTTAATGTATATAAAAGCCTTCTGTATGTTTACTGTAACTGTTGCTTCTGAAAAGAATATGAAAATCCTCTTGACATTCTTTAGCTAGCTGGGCGTTTATGTTGGAAACAACAGTTTCCAGTTGACTGTGTAGTTACTTTCACTGAGATTATTTTAACACTTTGAGTTAGTTATATATCCTTACTTGTATGTCTTGTATTGCTTGTATCTCATTAATAGAAAAAGAAATCTTTCTCTAAATTTTGCAGTGTTATTATTAGTCTATTAAGACATCCTAATTCAGAAGAAGAGGGAGAAATAGGTAAACCCAAACATAACCACTTGCAAACGTTCTTGCTTAATGATTATGTTTGTGTAAGTAAAGAAATGAGACTAAATCACTCGGGGGAAAAATGCAGGGTGTTACAATAAGCAGCGTTTTACTAGAAAAATGAGGCAAACTTGAAATATATTAGGATATAACTCAGTTAATGTGCTATCAAATAAAGAGAGAGATGTAGAGAACTGCAGCTGTTTCAGGTGAGGAAATAAAAGGAATATCTACTCTGAAGGCTTTCTGAGGGCCAGTGAGGATCTTGTCTGCTCACAGGTTGATAGCATGACTGTTGCTAGTGAGTATTTAATTAAAAATGAGACTGGATAGGCTGTTAGGAGGAGGATTTTCATCACTTTCTTTGTCTCTGCTCCTCATAAAACCCGTGGATAATCATTGTATCTGTCTTGTCAGGTCAAATACTCGGTGACACATGCTTTGCAAATATGGAGCTGCAACTGAAAAAGACAGTCTGGCAGGTTTTTTGGTTTGGCTTTTTTGGTGTTTCTTGGGTTGTTTGTTTTCAGCTGCTTAACTACTATGTATGTGAAAACCAGTAAGTGGAAATAGAAATAGACCATATATGAATTTTCATTAACATGAAATATCAAACCCCTACTAAAACCCTGCTTTAAAAATAAATAATGGTTTATCTACAGATAGATTGATATTTGTCTTTCCGTTGTGTAGATTACATTCTTGCTTAGTATATTTAATGTAGACTTAGTTTGATATGATGACCTTTCAACTTTTGAATTGCTGATTGAAAAGTAATTCTTCTTGGATGAAGTTTGGGTGTGTAATAGGGCATTATAATATGAAGTTATTGTATACTTTGTTAATTTTTTTGACTGTTGCAGATTACTGGGGTGAACATATTTACTACTTATATTAGATATTCTAAAAATATTTTGGTTCCCGATTTGTTTTTTTCTGCTTTGGAAAATTGCTTAGGAAATTTTCTGTTTTCTAAAAATCTCGTTGTAATGAAGGGAGTATATACACAATTGTTCTCAATGTATATGGATGTGTTCAAGACCTGTAAAAATGTTAAACCATAAGCTGTTCTCCCTTAAGTCTTTGATCTCTTTGTTTTGACATACTGATGTAGGTAGATCTGACCTTACATATGGACGGTGGTATGAAATGCAGGCTGACAGTGCTGACATAAAATACTGGAAGTAATAGTTAATGAGTCTCTGTTGTGAAAGCTTTGCTCTTTTACACTTCCATGTAAGCAACTGAGTCATTACATAACTATGTGCTTTTATTTTCTTACCTTTAAAAAGGACAAGTGTATTCCGCTTTTTCTAGAGTTGTGTGATTTGAGATCAGCAGACAGTGCTTACAGAAGTGTTACTGGTGATAGTAGTAATACGTAACTATTTGAAAACTTCATTTCTCTTCAGAATACAAATAGGTGATTAAGTATGTGGAAAAAGTAGTGCTATGAGGGTAAATGTGTGTTATAATTCCTATAACAAAGGTTAAATACATTTTTTATTTCCTTTTATTATCATACTCATCAGGAAAATAATTTTATTTTGCATTTTAGTTCTTATCTGTTCCCAAATCATAAAAGGGAAAGGTTGCTGCTTTAAACATTTCTATGCTCTAAAGAATAAATGACGTTTCTGCTTACATTTTAGAATGCTAACAGGTATCTCTGCGCCACTGTGTTTCTATTGTTGTTATAGGTTATATACCTGACACTTTGCATTCACACCTCTTTTAGTGATGCACGTTTAGTGTTTATATAAATTCAACTGAGGGCCAATGTCATTGTTTCTGCTAGTTTTGTATGTTGTATTGCTAAGCAACGTGTAGAAAGAAGTGTTTGCTTTCATTTTATCTTCTTTCTGTCCCCCTCTAGCCCCCTCTTCCCTAAAAAGTGACACAAGTTTGAAAAGTGAGTATTAGCTTGTCAGGCAAAACAGTATTTTTAGTTCATACCCTATGAACGATGGAAGATGCAGTAGGTAGTTGAGGGTTTTGGATGTTCTTTAGTTTCATTATTTAAATATTGATGACATTCCCAGCATGGCTTTTCTTTTTCTTGCAAATGCTGTTTTTCTTGATTCATCAGTATTTTTTTTACATCTTCTGAGCCATATTCACCTTAGAAAATAGTTTTGGAATAGTTTTTTCTCATGTACGTACCAGTTATATTGTACTTGTACCGGGTATGGGCAAAGTATAGATCTGAGTTGCCATTTCCTGTATTGCTGAAGACCTGCCATCATGCTGTCTAGATTCCTGAAGTGTAAAAGTACAATGATGGAATTTTATACAAGTGTGTGTGTGTGTGTGTACAGAGAAAGACAAAAACGGGATTTCCTATAACTGGAGTTCATAGCATGTTGACTTTTACATTCATATACGGCAAGCCAAATCCTGGTGTAAGTTCTGAAGAGAAATAGGAGAGGGATGAGGGGACAAGTTCATATTCACAGAATTGTAGTGGTTGGAAGGGACCTCAGGAGATCATAGAGTCCAAGCCCCCTGACAAATCAGGTTCCCTAGAGCAGGTTGCACAGGTAGGCATCCGGATTGGTCTTGAATATCTCCAGAGAAGGAGACTCCACAACCTTTTTAGTACCAGGGAGCCCAGAACTGGACACAGGACTCCAGGTGAGGCTTGACCAGGGCAGAGTAGAGAATGAGAGAATCGCAGTGTCAGGAGTTGGAAGGGACCACGGAAGATCATCTAGTACAAGCCCTATGCCTGAGCAGGATCACCTAGATTAAATCACACAGGAACATTTCCAGATTGACCTTGAATGTCTCCAGAGAAGGAGACTGCACAACCTCNTCCAGATTGACCTTGAATGTCTCCAGAGAAGGAGACTGCACAACCTCTCTGGGCAGCCTGTTCCAGTGCTCTTGTCACCTTCATCATGAAGATTTTCCTTACATAAGACATCAACTTATTCCTTACATTCCCTACATAGAGGGGGAGGATCACTCTCTCCAACCTACTGGCTACACTCTTTTTAATGCACCCCAGGATCTTATTGGCCTTCTTGGCCACCAAGTCACACTGCTGGCTCATGGCTAACCTGTCATCCACCAGGACTCACAGGTCCTTCTCCACAGAGCTCTTGACCAGGAGATTGTGGTTGTTCCTTCCCAGGTG
>VXBZ01005906.1:38485-51561 GCA_013399135.1 Heliornis fulica | reverse complement strand
AGCGGGATTTGCTCCAGAAGGAGGTTGGGACACGGGGTGGGGGGTTTGGGGGTCCCCGCTGACCCCCACCCTGCAGGTTTCCAACAACGAGTTGTCCCTGCGCGGGATTTCGGGAAGCATCTGGGTGACGTCGCCAGAGCCGTGCTCAGCTTTGCCAACGTTTCTTGTTCCCGGTGTCACCTTCCCGGTCGAACAGGGGGGTCGGTACGTGACCAGGATCGATGAGCTCCCAGAGCTGTACCCGAGGGACAGATGTGGGAGCCCAACGAGGCTTTGCCTTGCCCTGTGGCTCCTCAGAGCCGGGCATCGCTCCCGGGCTTATCCCGTGGGACACCCTCCTGGGCATCTGTCCCCTTCCCATGGCTGAGGTTTGTTCCCTCCGTCCCGGCGGCAGCGAGCGGTAAAGTAGGTCAGACGCTGGGCCGTGCGCGGCACCGCGGCTCCCGGGGTCCCGCACATGAGGAGAGGACGCCCTTGAAGGTGGCGGGCAGGAGATTGGGGGGTTTTGGGGGGGGGTCCCGCTCAACTGGTGGTATTGATGGAGAGGCTGCAGCAGGGATTTGTGTCCCTGGGGTGTTTGCTGCAGCTCCCCTTTGCCCCCAGGATGGGAATTGGATGCGTTTGGCACCTTCCTGCCTTGAACCAGGCTCCCCACAGTGTTCAGGGGGTCTGAGACCCCCACCCCTGCCCACCTTGCACCCTTCCTCCCCAGGGGCAGCTCCTCCATCTCATTTCTTCGCTAAACCAGCATCCAGCCCGTGTAATTCAACCCCTGCCCAGCTCTGCCTGCAAACCGCTTCCTGCCTTTTGTTTGGCAGCTGGGTAAAAGTTGAGGTCCGGTTTTCCACCCTGGGTGCGCCCGGCTCAGCCCGCGTTTGGGAGAAGCTCCAGAGGGGATTTTGGCGCTGGAGCAGACTGTGTGGCTTGGCAGGGGCTGGGAATAACCGGTGTGTGCCAGGCAGGATGGGTCCCGGTGGGGTGAGGGACTTGGCACGGAGAGGGAAAGGCAGTCAGTGTCCCCCTGTCCTGGGACACGGTGCCACCAGGACAGGACTTTGGCACGGTGGGTTGTGTGCCAGTGCTTGCGTACCTGGCCATTGGCCACCCAGCCATCCCACATGGCCACTGGGTCTGGGGCTGCCATGGGGCATTGCCTGGGGAGGAGGGTGGGGGGAGGCTCTCAGCAGGGGATGCTGAAGGTCCCTGGGGTCCCCCCACCGAGCAGGGTGTTATTGTCACTGGCACCACTCCGGATGCTGCTCCGTTTTGGGAGGAGAGGGGTTAAACCAAAGCATCCGAGCTAAGCCCTGGCAGGAGGAGGCTAAAACCTCCCAGGCTCTCTGAGAACAAAGCTCCCAAAGCGGTGGGAAAGCTTGTAAGACCTGTGGGAATGTGGGTGCTTAGGGGTGGGACGGGGGTCCTGAGGGATTGGGAGGGGTCCCTGGGGGCTCAGCCTCACCGCCCTGGCCAGCACCGTGCCTCGCAGACCCATCCTTGGGTTATTTTCAGAACAATTGTTTGGCCTGGCTTCAAAAATGTCCTGGGCTGGTTTTGGAGGAGACCACGGTCTCTGCAAGCCGTCAGCACGGGATAAGCGTGGCGAGGTGCCGGAGCGGCCGGGCTGGTGGGTCCTGTGCCAGGGCTGAGCTGGGCTGGATGGGGCCCTGTGAGTAACGGTGCTGGAACCATCCCGGGGCTGCAAACCGCTTCCCTGAGGAGCCCCTGGGAGTGGAGCAGAACCCTGGCTGGGAATGGGATGGCTGCTGGACATGTGAGGCAGCCAATAGCGAATTAGTTTCGCTTGTCCTTGGGAATCCCAAAATTTACCATCCACCTTTCCAGGAAAGCGGCCTGGGCCCCGCTCCAGGCTCTTGGGTGCTGCCCAAGGTGGACGTGCAGGTCGTGCCTGGCCTCCCACCCTCGCTCCGAGTCCCCTCCTCTGCACCCAACGCGTGCTGGTGGCTGAACCCCAGCTCCCCCGGTCTCTGTCACCCCGTTTTTATCGATTCCCGGCTAATATGAAAGGAAGGGAGAGGGCAAGGATTGATTCTAGGCAAATACTATAAAGGCATCTACAGTTGTGGCCAGGGAGGAACCGGTTCATTGTGATTATCAGAGTTAAAATATAACCCTGTGGAAGTGCCACCTCTAACCCCTGGAATCCGTGTCTGCCAGCACAGGTGGGTGCAGGACTCCGAGAGGGATCCAACATGGGATGATCATAGAATCATAGAATTTTAAGGCTGGAAATGACCCCTAAGATCATCCAGTCCAACCATTAACCTACTGCCACCAAGTCTACCCTTAGACCATGTCCTCAAGCACCGCATCTCCCCGTCTGTTAAACCCCTCCAGGGATGGGGCCTCAACCCCCTCCCTGGGCAGCCTGTCCCAATGCTTGAGGACTCTCTCAGGACAGAAGTTCTTCCTAAGATCCAACCTAAATTTTCCCTGGCGCAGCTTGAGGCCATTACCTCGAGTTCTGTCACCTGTTACTGGGGAGAAGAGACCAACCCCCACCTCACTGCAACCTCCTTTCAGGGAGTTGTAGAGAGCAATAAGGTCTCCCCTCAGTCTCCTCTTCTCCAAACTAAACACCCCCAGCTCCCTCAGCCTCCTCGGAGGGCCTGTTCTCCAGACCCTTCACCATCCTCGTTGCCCTTCTCTGGACACGCTCCAGCACCTCAACGTCCTTCTTGAAGGGAGGGGCCCAAAACTGGACACAATACTCGAGGTGAGGCCTCCCCAGTGCAGAATACAGGGGGATTATCCCCTCCCTGCTCCTGCTGGCCACACCGTTCTGATACAAGCCAGGATGATGTGGGGCTTCTTCCCCCCACGGAGAGCTGCATTTGGCAGCCGATGTCTGTACTGACTCGCTGCACTGCTGTCGGGATCCCCATCGCAGCCCTGCCTGCTCTCCCCCCTCCCAGGGATCCCGAGGTGCTGTGGAGCTGGAGAGCCCCTGGGGGTCGTGTCCCAGCAGCCCTCCCACCACCCCTCAGCACATAGCTGGGCACTGGGGGAGGTGGTGCCAGGGGTTTGGCTCGGTGTGGAGGAGAAGTGGATGGTGTTTATAGCAAGACACCGAGTCCCCCTTGGGACTTGGGTGCTGTCACCACTGTGCAAAGCTCTGTCACCCCCCCCACCCCCAATGCTGGTGGTCCCTGGGAAGAAATCTGTCTCCTGTGAGGTGGAAGAGCGGTGGGGATTCCAAGGCTAATGGCAGCATGTGGCTTCTCTTCCAGCATCCCTGAGGCACCATGATCCCCAGCACAGACCCCCGAGGCTGCTGCCTGCTCCTGCTGCTCTGCCTTCTCCCCTGCCCGCGGGTCCAGGCGGGCGGGGACGCCACGGGACCCCCACTCTCGGCAGCCTCCTTCCTGCAGGATCTGCTCCAGCGGTACGGAGAGAGCGAAACCCTGAGCCTGAAGCAGCTCAAGGCCCTGCTGAACCGCCTGGATGTGGGAGTGGGGCACGTCAACGTCTCCCAGCCGCCACAGCAGCGTGTGAACCTCTCCCGGGTAAGGATGGGGGGCTCAGAGGACCCCCAGAGCCTCCCAGCAAGAGCTGTGGGAGTCTCAAGGCAGGTGCCTGTCTCTTCTCTTCCTCAGTGCTTCAGCTCCATCGAGCTTTTCGCCATCCACAACCTGAGCGAGGGGTCTCCGGTGGGGCACAGAGAGTTCAAGGAGTTCTGCCCCACCATCCTGCAGCAGCTGGAGTCGGGGGCGTGCGCCTCCGAGAACCTGGAAAATGAGGAAAACGAGCAGACGGAGGAGAGCAGACCCAGCTCGGCTGAGGGTAAGCAGGGAGCTGCTGGGAGAGCATGAGGGCTGCCCAGCTGTGGGCATGGAGCTCGGGGACATGAGGCACCCCAGGACCTGTGGGATGGCTGGTTCCACTTCCCAGCTCCGGGCCACAGTGTGTGGCAGAGAAAGTGACAGCTGAGAGTCCCAATGGGTTTTCTTGAGCATCATTCCTGCTGCAGGCTCACAACATGGTTTTGCTCCCGACTGCAGCACAGCTCTGCGATAGCTGGATGACAGAGACCTTGCTGCAAGCCCTCATGGGTGGGAGGGGGTGGCTTGGCACACTTAGGGACCCTCCAGCCTCCAGCCATCAGTGGATGCTGAACGAGTTTCCATGCATCCAGGTCCTGATGATGGCCACGGTCTTGGCTCAGCTGCCCCGAGCACAGCTCCGGCTTCTCCCACACCAAAAAACCATCACTAGCTCGGGGAAAGCCTCTTCCAAGTAACCCACTGGCTTCATTTCCACCTGCCCTGCACCAAACATGCTGGTTTGTGTCGTAGTCGAAGCATCCGGAGCAAAGGGAGAGACGCTGTGGTGTGGCGAGGCCGGCCCCGGCGCGGGGGCATAGACCCGGAGCCAGCCTTTTCCACCCGCCCGGATCCGGGGTCTGGGGGGGTCCTCCCCCCCAACCCACCATCTCCCCTCACCGAGAGCCTCGGTAATGTCTGGCCCTCGTTTCTTCTCGTTCCGCAGCGTGGGGCTTTGGTTTTCTCAGTGTGTCAATGATTAACGTGGCCTCCCTGCTCGGAGTCTTCATCGTACCGTGTACCGAGAAGGCCTTTTTCAGCCGGGTCCTCACGTTTTTCATCGCGCTCTCCATCGGCACGCTGCTCTCTAACGCGCTCTTCCAGCTCATCCCAGAGGTGCGGTAGAAAGTCCCTGCCTCTCTCCCATCTCCGAGGGCAGCTCTCCTGGGCACCCTCTCTGCCTCCACCCTGCCAAATCGAATCGATCTCTCCGTCAACCTGAGGCTGAGGGCTTGTCTCAGGGGCTCCGCAGGGCTTTTCTCACCCCTCCAAGCACCAGGAAACGCTCTCCAGAGGGTAGGGCTGCGTCCTCCAGCTTCTCTGGTTCTTGCAAGACTGCCGGCCAGGTCTGAGGGCTGGGAAGGTGATGGGAAAGGCTGTTTGCTCCTGCCCATGGGCTGCAGCTGCTTCACAAGGGAGTTTGTCCCTTGGAGGGGTGTGCTCGGCTCTGCTTCATCCGCTCAGAGGCTGCTGAGATGCCGCAGCACACGTGGCCTGAGCTGGGTGGGAAGACTTGCAAGGTGGAGGAGATAAGTGTAGAAGCACAGAGACCATCTGGGAGAAGCACCAGCCAGCTTTTCTAAGGATTTAATTGCCTTTTTCCCCTCCAGTTTACAAGACCAAAATTCCCACAAAGGATTTATGGTTATGTGAGGTTTCCTGGTGCTCTGATGGGCCTGACAGATACATTGCAAATTAATTGTGTTGTAATTGCACAGTTCTGGAGTTGAATAAATACGGCCACGCGCTCTCAGACTGGGAGCCTTTGAAACACCCGTGTTTTCTCAGCCCCTTCCCGGATCCAGGCGGCTTCTCAGAACCCCTGAGTAGATGTCAGGCTGGATCTCAGCTCCTGCACATTCACATCCAGCCTTAAAACCCTGTGTTGAAGGTGTAACCTTTGAGCATAACACCCTTTGCTGCCGCTGGCTTTTGCCCCCGCGGCATCCCTGGCTTTAATCTTGGGTAGCAAACACCCCATCCGTGTTTGGTGGGGGAGGGATGTTTGTTCAAGGCTCCTTTTCAACTCCAGAACTGCAACTTTTATTTGCTGAACATAAAAACTGAGCACTTGGATTTCCTGCTCTGCCAGGAACTGAAATGACTGACGTACACTCCACCCTCACCATCGGTCGGACTGTCCCAGTCCCAGCTGGCTGCGGGGTGAGGATGGAGCGTACGAGATGCTCGGGGGACCTCGGTGCTCTGTGGCCCTGGAACAGCTGCCTTGATGTCCTGTGGGAGCTTGGGGAGCAGAGCTGGGGTGCTGGCTCCAAAACTCAGCACCAGCCCGGTGCTGGAGGAGAGCTGCTCGCACCAAGGGAGGGCTTTACTCATGGTCACTGGGTGCCAGCTCCACACCTGGGGGTCCAGAAAGCCCAAAAAGCTGTTTCCAGAGCCACCCAGCACCAGGTTTGCCCCGCTTGAACCAATACAAGATGAACAAGCAATCACTAATGAATGTCCTCTTCTCTCTCCCTCCCTCATCTCTCTTTCCTTTTGGTGTGGATTCCTTCCCCTCCCTCCCCTTTCCCCACGTTGNCTGCGTGACCGTCATCTCCCTCTGCTCGCTGGTGGGAGCCAGCGTGGTGCCCTTCATGAAGAAGACCTTTTACAAGCGGCTGCTCCTCTACTTCATAGCTCTGGCGATTGGAACTCTCTACTCCAACGCCCTCTTCCAGCTCATCCCTGAGGTAGGGCGAGGGGCGTCGGGTCCGTCCGTTTCTCTCTCTCTCGGGGGCTGTTTTCTTTCTCTCTGGGCACTTGGTGGCTGGAGAAGGGAAGGCGGCATCGGAGGGGAGCCAAGAGCGAGGTACAGAGGCTGGAAGGCCCTTGGAACCACGGACAGAGCTGGCATTTTGTCCCTCTTTGGAAGGGAATCGCTCCATGGAGACCTCCAGTCTGCTTCAAGCAGAAAGCTGCTGTTCTGTTGCCCTTTCTAGCTCTTGCACCGTGACAGCAGAGGATTTCCAAGCTGGCTTTAGCATCCCGGTGCCAGGCAGTGGATCCAATACCTTGGGACACAACCAGCTCGGCATAAGGACAGAGGGGAAAGTAAAGCTGCACTAAGGCACTTTGTGAGCTTGTCCCCAAAGCAGCTGCTGCTGCTGTAGAGAGGTCAGGAAGCGGCAGTGTTGTCCCAGAGGTGCTGAGGCAGAGGAAGGACACTGCTGGAGGCTGTTGCTCAGTCCTGTCTCTTGTCCCTTTTTCGCTTGCAGGCATTTGGGTTCAACCCTCAAGAAGATTATTATGTTTCCAAATCTGCTGTGGTGTTCGGGGGCTTCTACCTCTTCTTCTTCACAGAGAAGGTCCTGAAGATGCTCCTGAAGCAGAAGGACCAGGTGAGGCTGGGCAGGAGCACTGCTCAGGTGGGAAAAGGAGATGGCAGGGGTGGCTGACACCTGCCAATGCCCCCCTGTCCTGCAGCATCACCACGGGCACAGCCACTATGGCCCTGAGGCTCTGCCATCCAAGAAGGACCAGGAGGAGGGTGTCACTGAGAAGCTGCAGAATGGGGACCTGGACCACATGATCCCACACATCACCAGCGAGTTGGAATGCAAGAATCCTTCTGGAGATGAGAAGGTTGTGGTGGGATCCCTCTCTGTCCAGGTTAGTGCCTTTTCCTGTGGGGTTGCAGGTGGGTGTGTGGGGGAAGAAGCCTGGTGGTGAAGGGAGCAGTTTTGGAGCCCGTTACACCGCTGTGGATGGTGCAAAACAAAAGGCTGGGACAATCCTCACCTGGATTTTGGAGGGGTTGGTTCCCCTGGCTGGTGGAGGGAGCGGTGACC
Organism: Heliornis fulica; assembly: GCA_013399135.1. Taxonomy (NCBI): domain Eukaryota; kingdom Metazoa; phylum Chordata; class Aves; order Gruiformes; family Heliornithidae; genus Heliornis; species Heliornis fulica. Next base: position 44,210 of record VXBZ01005906.1, on the reverse strand, counting down.
CCCTTACTGAGACCATCTGGGTGCTGATACCCCCCGTTGGGGGTGTGTGGCAGGACCTGCAGGCCTCCCAGAGCGCGTGCTACTGGCTGAAGGAGGTGAGGTACTCGGACATCGGCACGCTGGCGTGGATGATCACCCTCAGCGACGGCCTCCACAACTTCATCGACGGGTTGGCCATCGGGGCTTCCTTCACGGTTTCTGTCTTCCAAGGGATCAGCACCTCCGTGGCCATCCTCTGCGAGGAGTTCCCACACGAGCTGGGTATGTGAATCCTCGGGGAAAGGTGCTGAGGGCTCTTGGATGTGCTTCTCTTGGAGGGTAAACCCACTGCTTCTCCAGAGGAGGGAGAGTGTGGGGTGGAATAAACAGGGAAGTGATGGTGGGGAAGGCGAGGCTGTAAACTACACTGAGTAATCGCAGCTCTAAAAATAACGAGGTAATATGATGTCTGAGATTTAAATTTAGATGGAGACATCTGAAGGAAAAAAAAAAAACAACCAACCAACCCAACACCTCGTTGGTTTGGGAGGGGGGAGGCGGGTGGCAGTTTGGGTTTGGACGCCTGAATTTATGCGCAGGCAGGGCAGGAGCTGGCAGGGAGGCAGCTGGCGCGGTCAGCGCTCGGCGCCAGCGGGCACGAGGAGCCCACGCTTGACCTCCTGCAAAAACCAGCGGTGAATCGAGCACCCAGGTGCTGTCCCAATGCTGCTGCTGCCTCCTCCAGGGCAGTGACTCCCTTCCTCATCCTCCCCATCTTCTTCTCCCAAAGGGGACTTTGTCATCCTGCTGAATGCTGGGATGACCATCCGCCAAGCGCTCTTCTTCAACTTCATCTCCGCCTGCTGCTGCTACGTGGGCTTGGCCTTCGGAATCGTGGCTGGTAGCCACTTCTCTGCCAACTGGATCTTCGCTCTGGCTGGAGGGATGTTTCTATACATCGCACTGGCTGACATGGTAAATGCTGAGCTGGGAGTTGGGGGGGTGCTGGGTGCATGGTTGGGACCTTGCCAGGGTGCTGGGGCTAGGAGGAGCACCGGCTCACCTTCAGCTGGCAGGGGCACAAGGGGATGTTCACTGTCCCCCTGGGATGTGGCACAGCAACCTGGCTGAGAGCCCTGGGACGGGGGGTGGTCGCATGGGGTGGGAAGGATGAAGCTCCTCCATCACTGTCTGTCCCCTGCAGTTCCCTGAAATGAATGAGGTGAGCCGGGAGGACGAGCAGAACGGCAGCACGCTCATCACCTTCGCCATCCAGAACGCGGGGCTGCTGACGGGATTCACCATCATGGTGCTGCTCACCATGTACTCTGGCCAGATCCAGATCGGGTAGGACAGCCTGACACACAGCCCTGGTCCAGCTTTTCCTTTTTTTTCCTTTTTTTTTTTAATTTTTTTTTTGAAGGGGGAGGGGGAAGGGGGTTTTGTTTTGGTTTTTTTCTTTTCCTGCTGCAAGCATACAACGGTACCTGTGCGGGCACTGACATCACACTACAGAAGAGGAGGCATCGCTTTTAAAGCTATTCCACAGACTTGGTTTAAGGCTGAGGGGAATTTCATCCCCTTCGCTGTAGGACCGAAATGACCAGAGGATCTCTTCCCAGTGTCATATTCCTTCTATCCTTGCATCTCCTGGGAAGGATGGAGTTGGGAGATGGGAGCTCCTCTAGCTGTGTTGCTCCCCTCCTCATGCTCGGCGTGGTGTGATGGGACACAACGCTCTCCTGACCCCTTTGCAGGGGTTGTGTGATGGGGCCAGACCCTTCTTGAAGAGTTACCTACCAGCCAGTCCTTGGAGCTGTGCTCTGCCAGCATAGAGGGCTGTGGAGGAAGAGGAGGCTCCAGGAGCAGGGGTCGTGATTCCAGCATCATCCACGCTCTCTTCAAAAGCACATCTCTGGAGCTGCATCTGGTTGTGCTTCTGTTCTGCCTTGGCAGCCCGAACAATGCCCTGGGAAGAGCCAGGTGACAAAAGGGGTTTGGTTTTCATTTAAAGCACATCCTGGGCATCAGTGCTCAGGGCAGAGGACATCAGACCTGCACGGATTGGACTGATGGGGCAGTGGCTGGGAGAAGGCTAGCGGGATGCCCGAACCTCCTTTAAGTCCCTGTTGCTGTTTGAGGTGGTGGGAAAAACAACCCAACCCAACCCAATCCTTTCTTCTTCCATGAGGGCAGCACAGGGCAAAGGCAGAACCAGGCTGGTGAGCCCCCTGCGTGGGCACAGGCTCCCCCTCCGGGGCATCGGTCCTTACACTGTCACCAAGCTCCTGCTGATGCCTGGGAACGGACACTGGTTTTTAAACACTGATGCTGCTGAGTCTCTGAGGTTCAGGGTGGGGGGTGGGGGTGTTTTTATAAAAAACAAGACTGTGAACCTCTTCAGGTTGTGTGTTTCCAGCCTTAGGGAGTAGCCAGAGAAGGGTGTTGTAGGCACTCCACAGCTCTGGGCTGGCTTTCCCCAGATTCACTAGGTGAATTGACTTATTATCATATTGATAATGTTGCCCACCCCACCCGTGTTGCTTGAGGTTCCCTCACCCCCCATCTCCCCTCAGACCTTCCCTCATGCTCGGTAGGTGTGAGTTTCTGGCCACACTGGTAAGCTGGAGCTGATTCTGGTGACTTACCCCAGTGGGTACTGGGTGGGTAGGAAGGAGCGGTGCTGGCGCTGAGACGTGCTCTTCTGTACGTGCTGGGGATGGCTTGTCACCACCTTCCTTCACTGCCTGCCTGTGGGTGTGTGTGACAGGGTGACGGCCATTCCTGCCACCTTGGCTCGGTGCTGCCCGGCACCAGAGGCTGGAGCTGAGGCTCCTGGTGACTTTTCTTCCAGCGCTGTTGGAAAGCCAAGCTGAAGATGTGCTGGGTGTTTTTTCTGCCTGTCACAAGAGATGAGGGACCTCAGGCCTTGGTATAGCCTAGGGCAGGCTCAGCACCATCCAGCAGTACAGTAACCCTGGCCTGATTGCTGGCTGCCAGTACCTCACTCTAGTTTCTAGTTTGCCTTAGGTACCAGCTGGATGACATCCCTCTTGGGCTCCTAACAGTTGTCCTCGAGCCCCCAGGTCTCTGCCTGTTGAGATGTGGCACTGCCAGCATCCTCCTGGATTGGCCCCTCTGCTCTCAATGGCTCTGGATAGGTCAGGCATTGACTTTGTCCTATTGGCACCCAGAAGACCGTTGGCCTTGTTCTGTGCCCAGGAGGTGAAATATCCCCATGTTGAGGAGCAGGAAGCCTTCCTGGAAGCACCTTTCATCCTAGAGGTACTGCGTGGTCCTCAGGCTGCTTGTAGCTGTTGGTGATGCCTTCAAGGGGAGAAGGGTTTTGCTTTATCTTGTTCACCTAAGTTGCTCTTCCATCAGTGGCTTGTCCATGGGACAGAGCCACCTTGAAGCAGCGTGGTCTGCCAGCTGCCTCTGCAACACCTCACCATCGTTACCCATGCTTTGGGTTGCTGCTGGTTTTTGGTAGTCAGAAGGAAAGTGGTGTTGGAAACGTCCTTTCCCTGCATGAGAGAGCTGCAGCCCCGTCTGACCAACTTGATGTGGAAAAAATGAGTCCTTTGAATGGCATATGTGCCCTTCTCTCTCAAGGAAGTATTTGGAAAACACCGTGTCGCTGGCAGCTTTCCATGGGGCAGAGGGCAGCCATAGCACTGCCAGGGCGAAGTCATGCCTGGCAGGAGCGGAACAGAGCTGTGCACAGATGGAAAAGCCTCTCTGTGTTGGAGGTGAAAGGGGGAAATCCTGTTTGTGCCCTGGGGACCACGAGGCACTTGCAAGACTGGCTGGGAGGTCCTCTACGTCCCTGAGAGCAGGAAACATGGCAAGGACAGACACTTGGCTTCTTTGGAGCTGGAACGGGTCCCTCAGCACACAGCGGGGATCGTGAGTCCATCATCTTCTCATTTTGAGCTGAACCTCTCCACAACCTGGATATTTGGGGTGGAGATGTGGAAGCCCTCACAGAAACAAGGCACCTGAGGAGAGGGACCCTCTTTCCACCAAAGGATCCGTGGGAGAGAGCTCCCTCCCATCCCTGGGTCAGGCAGGCTGGTACTCGCCGTTAGGGAAGGGACGGAGCAGGCAGGACGAGGAGGAGGAGGAGGAGGGAAAAGCGACCCAAATCGAGTTTGTTATGGATTTTTTCCCTCCGTGTTTCCTTTCCCGTGTCTGGTTCGAAGCTCAAGTTCCATCTCAGTATTTCAATAACTCAGGTGTCGTAAGAGATACACGTTGAAACAAAGAACATAACTTATGTCATGTGAATTGTAAAGTTATTTGTAAAATTCCATAAATAAAATATATTCTGTAATGACGGAGGGGTGCAGGCGTGCTCTGCCAGCAGAAACCTCCCTGGGGCCAGCGCTGGTCGTGCTGTGCAGGGCTGGGAGCTCTGCTGGTTCAGGATTTTTCCAAGGGGANCCCCCCCTCCTCCTCCAGCCTGCTAGCGTGGCATGGCGCTCGAGGATTCGCCTTTAGACCGAAAAGGCCTTTTTTAATTATTATTTTTAAAAATGTATTTCCAAGCATTGACGTCTGGCTGGAGGGAGGCTGTGGTTTTCGGAGCCAGGCTGCGGGATGTTGTATTCCTCTCCCGCTCACAGGAGGGAGCCTGACTGGGAGCAGCGTTATTTGTGTCTTTGCTTCCCCACCCTGCATTAGGGGAGGAAAAAGTGTGGGTGTGGGGAAAGCATACTTTGACTTTCTTTTTTTTTTTTGCCTTTTTATATACTCTTGCCCTCAAGCTGCCAGCTCTAAGCAGCAAGCAGAATTTTTAGAAATCCTGTTGCAGCTAAAGAAAACAGATCTTGAATTTTTGTGGTGGTTTTTAAAAGAGGCATGCTGTTCTCGGGAAGAAAGGTTACAGTGTGCATCTGACTTGCTTTCTCTCCTCTTCTGTGCTGCCAGGGACCTGGCAGGCAGCAGGGCTCCTAGGGTGTCAGGTGGGCTATTTTTTACTGTAAAACCCTCGTGTTTTGATGCATTTTTGAGGCTTCAGGTACCCACCTCAGCAGAAAGGTTTAACCCAGCTGGCTGGGGGTGCTCTCAGACAAACTCTTCTTGCTATTGGCAGTGGGAACATTCACGCTTGTCAGTGCTTCTCGGTAACACAGACTGCTTTGTGTTGGAGAGGACCTCAGAGATCAGCTAGTTCCACCCCTCTGCCATGGACAGGGCCACCCCCACCAACTCAGGGTGCTTAAAGCCCCATCCAGCCTGCTGGGCTGTGTGAAGGTCTGGCCCTTGATTTCCCAATCAGAAGGACGCTACCACGGNGAGGAGGAGGAGGAGGGAAAAGCGACCCAAATCGAGTTTGTTATGGATTTTTTCCCTCCGTGTTTCCTTTCCCGTGTCTGGTTCGAAGCTCAAGTTCCATCTCAGTATTTCAATAACTCAGGTGTCGTAAGAGATACACGTTGAAACAAAGAACATAACTTATGTCATGTGAATTGTAAAGTTATTTGTAAAATTCCATAAATAAAATATATTCTGTAATGACGGAGGGGTGCAGGCGTGCTCTGCCAGCAGAAACCTCCCTGGGGCCAGCGCTGGTCGTGCTGTGCAGGGCTGGGAGCTCTGCTGGTTCAGGATTTTTCCAAGGGGAAGCGTTTCAGCAGGGCTTGAAGGGCTGGGTGATGCAATCCTGCTTTTCCAACCCAAATTTCCAGGGTCGTGCAGTGCAGTGTGCCCGACAGAAGATGGCACTGACACCCGCCCCCCC
>VXBZ01005906.1:16739-35914 GCA_013399135.1 Heliornis fulica | reverse complement strand
AGGGGGGGGCTGCAGTGATGGGCTGGGGTCCCCCATGGGGCTGCGGGTAGCAGGAGGCTGCTGCCTGGCAGGTGGTGCCAAGGCAGGGGGGACACCACACACACACATCCATGCCCTGCTGAGGGGGATCCCCGTCCTGGGGGGTGGCCACAGCAGGCGTTGTGCTCCTCACCCCGATGAGGTCCTTGCTCCCCACCCCCAGTCTGGGGTGCTGAGACCCTGCTTTGGGTGGGAAGGGGCACTGGCCTTACCCTGCTTTGCATCTCCCGCTAAGGACTGCGGGGGCAGGGGGGGAGAAGAGCCCACCCTACCCTCATTCCGCAGCTCCCTGCCTGTTCCCCTATGTCCTACCTCCCCCAAATCCCTGCCCGCTCGCTCGATGCCCCGAGGCCGGTGCCAGCTGGCCCCTTCTTCAGAACCCGTTATAGCAGGGACTATTTTTGAAAGAGCAGAAGACACCGAAGCGGTTAACGAGGAGAGAAATACGTTAGCCGAGAAACTCCTGGATTAGGAGGAGGCTCCTATGATGTACATCTCGCTGCCCTAATTGATCTAGTGCCATTATCATACCCACGCAACCGGGGAACATCCACAGCGCGCCTTCGCTTGCCTCAACTTCTGCTCAGCACCCACCGCTCTAGCCGAGAGGCACCCAGCTGTCAAAGTTATACAATCACCCCGTTATTAAAGCTTCTCGCCCGGACGGTTTGAATCATGGCAGGCAGTCCCACTGCCCCAAGCCAGCTGAGGGAAGGAGTGGTTTCCCAGGAATTGTTGTAATATACCAGTGTGGAGGTGCACCCATCAGAGCTGCACATCTCTACCTTGTCTGAATGAGTCTGTGTGATTTTATTTAAATTTTTAATTATTTTTTAGCCTGTCGTACGGCCAGTCACATGTTTAGATGTTAATAACAGTGGCCTCAACCAAAGGGAAAGTGGACTAAGGTGGCAGCCTGGACTTTGAGGGCCTTTGGGCTTGGTTGGCTTTGCACTGTTTGTGGGTGTTTTCAGCGTGAAATAAAACTAGAGGGTTTGTGGATTTGGGGGGAGCCAGGGTCTTCCCCGGAGCCGCGCGCGTGTGGCTGGGTGATTTGTAGGTCTGCGGGCAGCTCGGGCGGTCGGTGTGAACCGTAAATCTCCTGCTAAATCCCAGGCAGCTGCGTGTGTTTAGGTTGGCCTTGTTCTGGGAAGGTAATGTCAATGCAGCCATTATGATTCAGCTGAGTCTGTACCGACACTGTCCCTGCTGCTCAGGGCTTCCAGATCCTGGGAAACCCTCGCAGCAATCCTACCGGTATCGCTTGGGGTGGAGGGGGCTTGATGACCCTGCTGCATCCAGACTGCCCACCCCCTCACCTCCTGCTAATTTTGGTAATTAGTCCATAACCAGGTGGGCTTGGAGGCTCATGTTGTTGTGTCAAGCATGCTGGTTGCGTGCAGTAATGCTCCGAGAGCCGTGGGAACTTGTCAAGGAGAGCGTTTGATTTCCCCCAGGTACTCTTGGGATGCTGATTCGAGTGTCTCTAGAAATCTGGGGAGAAATAAGCTCCTTCTGTGGCAGTGATTATTGTTTAAAGGTGGTGACATTGTTTGTGGTTATTAATAATTTAAACCAGATGCTAAAAGCTAATCTTGTTCAATGGAAGTGCCTACAATTAAGTAGGATGTCGAATTTTAACTATGTTTAACCTATATATTTACATCTCTAGAGCCCTGCAAAAGTGCTAGCTGTAATTACAGTTAGGCAGGAGAAATACAGTGTTTCCATTTCAGGTTGGTGCTTAAACTTGTGCTTAGGTGACTTTGTTTGATTAACATCTCACATTTTGGGGTACATCAGTTGCTTTTCAGTAGCCCGATTCCAGCAGGAAACCAATGGCTGATGCTAACCGGGAGCGTTAACGTTCCAACCGGGTGCTGTCAGGAGAGCACTTGGGGTGGTTATGGTGGAAATCTGAGGGTTTAGCTAAGCCTGGTGATCTGCAGTAGCCCAAAGATAGGCTTCACTTAGCCAGTGGATCCACAGTCTTTGAAATACACGTTTTTGGGTGGGCACAATGCTTTGGGCTGCTGCGGTGCCTTGCTGCCTACTTGTAGGTTGGATGCTCAGGCTTAAGACTCAGGCATGGTGGGTGCTGTCCTCACCCTGTACCCCATGAAAAACAATCCTGCAGAGCTACTTGGTGCACAGGATTGATCCCACTTCATTCCACCTCCAGCAAATCATGCCTGCAATGTGTGATGTCCTCTGGTAAGCATTGCTGTGTGCCACAAGGATCCTTTCCAAAGACACGTGAGTGTGGCTGAATGATGGAAACCCACCCAGCTTACTGTGTTTGCAGTTGCATCCATGAAAAATTCTTTTAAACCCCCCCAGGGTATTGGTATTTGGACACCTGGCTGAGCCAGAGCAAATAATCCAGAGTGATTTTCTTGATGTCTGTATTATTCAAGTGCTGGTGAACGAGGAGCTGCTGGGATCTGGTGCCCTCTTTTTGGCAGCCGCTGTGCGCGTGTCGTCAGTCGCTGACGTGCCTGATCCACGTCCTGTTCGATACTGCCCGTGCTGGTTCACGAAGGGCTCCTGGGTTTCTGCTTCCCTCCCGATGGGCTGAGCTGCCCTCGGTGGCTTGCTCGAGAGGAGTCATGCAGTGGTGGTAAAACTGGGACCTGTGCTGAGGTTGCATAGCTGAAGGCATCCTCTAAAAACGGTGGGTTTTCCAAATTGGTGCCTCTCTGCCCTTTCACCAGCACTTTGGTTTTTTTTCAGGCACCTTTCTGCACATATAGTTTGGTTTTTTTTATGCTGGGAAACATTTCAAGTGTGTGGTGGGGGTGCAAGACCCCTGATGTGACGCTCTTATTTGTCACCCATCTGCTTTGTGCTATCGACCTCCCAGATACATCGTTGTAGATCGTTTCTTTAATACCTAATTAACATTTCTGGGAGTGAGAGAGCAGCAGGGCAATGTGAGTGCATTTGCCCCAGCAGTACCTCGTACCACGTGTGTGTGTGTTCAGCTTGAGCAGAGAACACCTGAGGAGCTGTTCCTCTTCTCTCTGCGCAGCGAGCGTGTGCCTTTGGAGATGCTGCTGGAGGCACGGAGTCCAATCCCTTGGGATTTGTTCAGCGAGGATCCCTGTGCCTTCAACAGAAGCCGTGCCTCTGGGGAGCCAAAAACCAGCGTCAGATCAATAGATGCTGCCTTCAGAGGCTTGGGAGAGCTTCCCCCGGGCTGCTGCCAAGCAGAGAGGGTTCAGAGGGTGCACTGGTTCGTCTCGCTGGCTGGAGATATTTCTGGTTTGTGAAAAATGTGTGGCTTTCCTCCTACCTTGTTTTTAATAAAAGCTGCTTCTCCTGTAATGCAGTTGGATGATGGCTTTCTCTGTTAGGTTGGGAATGGGATTTTATAGAGTCAGAGTCGCTTTGCAACTGCATGTGGAGCAAGGGAAGGCTCTGGCAAATCTGAAATCCAAGGGAAATTGTGGTGGTTGGAAAGGAGAAATCTGTAGCATCACCATGATGGCTGCTGGCTTCATGTTTGTCTGCTGGAGGGCCTCAGTTGGCTTGTCCTGTTAAATGTTGCTGATTTACAGCTGATAGCTCTTTCCTGCCCCCAGGTAATTGTTGTGAAGGTGGTTTAAAGTGGAGATAAAGGCCAAGGCGAGTGTCCTAGGACCTCAGGCGTGCCAGAGGAAGAGTGCGAATACCATCTGAGTCAAGATGGGGTGGTGGGATCTCTAAAAAGCAAGTTGTGTCATGGTGCAGCAACTTGACTGGACAGAGCTCAAGAAGGTCTGGAGTGTACATAGCCCTTAAAGCGTGAAGCTGGTAGGATGCCTCCAGAGTCCTTGGGAATCTGGTATTTTGGGTGTTTTCCGTGCAGGAATGATGTTTCGTTATGTGTAAATGGGGTGTTCTAAGAGCAGGGGCAGGTTTCTGGCTGTGCTCAGACTGGGAGGTACAGAATGGGTGCTGATTTTTGCCAGATCACATGGCTCTGTATCCAAAAAATGAATCTGAAGTAAAAATGCAGCACCAAGCGATGCTTCTGTGGACATCTTGGGGTACCACATGCCATGCAGCTTTGGTGCACTTCATCTAGCCCCTGCCTGCCCCAAACAGAGCCATCAGCACCCTCTTTCTGGGAATTCAAACATCCCAGAGGCCCATCTCCCCAGAGCCTTTATCAGAGATGCTCTGCTCCCACGCTAATTAGCCACCACTTTTTATTATTTCCTCCAGAATAACACCAGATACTTCAGATGAGGATGGAGAGGAGGGAAAGTCATGCCCCCATTTAACACAGATTTATTTTTTTTTCCCCCTATTTCCCTGCTATCTGGATATCACCCTGCGACGGGTTAATCCCATTCACCCCCTTTCACACCGTGCTGGCGTGGAGCAGTTAGAACACCGAGCTCTGAGCTAGGTCCTGTGCCAAAATAGTATTTTTTTTTTTCATTTAAGAAAAGGAGGCAGAGCAGAATTTGTCTCCTCTAGCTGTGGTGTGCTTGGTGCTCGTTTGCTTCCCTGGACAGGAGAAGGCAGGCTGTTCCTTAGGAAGTAGGGCAGGGTGCTGGCTTAAAATAGCAATGAACGCTGGGCTGCTTGTGATGAAGGGAGCTATTTAGGTAAATCCTGGGGTCTTGGTGGGGGCAGAGCCGCCTGCTAATCTAAAGATACTCCTTGGAGACCTATATTTGTCCAGGATCCTTCCCAGCTTGGCTGGTTTTCCAGGTGTTCTCTGTTCCATCCCTTGCATTTCTCTGTACATTGGGCTCGGATGGCGGGTGTGTTTACTCGATGTACAGTGCATTAATGTCTTGGATGGTAATGGAATTAGACATCATTAAGCAGTGGGAGTGGGGAAACAGGCTACATAAAGGCATCAGCGTTATCCTATAATGCAAGACTTGGCTCTGAATGGCTCTAGGAGGCTGGTCTGTGAGGCTCACGGTGCTGAAGAGGAGTATGCTGATTGCTGGGGAAACCTTTTGGGGCAGGGAGCTTGGTGTAGGGGCTGAGAGAGGGATGGGGAGCAGCTCTGCACCCAGAGCATCTCTGGGTAGCATGGCCTGGACCAGAGGTGAGGTGGAGGATGACGTATGGGAGCTCAAAATCAGTGGGATCAAGAAATCCCAGTGCAGCTTTTAAAGATTTCGCTGGCAGGGAGGAGGAATGTCAGGCTATCCGGGCTGCTCTCAGCCTTTAGACCTCCCAGCTTCTGAAGCAAAACCTTGCTGCTGTCTCTAGCTGCAGCATCTCCAGCTATGAAGCCTTAATAGGATCTTGCTGTGTTTCCATTAGGAGCAGAGGTGGATGCAAGTGTGTTGAGTAATGTGACCTCCTGTAGCCAGGAGCTGTCAGGAGAGGGCTTGTGGGGTTTCTCTCTCCAGAAGCCATTTAGTGAGCGAATGCCTCTGCAGTGGTGGTGGCTCTGAGATGTGAGTTTAAAACACTGTCCCTTCTCTGAGACAGATCCAGTGAGTGCATGAGGGTCTCCCCTGTGTCAGAGAAGTGGTTTGGGGTGAATATCAGGAAAACAGGGAGAAGCTGCATCAACAGTCATGCCAGTATGAGTCTTTGGTTCCCTAGCTGGCTTTAGAAAGCATTCCCTTTAGGCAATTACTCAGGGGCAGCAAGCATGGTAAAATGGCATCTCAAACAGCAGTGATGATCCCAAAGGTGATGGGTAGGTATTGCAAGGATTTCCCAGAGGAAAACCTTGAAGAGGAGCACAGTGAGCTGGCTTTGCCGGTTCAGCCATAATTGGGAGGGGGCTCCTGTCATCCATCTCCATCCCTGGCACTCACAAAGCATTGCTTGGGCTGACTTCACCCATTTATCAGGCTATGTACTCCTTGGTTTGCAATAAAGCTGCTCTGGCTGATCTCCAATGTGCCTGCTGGGAAGATTTTCATTAGTTTGCAGCTCCCTTCAGACGTTGGCCCCTCTGTGTGCTGGGGGCGATGCGAAGGTAGGAATGTCAAACGTGTTGCAGGTAACGCTTTGCCCTGTGCTGTTCTGATCCAGTGGGAAAGCAGCTCGGGTTTAAGCATTGACTGGGATGGGAAGGTACTGAGACCCATAATGATGTGTGAATTGGTGGGGTTTGGGTTTTTTTTTTCTCCCTGCAGTGGTGATTACCAGTGCTCAGAGTCTCATTTATCAGTGACGTGATGGCCTTTCACTGGGTGCAGTCTCCAGGTGCTCCCACTCGTGTGGGAGTCACGGCTTCAGTGTGACTGTTCCAGGGTGTGATTTTTCTTTAGGATTCCCACATGGAGCAGCCAATTCTCATTCTACAACCTCATCCTAAGTATTCAACGTCCAAAACCAACGTCTGCTTAAAGTGGCTTCAAAATCAGAGCCAGCACCCCCTCCCCTGGCTCAGATTTACATCCATCGGCAGGTGGGGGATTTGCCTTTGCCACAAAGACCCCGCTGTTCCTGTATTAACGATCTATTAGTGGACTTGCTGGCAGCTCACTAACCTTGTGAAACAGGTGGTGAATTTCCCTGCCTGCTGACATCTAGGAATCCCCTCCCGTCTCCTTTGGTGAGCTCACTTTTTTTTTTTTAAAGGAGCTGCAGCTGTCTGCTCTGGACCTCAGTCTTTTCCCTTTTCTCCTTCTCCCTGAAGCAGTGAAACGCTCCAGTCTGCCGAGAGAGACCGTCTCACCGATGGAGCCGATGAGGGGAAGGCGCCAGGTTTGCTGTGGGTTGGTGTGCTGTTGCGCAATCCTTTCGTAGGAATAAGTATATTTTTAAATGCTGGCAAGTCTGTAGAGCTTGAGGGTCTGAAATGAGAGGTGTTTGGGTTTTTTTTTTTCCAGGCTGGTATTGAGGGCTTATGCGCTCTCCTTGACAGTAGCTGGTGAGTTGGCACTCGGTGATGTAAGGAGCCCGTGTCCCCGGCTCGGGACAGATTGTCTCAATGACAATCCCAGGCAAATCCGCATCAGGGCTGGTCATTAAGAGAGGGACCGACACAAAGCAGTGCAGGCGCTGGAAAACTTGATGGAGCTTGCAAGCAAGTGTGATTTTAGTGTCCAAGGAGGATGAGGAAATTTGGTGCGTTTTTGGGACAGTCTCTGAGCCACAGAGAGCTTTGGCAGGAGGAAGCCTAACACTGCAACGTGGAGCTGGGTCACAGCCAAGGTTTGGCTCTGGTTTTGGTGGTGGGGCAGGAACCCCCCGGTGTGAAGAGCCGATTGAAAAGCGGGGAAAGCTTTGTGGATGGCTGCCCCGGCTGAGAGCTGGGCAGCTGATTGTGATGACAGTCTTAAGTCACCTCTGTTCTAATTAAATACTCCCGGGTTTAATCTTACCCAGCTCCTTGAGGAGCACGGGGAGGGAGCAGAGTGCCAGCTCCACCTCGTGGGTTAGCAGCCCAGCAAGGGGCCATCGTAGCTGCCTCTGAGCTTGCCTTTCCTGGCAAACCTTGACATGCAGTGAACCCTCCCTGAGTAGCTGTGGTTTACTTCAGCAAAGACACCTCTTTCTCTTTCTTCCTTACCCAATGACACTATTTCCTGACCATGCTCGTTGTTTTCCCAGCAGAACTATGAGGATAGTTACCCTCTATTCCAATCCATGTTTTTAGGAGGCTGTGAGTCAAGTAGCTACGAGGTTTCAGAGGCTGCATGGCTTCTGAAATGGGAAGACAGACATTGATTTAGGTAGCTGTGTGGTTTTCTAGCCTCTTGGCACCACACTCTGTATTTGTGCAGGTCCACAGGAGCTCGAAGCGAGGCCTGGGCCGTGCTCGTTTGGCACGAGCTCTGTTTTTATTTGTGTTTCGATACCCAGGGCTGTCACTTGCTTTTTTTGGAATTAAAATGCACCTGGCTTCTGCACAGACAGTGTGTGCCAGATCCTGGTAACAGAGAGTCAACGTGGCCTCAAAATTGGGGTGTTAACTTCTCAAATGGCCGAAACTGGGTAACGACGGGGTTGGTGGATTAATCTTCCCCAGTTTCGGTATCGTCACGACTGGATCTTTTTTCCCCCTTCGAAGAAATCATTCAGCTGGGTGGATTTGGTGTACAGTGTGGATATTTTTAGGGTTATTGTGCCATGTTCTAGTTGTCCTACAAAAAGGAGTCTGGATCAAGGGAAGCGTGAGCTCTCTGAACCAGTTGCATGCCGGGAGGCTGGCTTGAGCTCCAGCAGCACAGCTCGGACTAGTTTCGGATAAAACTGGGGCGTTCTGAGCTGTATTTAATCCTTCTCTGTATTTCAAGGAGCTGCCATTCAGTAGGAATTTACACTGGGAAAATGGAGGAGAGATACCCAAAGCCCCGTGTGCTGGATGCTCTCTGTTAATGGGGACAGGCCGCGTGATGGTTTGGAGGAGCCACGTGTTTGCTTCATGATCCTTTTGTTTCCATGTAGTTTAGGGATAGTTCCCTGAAGTAGCATGGCCAGGGCTTTGAAAAATGATACAGGTTATTTGTCAGGGCTTGGTCCAGGCTTTGGTATCGAGCAGGCAGAGTGTTTTGCAGACTTTCATGTAGATTTGCCCTGAGGCTCTTCAGAGGAGAGAGAATTTTGTTCCAGTCGCATCGGGATCCTTCAAGTGAAGTGATCTCAGTATTTTATAACCAAAAATGTGTATGGATCATAGTGTTAAAAATAAAGCATTTTTTTCCATGGAAAATTGAGTAGTTACTAATAAATATTAGGACTGCCAGCAACTTTGAATTTGACTTCAGCTGCTGAGATTCAGCCCATCTTTGCTTTTGATCTGGAGCTCCTAATAGAGACGTGGTGGTTGGCTGGAGCGTTGCTGTAGGTAACGACAGCATCCATCACTTGCCTTCAAGGGTTTGTTCCCTGTTAATGACTGTGAGAGCTCTGCAGGATCCCTGGAAGTTAAGCTCTCTGCGAGCACAAAATGGCATTGCCGCCATCGCCTTTCCTTGCTGAACTTCTCCACCTTGTTGCCTCTCATTTAGTTCCATTTGGGCGCCAGACTCCACTTTGAAGCAGCAGATGTTGGTGAGGTGTGAACAGGATTGGAAATGTCTTAAAAATACCACTGAGCTATTTAGAAATTGGGGGTGGGAACCCCACAAAACAGCCCTGACCCTCTCATGCTCCACACAGCTCGGTGCAGGAGATGGTTTTCTCTCTGCCTTTCCAGGGGTGTCTGGGTGGCTCCCATGCAGACTTCTCACTGGGAACATTTCTACCTTTGACAGCCTGGTCCTTGGCAGCCAAATCTTTGTCATGGCAGATGGACAGCTGTCATCCCTGATCATCAAACATCACTCAGATATTTTAGATGCCTTCTAGCACAGGTGGGGAGGGTGCAGGTCCTGGAGCCCGTTAGTACCTGACGTGTGGCTGAGCAGCAGCAAAGACAGCTTTTACTCATGCTTAGCTTTGTCTGAGCTGTTCTGGCTGCTTCAGAATGCCCAAAATGTACTTTTTTCCCCCTTTTTTTTTTTAACCTTCCCAAAGTGCATCTGTAACCATCTGTTCAACAATCTATCTGTAATACCCTACATTTGATAGTGGAGTGAGCAGGGAAGGGGGCTGTTGCCCTCAGTGCCCTCTGACACTCCTGACAGGGTGTCAGGAGGTGCAGAGAAATCTCTCTCGAGTTCAGGTGTGTTTCATCCTGGATGGTTTTCTCAGAGTAGAAGCCCCATGCAGTGCAGGGTGAGGGTACACCTCCTCTTCCTCAGAAATCCATCCTCCCAGGGAACAAACCCAGTTTTGCTGGAGCAGCTACTTGAGGCAGATAGCTCTTGCTCCTTTTTCAGTAATGAAGCTCGCTTTGCTTTGTACAGTCATCCAAGGGACTCAAATACATAAACAATAAATTGAGGATCACTTTTTTTTTTCTTTTCCATGGTACTGGCTCTTTTTGGAGGTGTGGATTGATCAGCTCTGTCTTGTCTGCTGCTACAGCCTCCAGTCCTGGGAGGAGAGGTCTTTGTTTCAGCTTCTCTCCAGTGAAGAAACGTGATAGATTACATTGTCTGACCCGATCCGTGCTGGAGCTTAAGTATGGATACAAAAATCCTGGAGGAATATAGTCTTCTTGCACAAATAAATGGGCTGAAATGTTTGTTTGTAGAGTTGAGAATTGAGAAGCAGCTTTTTTTATCAAAATCTCCTGTCCTTAACTACCCATCTCCTCTTGAAGGGCTGTGAATTCCCACTAGCTCCTCAACCGGCAAATAAATCTACATTATTTTTTGTAGAGAACATTCTTGCACTGTGGTCCAGCAAAGACACCATGGTGCTCTTACTGATGTCCCTCAAGCACAACTGACCTTTTAATCCATTTTATACCTCAAAAGTTCCCTTGTGCTTTGGTGTGTGGTGTGTATCCTGTTAGTAGTGACAGTTGTAGTCTTGACATGGGAGCGATTGACGGAGGGTGCTTTGCCCTCACAAATATAAGTCTTGGACCTAAGGATTTTGGTATTTCTACAAGACTGGGTGCAGCACTTGGCTTTGTGTACAGAGGGAAGATGGCATGAAGATCACACCTCTTGCTTGCAACATTTTGTGACTGTTTTATCCATGTTTTTTTGTTAATTCTCATCTGTGGGCAGCGCTCAGAGGGCGCTGGCTCCGAGGATGCGTTCAGCACACCCCATCACCGAGCTGCTCAGGCACTCTTGTCACCAGCCATAGCTTTTCCTTTAGATAAGGAGTTATTTCCCCATTTTGTAGGTCAGAGCAGGAAGCAGACAAGACTTTTCCACCCATCTTAATGCCTCGGGGGTGTGAGATTTCAGCTCCACACTTCAGGTCAGCCTTTGTCCCGATGGTTGTGCCAGCACTGCTGCCACGATCCCAGGCTGGTTGCCAGACCCCCTTCCTCTACATCCACCACTGACAGAATTGACCAGTGATAGGGATACAAATTCACATCTTCAAAACCAGGAGCATTTGTCCATCAGATAACCAATTGCACCGAGTTGGCTGAAGCCCTTACACAAGTTATGCTGGCTAACAGGGTTACTTGCTTTGACAGCACTAATTACATAAGTACTTGTTCTCATCCCCTTCTGCATAGGTGGGGGGGATGGATTTTGGGTTTGCCCAGACTCCAGCACATGCTGCTTCCTCTTGTGACTTTGTGGCATGGAGGACTCTCTTGTGCAGTCCCCATGAAGCTTTTGAAGCAGTTGACAGCTCTGGGAGCATCACACCACCAGTGCTGTATTGAGAAATCTTCACTTGGGATGGGTATAACCAGTAGAAAACGGGTAATGTGGCTTGTGTGTGCATCCCCAGGATGGTGCTGGGGTCTCTGGCATCTCTGGAGCAGGTTTTCCTCCCTGCTGGCTGCAGCTTGGCTGGCAGACAGGGACAGCAGAGGAGAAGCCGGTTCCTTATCGTGCTCAGCTCCTTGTGGGAGTGGAGCTGTGCAAAGCCAGCGAGGGAACTTACATAAAAGTTCTTGGCTGCTCGCATCGGCGTAGCCTCATGTTTTATCTTGCATAACTCAGCTTGCTAGGGCTACCAAGAAAAGGCAAAGCAGCCCCTGCCAGGAGCTTTTCATGGATCTCTTCTGAATTGTGGGATGGGCAGTGCTGAGCTCTCTGCCCTGGCTTGTGTGGCCTTTTTACTTCGTTAGGGTGGCTCTGGAGTCAGTGGCCGTGTTTGGGGTCCTGGGGTGATGGGGAATACAGAGCTGATGGGCTCCCGTTTCTCTGTTCTCTTCCTTATAAATGGTTTGACCTTCAGGCGCGCTCTCACCTCCTTTGGAGTCAGATGGCTGGTGCTAGGACAACTGCCCAGTTTGCAGGGACACTTGCAAATCCTTTTCCAGTCACCGAGTGTCAGGGAGTCCCAAACCCCACGGTCTAACCCAACTTTCCAGCATTCCTGACTCCAGCTGACCCTCTTTGTACCTTCTGCAGATCCAGATTCCTCACGGATCCGGGGGTGGGGGTGAAAAATCTGCAAAAAGTTGAGTATTTAATCAATAACCAGAGGGATTTTTCTTTTTTATTTNTTTTTTTTTTTTTTTTTTCCTGGCTGAAGAGATGAGCTATATTTGCAATAGAAAAATGTTGTCCAGCCTGTGTTGGTATAAGCAGGGGTCTTGCTTAAACCTCTTTAATTGGCAGCTCCGTGGGGAAGGCTCTGTGTGTGTGCCCTGGACCGTTCAAGGCACGCAGGGCACTTAGCAAGTACCCAGCAGAGCAAAACTTCCAAGGCGACCGATAAAAGCGAGCCGCCTTATTGCACACACCAGCTCCCCTTTCATTATATCCCCTCTTGTTCTCCCCTGTCCTACATTTTTCACGTTATTTGAAAATTGATGTTCAGCTGCAGAGAATCTCTTGCTCTGCCTTTCTGCTTTTTCTCTCTGCCCCCTGGGTTTCCAAACTAAATAGCTGCTCTATTTGCATTTAAAAGAGACCGGTCGCGTTGCTGTTAGTCGCTGTATTATCTGACCGGGTGCTGTCGTTTTCGCCTGTTAAATTCAACATACTTCCACAGATGGGATGTCTTTACTAGGCGAGGGGATGTCGGCTCGATTTGCATCGCAGATATTTTTCTCCTCTTGCTGGATTACAGTTAAGTGCAAATCTGTCTTTCACCACATGACATGAGATCGCATCAGAAGCGGGAGATGTGGAAGCGATGGTACATTATCTAGTGCGTGGGTTCGGTACACGAGGCGTGTGTTGGAGTTACTGCTTGGGTAAAATGGCTGCAGAGGGTTTGTCTGCTTGCCCAGTTTTGGGGGAGTCTGGGGGGTGCCTGGCATAGAGCAGGTGATCTGTCCGGCTGCCTGAGGACTTAGAGCTGTGTCTCTAAGGTCTTGTGCAGAGATGTGCCCTGTCCCTACCGCTGGGCAGCTCCCAATGCCTGCACTGGGCTGAGAGGCTTTTCAGGGCTGCACAAGCGTGCAACGCTCCGGGGAGCATCCCAAAGCCAACCTCATCCATCCCAGCATCTCCTCTGGATCACCGGATCGGTCCCTTGGCAGGGCTTGGTCCTCATCCGTTTGGTCCTGTGGGGGTGGAGGATGGTGTGGTGTTGAGGGGGCTGAACCCAGAGGGCTGTTGAGATAGGTGCTGGTTACTCCAGATGTTTTGGGAAGGAAGTGGGCTCTGGGGCCTCAGACTGTCCCTGCGATAAGATGTGAACTACTTGGTGGTGCACAGGAGCTGTTTGAAAGGATTTTACTTCCAGTTCTTTTTTACCAACAGTCCAGGCCTCCTTCTTTGAATTTGTTTTAAATGAGGGCACTACATGGCCATGACATCATTCATTCTCCATTTTTTAATAATTATTTTAAAAAATGACCAAGGCCCAGGAGAAGGTAGATGAGGAAGTCAGGCAGTGCTCGCTTGTAGCTGTTATTTTTGGTTTATATGCTTCCTTTCTGCTAGAGGTCACCTTTTCACAAATAATACAGTCATCTAGCATGGAAATAACAACAACAATGGCTTTTCACAAGATGCTTCTCTATCAAGAGTTAAAAACCCAGGAAACATGTCACAAACACATAGGGCCTTGCCTCAAAAGTTGGAATCTGTTCAGATTTACCAGTTATTAACTGTGGGGTTAAGCCTTGTGAAGTGGCCGTGCTGAGGGGTGTGAGGCCGTTGCCTGGTGAAAGCAGCTTCTGCTTTTCAGGTACAAACCACTTTCTGATAAACAAGAAATTTACATACACTGGTGATCCCACTGCTCATCCCTGGGAACTGGTGTGTTTTTCTCCAGCCCCTTGCCGATATTTGCGTGCGGTCCTGTTTTAGTGCAACACTGCGATGGCAGCTCTCCCCACCGAATTAGGAGCCGGTGCCTGCGTCTTCAGGGGACACATATGGCATTTAGTCTGCACACAGCAGGTTTTTCAACATGCTGAGGGGTGTGTTTGGTTGCTCTGGCAGCATAGATTTTCTTCTTTTGGTATCTGAGAGCATAATTTCAGTGGAAGTATGTTTCCCAGTGTATGCTCGTCTTTGGGCTCGGAACGAAAGCCTCCTGCTGAAAAGACTGTAATTCTTTCCCCCCCCCACACCCCTCCCTCCCTGAAAAGAGACGTGTTGCTAACTTCTTCACTTCCATTTCCAGCTGTCCCGTTTCCTCCCACGCAGCGGCTCACTCTGAAGGAGGTGTTTGAGGATGGGAAGCCTAGGCTTGACGTCTTGAAGAGCCACTTGGTGAAGGAAGGGCGCCTGGAAGAGGATGCGGCGCTGAAGATCATCAACGATGGGGCTGCCATCCTTAGGCATGAGAAGACGATGATTGAAGTGGAGGCTCCAATCACAGGTCAGAGAGCTTTCTGTGGCTAGAGTCCTAAGTAAGGGCCATCTAGGAAACGCTCAGAGAAGCGGGTTTTCTGCCACGTTCATGCCATCAGCAAGGTTTTTTCAACTGCCTGAACTCTCAGAGGAGAGGATTTTGCCTGGTGTAGGTCAAGTACATCTTTGTGGGAGCTGGATGTGACGCAGGGGTGGCTTGGGTCAGCACACAGCCATGCAATGCTCCTTGTTACAGTCATGACCTTTCTTTTCTTAGCGTGTAATTCGGTCCCTCTTTTGTGCTGTTCTTCCTCCCCCAGTGTGCGGTGACATTCATGGGCAGTTTTTTGACCTGATGAAGTTGTTTGAAGTTGGAGGATCACCCAATAACACCCGCTACCTCTTCCTGGGAGACTACGTGGACAGAGGCTACTTCAGTATAGAGGTGACAGTTAAAGCTGAGCCTGGGGGTGCTGGTACTAAACCAACAAGACGTGTTTAAACTAGACTAACAATCACAGTCCTCTCTCATGCTGGGTTTCACACCCTAGGGAAATGCATGGAAGGGAAAGAACATGTTGCAAATGACTTGCAGTGTGATTTATAGGAGAAAAGTGATGTCCAAATGTCGTGATTTTGAATTGGGTCCTTCCCCTGTGACTGAGCTCACCGGCAGCAGTGGGGTTAACGACTAAACTAGAGCTTTAATATCACTTGTAGCTGTCAGTCAGGGGAACTAGAGGGGAGAGTTGATTGTATGTTGCAGGCAACAGGATCCTACCAGGCAGTGGGAAGCAAATGTTTAAAAACTTGCAGGATTCAGCTTAGCAGGGAAAAGAAAGCTCTACATTCCTGAGTCACTGCTTCCCTGCCGTCCCCCTGAAAGCATCCGTGCGAAGCCGGGGTCAGGAGAAGGGAGCAATAAATCACCTGGGCTGTTGTGCATCTCACTGTGACCCAGGAACTTGGTGCTGAGGCATTTAATTGTGTACCTGGCCGTGCTGTGCCTGTGTGACACTCTGCCTTGTCACAGTAATGCTGTCACCTTACAGACATCAGCCGAACATCTGGCATCGTGGTAGGATTTTGATGAGAGTTTTTAGTCTTAAAGGGCAAAGGAATGGATGGGTCCCCGTGGTGGTTGTGGTCTTGCTGGAGACCTGGGAGTGTTGGAGCAGGCAGGATGGGAGAGCCATTAGCAAATGCCACAAACCCCATGGGATTGCAGCCTGCTGGTTTTGCAAAGACAGAGCCTGGTGGAAAAGAAGAGCTTCTGGTGGTTGGAGGCAGCATTAACGGGGTTGTTTAGGGAAAGGGAGATGTAAAAGGTGGGAAAACTGGTCTGGAATAACAGAGGGAGTGTTTTTAATATGAAAAGGGAAGGTGCACACTGTGCTGCTGGAGTAGCTGAGCTGTTGGGCCTGCAGAGGAGTCCTTCTGGGTTAAATTTTGAGGAGGCACTCTCACAGGCAGTGATGAAGGCAGTTAATGTGAGTGCTGCTTGGAAGGATTCTGAGGAGGGTTTAGGAGGCTCCTGCCAACAGCTCACGCTTCAGCAGCCTTCTGGCCCCATTCCAACCCTGTGCTTTGCGTGTCCTTAAATAGTGATGCCGAGCCAAGGTGTGACGGTGAGCAGCTTCCGGGGTAGCGGGGACGGATGCTGGAAAGGTGGGGTTGGATTTCTGGTGGTGCTGGCAAGAGCAGCCTCAGAACCCCAGGGGAGGAAGGGGAAGAATAGGCACCTGAGAGCTTGTTTAAATGGCTTGGCTCATGTCAACTGGGTTTGCAGTATATTAACCTGGAAAAGAGATTACAGAGTAATAAGCGACTCTTCCTGAGATAAGATGCAGACTTTAAATATTTTGTTTTAAATTTTTGCATTAACCAAGAAACCCTCAAGCAAGAGTTGTTGTCCCCTGTGTCTGCACAAATTTTACAGAACCCAGGTGGTTTTACTGTTGGATTTTACCCCCAGATCCGCAGGAGTGCAAAGGCTGGGGTTGAGGATTGGTGCTCCCATTCCTCTGAGCCATGTTACTATGGAAGAAGTCCAGGGTTGATGAGTTCATCTTGGAGACCAGAGGTGGTTGGAAGAAGAGTCTGATGATGGAGGAAGGTCTGAAAAGGGTAGTCAAACCTCACCAGATCTCTGCTGCATGCTCACACTGAGACCCAGGGCCTGTGCCCAGCAGCCTGGCACTTTTGGGGTTGAAACCCTTGGGAGAGCTGATTTTTGTCAGCTCTGAGCACAGAATTTTTATTTGATGCTGCTCTTGACCCTCCTCCATCCCCTTTCCCCCAGTGCCTGCAGCGGGAAAGCCGCCGAGCGCTCCGTTACCCCACGGAGGTAGCATTGATCTCTCACGAATCGGGGTGGGCTTTGATTAGTACATGCGGGGGCTGATCCAAATGTCACTGATAAAGCAGAATGGAGAAGGCTTGATTCCCTTGTTCCTATTGATGTGTGCCTCTTCTTCCCACCTACTGCAAAGTGCAGCCTGTGTCTTTCAAGAGATTCCCACCTGGGTCTGCAGAAACCAGTTTCTATAGTGAAGCAACAGGAGGTTTGCTGCTGGTGTGGAGTATCGCTACAAGCAAAGAGTTAACGGCACCTATTGGGTATCTTTGCATTATATATATATTTTTAAGGACCTGTGTGAAACACAGGGCTGTAGCAGCTGGCCTCTGAAGTGTGGGGGTGGCTGATCTGTGAAGGTTTTGGGTTTGGAGATTTGATTGATTTAGGTGATGGAAAGGCAGCCAAGTTTTCCCTGTGTTTTCACCACTGGGAAGGTGGAAATCGTCAGCGTTGTCAGTCTTTCGTGAGTCATGGCACAAACTTGCTGCATCCATGCACTGGGTGGGGATATTATGGAGTGCCTGCCCAGAGCAGCTGATAATCATGACCTTTTAACTGAATGAAATAGGAGGTAATTGTATAATTGCATCCTGATGCAGGCAATCAGGAAACAAGATGCAAAACTGGGGGCCAAATAGGTGTTAAGGCAAACTGTGCTGCTTGTTAGCAGCCCAAATAACCCCTGCAAGCTTTCCCCTGCTCTGGGAGCATTTGGTTGTCAGGGTAGAAGGAGCAGTTTGTGGCTCAGACAGGACCTTTAAAGCCCCTGAAAGCCTCTGTTCATCAGCTCAGCTGGATGTCTTCAACTGATTATTTCTGGGCCTCTGGCTTAGAGAAATTCTGGTTTAAAAACCCTCATTCCCACTAAGTATAATGAGGCTGTGAAGTGTGGTTGGTTGAGTTCTGTTTTTTTCTTTATTTTTAAAGAAAAGAGTGTTGTGGAGGGAGAGGAGAGGGAAGGAGCCCTGTGACAGCTCAGGCAGCTGATGTCTGCTGGAAGAGGACTCTGCAGAGTGCCACAAAGCCCACTGTGACTGCAAGACTAACCAGCCACAGACTCACGTGTTCCCTGAGAAGGGGCTGAGCTGCAGCGTGGAAATGGGGCTGAACTCCTCTGTTTGGAGATGCTGATGAGACAGCATCCTGATGAGGGTCTCCTCATTGGTCTGCAAGTGGGAAAGATGTTTCCTTCAAAGTGCCTTGAGCTTTTAGTTCTCCCTCCTTACACAGTAGAGGTCTGTGCCCACGTTAGGGACCATCCTGATCCCAGAACTGACAGAATACAACAGCTAGAATTGTTCTATTAAATTATAAAGTGAAGCAATTATCATGACCAGAAATAGAATCCATGGAAAGGTTAGATTTATTGGTGAAGATGATGTGGCAATGCCATACACCTTTGCCAGACCAGTTTCTCAAATCCAATTACAGCGGGACAGGCCCGTTGCCTAATTACAGAGTCACATGTGTGATAATCATACACTGGATCTCTTTAATATTATCTGGATAAAACTACCTTTGATGCTGGTGTGCTATGAGGAGTGGGTGAAGGTGGCTTTGTGGCCCAAACACGGGGTGTGGGACATTTGCTGAGGTGTTTCTTCTGTGCCCTCTTGGGCACAGCATCCTTGGAAACACCAGGTTTTGTTGGTGGGGTGAAGGTTACAGCGGGGCTCGTTTGTGGTGGGGCTGGCAGCAGCCCCTCTTGCATTTACAGTGGGCTGCAGGTTGCAATTTCTCTTCTGGCTTCCCCACCATGACCTGGTGAGTGAAATGTAGGGGAATACAATGGGGGTAGGGGCAGGGGGGCTTTGTATTGGGCTTTGAGATGATAGGTGAGAAGTAGATTATTAAGCCTAGTAAGCCATAATTGTCTTGAGTTGCTACTAGGCTGTTGTAAACAGACCATAATCGATTCCTGGGCACAGAGCCTTGAAAGTGTGGAGAAAGGATCTTGTACAAAACACCAGGAAGCATCTGAGGCTGCTGAGTGTGGAAACACCCTTTGGTCCTCATTCCAGCCCCCTGGGAGCTGGTGAGGGCTGTTGAATGTCCTTTACTCACCCTTTACCCCAGGAGTACCTGGCAGCCCCCAGGTAGGACCTTGTGAAATAGCTACAGACCCCGGGAGACGGTTGGTCTGTGGTTTGCTGCGTGTCCAGGAGGAGTTGTGCTGCCAAGTGACTCAGTTCACTTCCTTTTTACTTACAAACACTTCAGATGTATTTTGAAATACCTCTTCTGAAAGTTGTTGACCTTCTGTACATCCCAAATCCTCGTCTTGATTGATAGTGTGTGTCCAGTTCCTTGCTTTGAAGCGGCGACGCAAGGGCCGGTTGCTCTCTCCAGTCCTTAGTGAGTCACTGGGTTCGGCTCTGGTGACTTTCACTTCTTGGCTAGCCCAGAAAAGCATCATTTAGGTTGTGAGCACAGGAGGTTAAAGCTTTAAATCAGCAAATAATTCTAAATGGGTTTGCTGGGGACATTCATGACATTCCTCGTGAGACCTCACCTGGAGTACTGTGTCCAGTGCTGGAACCACCAACATAAGAAGGACATGGACCAGTTGGAGAGGG
>VXBZ01005906.1:0-16580 GCA_013399135.1 Heliornis fulica | reverse complement strand
AGGTTGCCCAGGGAGGTGGTGGATGCCCCTGGATCCCTGGAGACGTTCAAGGCCAGGTTGGATGAGGCCCTGAGCAAGCTGATCTAGCTGGGGGTGTCCCTGCTTCTTGCAGGGGGGTTGGACTGGATGACCTCTGGGAGTCCTTTCCAACTCCAGCCATTCTATGATTCCCCCCTTTAATACATATGATAAATGAAAAATATATGTAATTTTTTTGCTAGGCTTCACCATTTAGATCACAGACCACTGGCCCTGTCTCTGTGCACCTTTAAATTTCAGACTTTGCAATCCAGCCTTTCCCTGTGGAGTTGAGTTCTGGGATAGACATAGGCAGGTGCTTTACAGCTTCCTGGGATTTTTAGGGCTCCTGCATTTGTGGAATGACTAACATAGAGCTTGCCTTGAAGGTTCAGTGCTTACATGTGATGATATCTAAGGGGTCACTGCTCTGAACTAACCTGAAACTCTTTATTTGGTTCTGGAGGTTTCCTTGCCACAGCAGCTGGTTTCCTGGAGATCTGTGTGCCAGATCAGCAGTGTTTTTTAAGTGTAAAACTGTTGACAGACTTCATGGTTCATGTTCTCAAAGTGTGTGTCATTTCTGTAGCATGTCAGCCTAAAGGGTAAGCTCTTATTAGAGACTTTAATCCAGATCTTCAAGCTTGCTGTCATTATGGGTTGTCCTTCCAGCACTCAAAATCAGCAAGGGAAATGTTATCACATTTCCCTGTACTAGATACCAGCTGATTTAGCTGTCAGCTCCACAATGTATAGCTCAGAAGGATGAGTGCACTTGCTTTCCAGCCCTTGCTCTGAAAAGCCACCATCAAATATTTTCAGGAAACCCATTGAAAAATGTTTGTTTCAGTATAATAACACACAGACCAAAGTCTAAGATGATCTTTTTTACAGGTGTTGCTGCTCAGATGGGGGATGTGGAAAGCCCTCTTCAAAGCCAGAAGGCTTCACTAAGCTTGGGTTTTGACGAGGCTTTTCCTGTTTTGAACTTGAACTTCACATGACTGTAGCACCCTGGGCTGCATCCAGAGGAGCGTGGCCAGCAGGGAGAGGGAGGGGATTCTCCCCCTCTACTCTGCCCTCATGAGACCACACCTGGAGTACTGGGTCCAGTGCTGGAACCCCCAACATGAGAAGGACATGGACCAGTTGGAGAGGGTCCAGAGGAGGCCACCAAGATGATAAAGGGGCTGGAGCACCTTTCCTACGAGGACAGGCTGAGAGAGTTGGGGCTGTTCAGCCTGGAGAAGAGGAGGCTCCAGGGAGACCTTCTAGCACTCTGCCAGGACCTCAAGGGGGCCTACAAGAAAGATGGGGAGAGGCTGTTCAGTAGGGCCTGTTGTGACAGGACAAGGGGTGATGGTTTCAAAATAGAGGGAGGGGGATTTAGATTGGAGATTAGGAAAAAGTTCTTTGCTGTGAGAGTGGTGGAGCACTGGAACAGGTTGCCCAGGGAGGTGGTGGATGCCCCTGGATCCCTGGAGAAGTTCAAGGCCAGGTTGGCTGAGGCCCTGAGCAACCTGATGTAGTTGGGGGTGTCCCTGCTTGTTGCAGGGGGGTTGGACTGGATGACCTCTGGGAGTCCCTTTCAACTCTACCCATTCTGTGATTCTATGATAAGCAGAAAACCAGAGTGGGGAGGGAGACAGTGGGGAAGATGGCCTTTAGATATAATTTTTTTTTTCCTGATCTTTTAATGCACTTGATCAAACGTCCATCAAGATGGCCGTGGTGCTTGACGGTCTCCGCTTTCGGCGGCAGCGGCACATCTGGAGCGCGCGTCTCGCCACGCAGCTGGTTTTGCTTTGCTGCTCTGAAAATGGGTGCTTTTGGCTGGAAGGAAAACCTGCCCCCACCCAGCCTGGAGCTGGTTTCAGTTGAAGGAGATCTCATTTGTCACTTCTCCAACTCGAGCCTAATATAGAGAAACGCTCGGAGTGGCTTTCCCCCCACTGGTGAAGTTGGCCAAGATAAGATCTACTGCCGATTATGGAGCTGGGTTTCTATCAGGGTTCCACTTTGAATTCAGCTTGTTGGGTGTCTTCCCAGAAACACTTAGTGAAGTCCACGGATGATTAGTGCCCTATAAAAGGTTTTTATTACATGCCATCTCCTCTTTCCCTTTCTTGCAGTGCGTGCTGTATTTATGGAGTTTAAAGATAAATCATCCCAAAACGTTGTTCCTCCTTCGAGGGAACCACGAGTGCAGGCACCTCACAGAATACTTCACCTTTAAGCAGGAATGTGAGTATCAGTGGTGTAAGGGTTTAAATGCACTATTGTGTTGGGACTACATGTATGGGTCTTCATTTTTGTGCCTTCCATGAGTGGTATTGGTTAGATTGGGAGCTGCACAAACCTGTCGTCTGTATTTTCCTGCATACACAGCTCTCCTCCTCTTCCATCTCCCACTGAAAGAAACAAACCCAGACCCAACCAAACACCGAATATTAAAGTCCTGTAAAGTCCTGAGTGTGTGTTGATGTGGCCTTCTGGTTGCAAGGAACAAGCATGGATGGAAGGAACGTGAACACATCTTCCCTGTCTCGCTGATGAGCCAGTTGCACGCACCCCCCCTTCCCTGACTTTCAGGCCCAGCAACGTATAATTACTGCCAAATGACTTTCAGCTCCAGCTTGTGCAGCTGGGATCAGTGATTACAATTGGAAGCAAATAAAGGATTTGTTCCTTGATGTTTGTGCTAAGGAGAATCATTACCTTTAGGATCATTTTAGTTGAGTTAAAGATAGTTTCGTGTAGCATTTACATATTTTTTTCAACTGATGATGATGATAGGTTGGGGAATGACCCCTCTCCCCTGAGGATGATGATGATTCCTCCCAGCAATAAAGTGGGTGTACATCAGCAACATGCAGGTCTTGATGAAGGAATAGTTTAGAGAACCCAACCTCAAGAAATAGTCAGGGATGAGGCACGAGTCTGGTCTTTAGCCCTTCAGCTTTGGATGCTGCCAGACAGGGTAAGGCTTAATGACATCTGTTTACTCAGAAATGAGTTGGAAAACACCAGCCAGCTCTCTGCTGAGTACTGTAGTGATCAGGTGAGGGTAGATGGGCTCAATTTTGAACCAGAAAGCCAGAGGTGATGGGTTATTGGTCTGGGTTTTTTCCCCTTTGGCAAACAAGATGCTGCCCTTCTGCTTTCTATATCATAGCATGCAGCTGGAAAAAAAACCAAACTATTAGTATGTCTGGAGTAAAGCTGGAGGAAAGGCAAACTTTTCAACTCATGTGCTTCTCTGCTTTGGACAAGAGATGTGTTTTATAGCAGTAATGAGTCTTTCTTGGTGACCTGGTGTTAACATATCACTGCCCTGTGAAGGGGCTGCAGACACAAGGAGACATGTGCTTGAGGTGCGGCCATCTCCGCTCCTGCGCTCTGTTCTGATGGGAAACGCTGAGAAATATTTCTCCAAGCTCTTGGAGTCTTCCTGTAAAAGCCAACCTGCTTTCAGAAGGGCTGTGGTATCTCTGTGTGATGTATTGAAACAACCTCTTCACCTGTGTTAGCGTGAGGTAATCCAGTGGAGATGGGGATCCCTCAGAACCCTGAAAGATCCCGGTGAAGATTCATTTCACTGGAGTCATCCCGGTGGAATTCTGACTCGAAGCACTCGTGTCCAGCCAGAAAGGCGATTCCTATCTTCAGTGATTGTGGAATATTGCCTGCCAAATTGAACAGCTGCTGTGCTTCCCAGTGTATAATGAGCCTAGCAGCCAAGGCTGGTAGGGCTCTCCAAGCCTGGAGGTGTGGTGTGAATGTGGGAAAGCGATGGGCTGGATTAAGTCGTGTCCCAAGTTTTCTGTCACCGTGATGAGCACCCAGTCTCTTTGCCATCTTTGATCCTCATGCAGGTGTTGGAGAAAGCAACTTGAAGGGAGGTTCTTGACTGTGTTGAGATTATTGGGAAGTCTTTTATTGTCATGTCCAATGAGTGTGGTTTAAGTCAGCATTTTCACTAACACAGGGTTCAACTTGGTGGTCATAGCAGTAGTTTCTGTATCACTTTAGGGGTTAAATTGCTTAAACTTATTTATCAGCACTTGGCTGATCAAGGCTTTGCTTAATGCTTCTTATATTGCGTAGGTTTGGATGCATGAATGACTCCCCCTTAAAAAAGTAATAAAAGACTTAAAGAAAAAAAAAACATACACCACAAAGCTCTGCTTTCAGCCAGAGCAGCCATTATTGTGTAAATTAATTCGATTCTTCCCTCCCTCTCTCTTCCTCCCTCTGCTCCCTCATCTTCTCAGGTCGAATCAAGTATTCGGAGCGAGTGTATGATGCGTGTATGGATACATTTGACTGTCTTCCTCTTGCTGCCCTCTTAAACCAGCAATTTCTGTGTGTTCATGGAGGACTGTCTCCAGAAATCACGTGTCTAGATGACATTAGGAAAGTAAGTAACCTCTGTGGTTTTTTCACATAGCTTACAACTAGCAGTGTGGTTAACGACTTGCTTGATGCCTGCCCGCAGTACCGGGTCGAGGCTCCTGTGCTCTGCCTGTCTGCACCATAGGTGTGTGTATGCAGCCATGGTTTTCACCTGCATTGCCCTGATTTTGGGTCCGTTTTTCAGTTAGACAGGTTTAAGGAGCCCCCAGCCTTTGGTCCAATGTGTGACCTGCTCTGGTCCGATCCATCAGAGGATTACGGCAATGAGAAAACGCTGGAGCATTTCGCCCACAACACTGTTCGAGGCTGCTCCTATTTCTACAGGTAAGTCAGGTCTTAAGGGGCTCTGATGGACTAAAGCTTTTTGTCTCCCTTTACACCAAGGTGTACAGGGAAAGAAACTGCTATTCAGATCCCTCGGTGAGATTTTTACAGGGTACCTGGCCCTGGAATTGCCTTCAGTTGTCTTTGATGCACAAAATCTTGTTTGTTTTTTTTCCCTCCTGCGATATTGACCTCTCTCTGGACACACTGCTCAATGAAATTGTGGAATCTGACAGCAGAGATGGTTCCTCTAGCTGGCAAGGTGCCACTCGAGAGGTTTTTCAGGCATTGGACAGTAGCAGGAGCTCGAGGAAATAATCTTTTCCTGTCTAAAAGAGAAGCATTTATGCTGACAGACCTGTAGCCCAGCCAATAGGGAGGATTTGGCACCAGAGGTCTGTTTAACAGTGCTTTGCAATTAATTTTTGAATGATGTAATACACACTGACCGTGTTTGGGGATGCTGGCCACAAACTGAAGGGATGCTCCAAGTGGCTGGCACCTGAAACCAAGACCCACGGGTGCTGTCTGTTCTCTAACATCACTCTTGCTTTTTGCCTTCCAGTTATCCTGCAGTTTGTGAATTTTTGCAGAACAATAGTTTGTTATCTGTAATCCGAGCTCACGAAGCCCAGGATGCTGGGTAAGTGCTGCAGCTCCAGCTCCCCCTGCACTTCATGCTGTCCTTAGCCAGCCCAGGGTGTTTAACACTTGACCTGTTTTTCAGGTACCGAATGTACAGGAAGAGCCAGACAACAGGCTTTCCATCACTAATCACAATCTTCTCTGCACCAAATTACCTAGATGTCTATAACAACAAGGGTAAGGCCAGAAAACCATCATTCTGCTCCTGTTTGGATGTCAGGCCTGTCCTCCTGTGCTTTGGAAATCCTCCCTATTCCCTCACCTTGCCCGCTCTGCCCTCTCCTCTGGTTGTGTGTGTATGTGTGAGATGAAAAGAGCTTTCAGTGTTCAGCTGACAGCAGCTGGAAGCAGCTGGGTTCTCTGACTCGAAGACTTAATGTACTACTGTGGCAATTAGCTTTCAAGTTCGAAAGCCTAGAACAATGCCTTCCTTTCCAGCCACATGACAGCTGATGGATGCTGCCATAAAAGAGAAGCTGCTCATATAGGCAAGCTTTTAACTTCCCTCTGCCCCCAAAACTGTATAATGGGGAACTTTTCTCATCTGTGGGGTTTTTTTTACCCCTTGCTCAGGTTCTGCACTCATCGCTTTTGCCTAAGTTTTAACAGCTTTGTTAAAGTGACCTTTGCTACGAGCTTTTGTGGTAATGGGTAAACTGAAAAATACAGCTTAAACCCTCTCATTTTTGTATCTTTGCAAGTCTGATTCTGTGTTGAGCACGTGGGCATGTGTTGTCTTTCCTTTTCTCTCCTAGCTGCTGTACTGAAGTATGAAAACAATGTCATGAACATCAGGCAGTTCAACTGTTCCCCTCACCCGTACTGGCTTCCGAACTTCATGGATGTCTTCACATGGTCCTTGCCTTTTGTAGGGGAAAAGGGTAAGAGATGCTTGGATTTCTGTTACCAGTTGCCCAGTGACTGGTAGTAGTACCCTGAGTGTTAGAAACCTGTCCCACAGGCTATTAAACGTGTTGGGAGAGTGTTGGAGCTCTTCATTATCAGATAGCACTGGAAAGTAGTTTGAGTCCAAGGAGATCTGCATGTTACTGGATGAAGTTCATGGGAAGATGATTGTTGATCCCTGTTTTGGAGAGCTTTTCCCAATAAAACAGTCCCTTCTTCCTATTTCTGCATTGCTGATGGAGCCTGATCTTGGGTGGTGTAGCCCCACCTCAGAATTTGGAGACATTTCTCTTGCAGCAGAGAAATTAAAATCTCCTGCTGGCTTGTGGCCCGCAGCAAAGGAAGCATTCCCTTCAGTCTAAAGGCTTATTTCATTCTGAAGGAGGCAAGGCAGCTTAAAATATGACATAGATTTTGTCTCAGTTTCTCAGCAAAAGGGCTTTTTCATCATCTGGCAAGTTTAAATTCCACTCCAACATCGTGTGCTTGGAGGATGACTTCAAGGTCTGGTGTCCCAACACTCTTTTGACTTTGTGGAACCAGAGGTTGAGTCCCCCCCAGGCCCATGATTTGATATTCTTGGAGCCAGGTGGCTTGTTGTGCAGGTTGGGCTGGGAAGGTGGGACCTTCAGCGAGCCCAGACTGTTCTGCAGGAATGTTGGCACCCCTCTCCCTACGTCTGCTTCATCTGTGATGTGCTTGGACCGCATCCACCTCCTTGGCAGAAGGTGTAAAATATGTCGTCTGCTCTGGGTACTGCTGCGAGGTACCAGCAGTGTGCAGCTAAAAGAGTCTTTGGGCTTCCACTTGCAGAGTATAAACGACCTTGAAGTGGTTTGCTTGTCCAGTTTGTCCTCCAGATACCTCTGTCAGCCAGGCTTCTCTAACCTTCCTCTCTGTGCTTCTTGCAGTCACAGAGATGCTCGTTAACATCCTCAACATCTGCTCCGACGATGAGCTGATCTCAGATGGCGATGAGACATTGGAAGGTAAAAAAAAACCACTGTTACAACTGAGCTGTAACAGGGCTGGGGGTGAAGGTGGGGAAGGTGTGTGGTGCTAGCTCAAGAGTGATCAGCATTTGATTTAGAGCTGGATGCCCAACCAGGCTCTTCAGTTCCTTTTTGGCCAATTCTGGGTAGGAAACTTCTTTTTTTCTTTTTTTTTTTTTCTTTTTTTTTTTCTTTTTTTCTCCCTTTGCAATTCAGTCACAGAAAAATTAAATTACATACACTGTGACAGACACTTCTCACCAGCTACTCTGGAGAACAGTTTCCTGCTCCTTACAGACATTCCCCCCACCCAATTCAGAAGTTTCTGCACCAAAATATCTACCCGATCCTCTCATCTGTTGCAGTGAACTCTGCAAAGTGGCTTCTTGTGTCACCCCAACCACCCCCTCCACCCCCCCAAAAAAAAAAAAAAAAGAAATTGAATGCTTTTTTTTGGCCC
Source organism: Heliornis fulica (assembly GCA_013399135.1). NCBI lineage: Eukaryota > Metazoa > Chordata > Aves > Gruiformes > Heliornithidae > Heliornis > Heliornis fulica. The sequence goes on along the minus strand of VXBZ01005906.1, from coordinate 8,819 downwards.
TGGCTTTAAGCACTGCATGAAAGGGGCAGAACAGCTGCTGAGCTGCTCTGCAGCTTCTCTATGGGGTGTGGGGGGCAGAGGAAATCGCTTGAGAAGCGAGTTGGTGACCCTGAGGAAGCCCAAGCACAGATGGGGGGCCATGAGCATGCTGGGGGGGGTGGGTCCTGGGGAGCTGCCTGTACAGATGCCTGTAGGGTGGAGGACAGTCAGTCCCACCAAGAAGCAGAACACCATTGTGGTACAACAAGGTGCCGCTGCTTCGGTCGACAGGTTGAGACTTTAACCCGCTTCTCCCATTGCATTTCGTTTTTGGTTTGTTTGGTTTTGGTTGGTTTTTTTTTCTTTCTCCCTCCCATGAAAATTAAATTTGTTTCTTCTATCTCTGTCTTCATCTACTTGTTTCTTGGTGTCTCCTCTCCCTGAAGATCACTACATTTCAAGCTATCAGAAAGGTACCCAGCTAGAATTTGCTACAAGCTTAATTTTCACTGCCTGTGCCACCAGATTCCTTGGAGTGGATTTGAATAGCTGACTAGTCGGGCAGTCTCTTCATCCCCTTTCAGTTTTAACATAAGCGCCGTGTGTTTTTTAACCCTTCTGCGTTCCTCCAGGAACTTGAGAAACGGGGTCACGTTTCTATCTGACTTCTGAATGCAGCCACTTAGTGCATGGCTGGGCCATCGGTGCATGTTAGACCTCCGGTTTGGCTTGTACTGTCCTAATGTGTAGTTGGGCCATGTGAGGAATCTCAGCTGAGAGGAGATGTATTTGTTACCTCTTTTACTTTGACTTTTTTGTTTGTTTTCAGTTTACCCTCCATGCTTCTTTCTCTCCCATGTTTGGTCTGTGTAGAGGAAGGGGTGTTCCCTGTCTCACTTTGTGTTTGTGTGGGGTCAAAGCAGAGTTGCCAGGCTCCGGCCAGCCGTTCACTTGTGCGCGTTGGATGCCAAAGCTGATGCTTGCGTGACACTCCTCCCCGCGGCGAGCACAGCCCCGGTGTTCTGCGGCGTTCATCAGCAGTCAGATCCGTCAGTGTTCTGCCTTGCAAAACTGTGTCTACATGGCTGAGTCATTTGTGTTACATCCTGTGTAGTGTGAGCAAACCTGGTGAGCTTCGAACAAGACCTGTCCGAGCCGTTTCCTTTTGGTGGTTCTACTCTCTAGACCTTTTAAGTCCGCGTGTCATCTCGTTGGTGTTGCCCTTCTCACCGCCATCCTCTCAGCACTGTTCTCTCGAGAGTGTGACTCTGTAAACCATGATTTCTTTTCCTGGAGTCAGGCAGGTGCTTCATATTGACATTACCTGTGCCTGGAAAGCAGGAAGCCTTGAACATACCGGTGTTTTGGTTTCTTCTCTCCCTAAGGTGGGACAACAGTCCGTAAAGAGATCATCAGGAATAAGATCAGAGCCATTGGGAAGATGGCACGGGTCTTCTCAGTCCTTCGGTAAGGAAGCAGCTTGTGATTGAGGGTTCAGCTTTCACTTGGGCTCTTGGTAACAGGGGGTGATGGTTGGGGTGCACCAGGCAAGCAAGAGGGAAAAATCTGAAGAGGTTTCACACAGCCTGTGCTCAGCAGACCCCCGACCCCTGTTTCCACGCCACTCGCGGCCTTGCGCGGAGCTGAGCGTTGCGTGAGCCTCTCGGTAACTGTGTTGCCTCTTGTTTGCAGGGAGGAGAGCGAGAGCGTGCTGACCCTCAAAGGCCTGACTCCCACAGGTACACTGCCCCTGGGAGTGCTCTCAGGGGGGAGGCAGACCCTTCAGACTGGTGAGTATGAACCATCCTCCTCCCTGCAGCACTGCAACCCCTCTGCACCTCTAGACCTGGCCCTCAGCTGCCCCTTCAACCATCGGTTCCCGTAGGCGTATTGCAGGGTGCCGGGGGGACCTCAGGGATGGCTCAGTCGTCCCCCCCATGGGGAGGAAGGATTCAGAAATAGGCAAAAGCAGAAAGAAATGTAGGTGGGGATGTGGGAGCCTTCCAAGGTGTCCCTGCATCCCCTCACGGAGGGGAACATGAGGGAAGGAGAAAGACAACAAACAGCACCCAGCCTAAAGCACGTGTACGGCTTCACTGCATGTTTCTGCAACAACTTGTGTGGCTTATTCCCCTCCTGCTGCACGTAAAGCATCCTCTGCTTCACCTGTCTGCTGCTCTGGGGCAAGCCCTTACCTATGGGTGTACCAGTAAACACCCCTGCTTGTTTGTCCTTCCTTAGCCCAAAACCTCTCCCTGAGAAACTACGAATCCCGGGCAGAGGAAGCTCAGATCTAGCTTGAAGGAAGGAGAAATTCTTCCAAGCCCATATGTTTCACATTAAGACTTCTCTCAGCACCCCACCCTGGGTTTTGATCCAGGTTTGGAGGTTTCTCTGCTGGCTGGGGAAGATTTTGCTCCCTCCCTCAGCAGCTCGCCTGGCCCGCGATCCGCGTGCTCCGAACTCTCGCCGGGCCGGGAGAATGGCTGATGGTCAGGGAATGAGTTACCAGAGTAACACGTGTCCCCAGAGGGAATCCTGTAATCTAGTGTTTTAATCCTTTCCTGCAGCCAGCCTTCCAAGGCTGGCATCTCACCAGCCTGCTTTCCCTCCCCCTTCCTATGGCACTGGGTGATTTCCTGTGGCTCCGAAGAGGGTTTGTTCTGGGATCACCTCACTGGGATTAAATAGCTCCCGAGCAAGAGACGTCCAGATACTCTGGGGCTGGGGAGGATGCTGTATTGCTCCCAAACTCAGGGGTTTCTCTGCCCACAGAGGAGTATGATGATTTTTTTGTTGTTGTTGTTTCCTTTTTTTCATTTTTTATAGCAGCCAGGATGGTTTGTGTCGCCCCAGTTCTGCAGGCATGGGAACAGAGCCTGAGTGGGAAGGCGGCTGTTGCAGCTCAGCTTGAGCAACCAGCTCAGTCGTGCTGCAACGTGCTCTCCTGCACCTCTAAGGGGCTGCTGGGCAGCTTTCCCCCCCCCCCAACCCCAGTAAGGGAGCTGGGATTTGTGCATCTCCCCATGACAGGATGAACAAGCTGTGCCTTTCCTGACCCCTTCTGCCACCTCCTCCTGCAGCCATAGGCTTCCCACCTCTCCTGACACCCCCTGCTCCCCCTGCTTCTCCTGCCCCTTTCCCCATTGCCTCTCCTCCTCTCATGCCTTCCTGGTTTTTTGCACGTCCCTTCCCACCACACCTTCTGCTCCAGCAGCCTCCTGGTGAAGGTACAGGCACTCCCTCAGCAGCTTCTCCACTCTGGGGTGAAGGGGTGGGGAGAAGAGAGGGGTCTGCACCCCAAAAGAGGAGCTGTGGGGCTGCTGGTGGTGGTGGGAGACCCCTTCCCTCCTGCCAAGCACAGCTTCCCAAAAGTGGCTCCAGTCAAGTCACCGAATCCAGAGCAAAGATGTTCAGCCATGACTCCTTTCTCAGAGCCTCTCAAGGGCTGTTGTGTTGTGCTCCAATCCAAGTGGTGTTTGGAGGCTCGAAGTGGGGGATCCATTGGAGGGAAGTGCCTCCTCCCAGATGTCCAGGCAGGAACTACCAAAACTTGGGCAGCTGCCACAGCAGATTTAGGAAGTGGGACGTTGCTGGGCTTTATGGTGCCTTGTTGCTTGGTAACACTTTTAGGAGGTGGAGCTGAAGCCAAACTGGAGAGCATCAGCCTCTCTTTTTATTCTTCATTATTATTAGTAGTATTATTTTTATTATAATTCAAGGCATCTGCAGCAGAGCAGCCTGGGATCTGCTGCTGCCTGCCCTTCCCCAGAGATCAAACTGCCCCTCTCATCCCCACCGCTCCAAAGCATCATGTCCCTTGGGGTCACTTCCCTGGTCTCAATTCCACACAACTTACCTTTCAGAGGTGACCAGAGTGCCCAGGAGCCACCAAACTGGGCTGTTAAGTGCAGGCAGAGCCCTGTGGCTTAGGCTGAGTCCCTCTCTGTCCTCGCTGCTTGGGCCATGCAGCAGAAAGCCAACTCTCTGCTTTTCTCTTTCTTTCCATCGGATTTATCTGTGTGCCGAGTCCAGAGAGAGGAAAGGAGACTCCCCCCATGTCCTTGCTCGCTGAACCCAAGGGAGTCCCCTTTCAGCCTTCCTCTCCAACTCCTGTCACCTCTTTTATGTGTTTTGTTTTGGTTTTTTTCCCCCCCTTCTTACCAGTTGGTTTCGATTACTACCGGGGCTGGGAGGCTGTGGGCTCTGCGTTCGCAGCGATGATGTTAGATCACTCACTGTCACTCTGTTTTTTGTTTTGTTTTTTTTTTATTTTTTTTTTCTCCCTGTCTTCATTTTTTGCATGCCACTGTTCTTCTGTATTGCAGCCACAGTAGAAGCAGTAGAGGCACGGGAAGGTATGGCTAGAATCCGGCGAGAGACTCGAATTCATCTCTGTGTGTGCGTGCGCTAATTTTAAAGAGCTTTATCAGCCTTATGGAAGCTTTTTACTCTTGCATCACCAGAACTGGGGGAGGATGGGCCCCTGCTGGGAAGCAAAAAGACAAAAAAAAAACCCAACCCCAAACCTAAAAAATACACAGTGTGCTGGTTCAAGTCTTATTTTAGCCTTAATGAAGCTCTTGCTTAGCTCCCTGTTGCTGGAGCTGTTTGTGTCTCGAGGCGTTGGGGTCCTGCGGTGGGAGCTCGGATGACTCGGGGCTGAGTTCATCCCCCGGGTTAACTCGATCCGGTGAGGGCTGCCAGCATGCATGCTCATAAAAATCATGTAGGAAATAGCAGATTGCCTGTCTCCAAAGGAAACCTCACCTTCCCCACGGGTTCACTGAGGTGGCCTGGTGTGGAGAAGCGGGTTTTCTCCCTGTTCTTCCTGTAGGGATGCAGGAGGATCCCATCTGGGGGGGTGTTCTCCTCGATGGCTCCCCTTGAGAATGGGGCCGTATATCTGTGTGGAGAACTTTTTGATTACTGAGGGAAGCTTGTTTGCAATGCAGCCAAGTCCTCACAGACAGATTTGGCACCCTTTTTTTTTTTTCTTTTTTTGTGCTTTAAACTCTCTGTGATAGAGAGAAGTTAAAACATTTGGTCCATGTCATCACAGCGAGGGTGATGTTATTCGGCGAAGATCCGCCTGCCCTCGGTGGGATTTCATCGCTCCTGGGACTGTCTCTCTCCTGGTCATGCAAGAAACCTCGTGTTTGTGGTCCAAGGAAAATGTTTTCCCCTCTCCTGGTGTGGCAGTGTGTGGTTCGTGTTGGAGTTCAAGCCTTGTGGTGGTGTCTCTTTGGTTTGGTTTTGCCTTTTGTTTGTTTGGGTTCGGTTGTGTTGCGTTTTGTTTCGTAGCATCCTGTTTTTTGGCTTTGAAAGTTTCCTGACATTTCACCCTTTGGCAACACGGAGCACTTGTCTGGTCTGTGAGTTCCCCGAGAGGCTGTTCAGTAGGGCCTGTTGTGACAGGACAAGGGGTGATGGTTTCAAAATAGAGGGAGGGAGATTTAGATTGGATATTAGGAAAAAGTTCTTTCCTGTGGGAGTTGTGGAGCACTGGAACAGGTTGCCCAGAGAGGTGGTGGATGCCCCTGGATCCCTGGAGCCGTTCAAGGCCAGGTTGGATGAGGCCCTGAGCAACCTGATCTAGTTGGGGGTGTCCCTGCTTCTTGCAGGGAGGTTGGCCTAGATGACCTCTGGGAGTCCCTTCCAACTCCAGCCATTCTATGATTCTATGATTCTAAATTGCCTTCAAAGAGAAAACCATTAGAGAACAGAGCAACCACAGCAGGTCTGGCTCCTCAATTTGCTGCCATGACCCACCACCACCCAACACCCCAACTCCACTGTGGCACCACATGAACCAGCAATGCCAAAAAAAATCCACCTGCAGCCCCATCTCCCGTGGTTCCCGTAGCCAGACACGTGCTTCCCGTTGCCCTGTGTGTCATTCATGTCTTGACACATACTGAAGGGCTCCTACCCCGGGGTGGGGGGTGTCTCTGCTGCTCAGACTGACTCTCTTTTATCTGGCCTTCTCTCCCCACAGCCATCCGTGGGTTTTCACCGCAGCACAAGATCCGCAGCTTCGAAGAGGCCCGAGGGCTGGATCGCATTAACGAGCGCATGCCCCCCCGCAAGGATTCCGTGCACTCAGACGGGCCCGTGAACTTGGTAACCTCAACAAACTCTGCAGACAAGAATGGCACAGGGAAGAAAGCCCAGTAACCCTCTGGGCACCCCAATCTGCATCACTAAAAGGATCCAAAACTTAATGAATTTTATTTATTTATTATTGGGGCGGGGTGGGGGCAGGGGAGAAACCAACTTCACCTGGAGGCACGTTCATAATCCGGTTTGCATCCATTCTTTAAGGAAGGTGACCATTTTGTAATTTTTTTATTTATGTTCAATATATAAAGTCCATCTTTTTTTTCTTTTTTTTTTTTTAATTTAGAAACCAATCTAACTGCTAGTGCATATATGAAGTGTTGTGCTGTACAGCTGACCTCCTCCACGGGAGACAAACCTCGGTGAGGAGGTGATGGGGGCGGGGGGAGGGAGGGGATTAAACGAAACAAAACCAGTCCCAGGCAACTTGGGTCGTTGACTTTGGTACAGTTCTGAGTTAGCCTGTGCTTGCAGAAGCAGGTCCTTGTGTTGAAGGTAGGGTTGGGTTGGTTTTCCCTTTTCACCACTGTCGTCTTCCCCAGAGTTTGCTGTTGTTCTCTTCTTGCCTACCTGCGCCCGCCGCTTTAGCGACCGGTTCCGTGGAAGGTGCGTCGCGTGGTGCAACTGGCCAGGATCCGTCCCTCTTTGAAGGTGACACCCCAAAATATTCAGGACTCTGGTGGGTTCCACCACCTTTTCCTTCAGTAATTCAGTTCTGTTCCATCAGAGCTCTGAGTGAGAGTCACCTTGGGGAAGGCTGGTGGGAGGAGCGCTGCCCCTTGTTGCAGCTCTTCCCGAACGTTGGGCTGTAGCACTGGAGTTTGTCAGCTGGGGCTGCCTGTGCAGCAGGAACCCCTTGGGGAACCCCTGTGCTCCAGAGCAGAGGAATTCTCATCTCCAGGCTCTAGTGAGGCTGAGGGAGCTGGATCTCTGTTGCTTGGAGGAGACTGAGGGGTGGACTTGAGGGGTGACCTCATTAATGTCTATAAATATGTAAAGGGTGAGTGTCAGGAGGATGGAGCCAGGCTCTTCTCAGGGATGGCCAGGGATAGGATAAGGGGCAGTGGGTCCAAGCTGGAGCAGAGGAGGTTCCATGGGAGCATAAGTAGAAACTGTTGCCCTGTGAGTGTGACAGAGCCCTGGGCCAGGCTGCCCAGAGAGGTTGTGGAGTCTCCTTCTCTGGAGACATTCCAGACCCATCTGGACACGTTCCTGTGTGATCTACTCTAGATGATCCTGCTCGGGCAGGGGGTTGGACTGGATGATCTTTAGAGGTCCCTTCCAACTCCTCATGTTCTGTGAATCTGTGAGAAACCTGCCCAGCTTGCATTTTCAAGGGGAAAAGGAAAGGGGTGTGTGTGATTTCTTGCCTGCAGACAGAAGGCCCCCTCCACCACCACCACACACTGCAGAGCCCGCAGCACACTGCCCAGCTCTTGAGTCACCCATCAGTATGTGAGCAGTTGGGTGCACGAGGTGTCCTCAAGCCTCTTGCATCTTTTGGTGGTGGTGGGGATGTCTTCTACCTTCTTGGGCTTCCTGTTAGTTATTCCTGTGACTCTGAAGGAGCTGTGGGCACCAGGTTGGGGGGGAGGTTTGCCAGGGGCATCCAGGCAATGGTGCTGCTGGTTTCAGTAGAGATGTGGCTTTGTTGACCGTCAGCTGGAAGGTTTCAGAGGTGGGGAAGCCCCCAGTTTGGGAAGCTCATCCCTCCCTCATCCACAGGGGAGGGAGGATGGTTTTACAGTAGGTTGGTCTGTAGAACAGAGTGGATCCAGACAGAGGTTTTGACAAGGTGTTTGCAGAGCGCTGGTGGGACAGGAGGGTTTGGAAAGGATGCGCCCGGCGCGGCGCCGGGGCTTTCAGTTCCTGGAGCTGCTGAGCAGAGCCTGCTTCTCCCTCTGGAGCTCTGACCTGGAGTGAAGGTTGGGAAAGGGGTTTGTGAGGTTCCCCTTTGTCACTTCCCTAAGCAGCCGCTTAGGGAGGCCGCTCCCTCGTCAGCTTCAACTCCTTCCCCCAGCGCAACCACCGATTTTTACGCTTCTCCCCCAGCAAGGGCAGCGGGCTGAGCCTCGGATCAGGGATATTTGCCAACTCCTCCTCTGGATCTCGCTGTCTTCCCTTTGTGCTCCAGCCCTGAGCTGCCATTCCAGCCACAGTGGAAAACAGCAACTTTGCAGGAAGCTTTCAAATCGTCTTAGAATCATACGGAGCTTAATTTCATGCCAGCTCTTTAGGAAACCGTATCCATGAGCAGAAAGCTGGGTTTTCACACAGACTTTTGAGTCTCATGCCTCCGCTTTTTCGGGGTTTTTTTTTTTTGGGTTAAAAATGTCTTTTTTTTTTTTTTTTGCTTGGTTTTATTGTTGTTTTTCTTCCCCTTTTCACACGCTTTGCAAAAAGTGCGAGATGTTTTTTGAGCAAGCTTCTCTAACCCCATACGAGGCGTGGGGCCAGTTGCCTTTGTCTGTGAGTATTCTGGGTTTGTTTTGGGTTTGTTTTGGTTTGTTTTGGGGTTGGTTTTTTTTTTTGACAGGCATCCTTTTCTGAAACACAGTGAGCTGATGTGTGGTATCTTCCTCTGAGAGCCCAAAACCGGGCAAAGGTGCTGCCCGTGCATGTTCGGGCATGTTGTTCTGACCCAGGCTGGGGTCTCAACCCAAGCAGCAGTTTTTATTTGTAAGGTTGGGAGCTTTGGGATGGGTGTAAAGGGGGTGGGG
>VXBZ01005905.1:767-35459 GCA_013399135.1 Heliornis fulica | reverse complement strand
TTTTGGTCCGTCAGGGTCAGGTCTCTTCTTGCAACCTCTTATGAGCCATGCTGACACACTGTACAACTGCTGTTCTGCAAAAGTGAAGCACTACTGTGTCATCGACACTGTTTTGAGTCACAAATCTGAAAGCACCATATGGGGTTTTATGCAGAAAATTAACAAACCCAGTGCCACCACACTGCTGCTTTTCCCCTACTAATACCTGATGCAGGTGAGTCAGAGCTAAGCGTCAGAAAACTATTCTCTATTCACTATTGTCCACCAGGTGAAACTGCTTCTTGCCATTAAATATGTACCAAAAGGGTTAACTTGGATTTTGACAAGGCTATCCATGAAAATTTCTGAGAGTTGTTACTTTTAGCTGTAAGTAACAGTGTGACAAAAGACTGGTTAGTGGCTGCTTCTTAATTCTTTTTTCTTTTGTAGATTTATTTAAGGCAGCAAGAAAAAACAGCTAGTATTAATCAAAATGTTCGCATCGCCAAAATGTCTCTAATTGACCTGGCAGGATCTGAACGTGCCAGTATGACAAATGCCAAGGGGGCTCGTTTTAGAGAAGGAACCAATATTAACCGCTCCCTGCTAGCTCTTGGAAATGTCATTAATGCCTTGGCTGACCAAAAGGTATGTCCTGGTTTGCTTTGTATTTTCCACCTTCTGACATTCTCAAAACACTTTCTGAAATTGTAAGATCTCATTGAGTAATGGAGGTGACATTTGTTGACACTTCTCATGTGATCATTTTCTTCTGGGTTTCCGCTATAGTTGCGGAGGAATAATGGGTCATCACTTCAGATCAATGTGATCAATTGATGCCAACTTTATTTCACCCCAAACCCAATATTTATTTGTTCCTTTATCATAGTACACGAAACACACCCCCTAACAGTCTCTGCTCATAGGTGAAGTATTGTCATGAGATCTGCTTGCTGACTGGTGCTTCATGATCTTTTTCCTCATTCTTTGCGTTCTTCTTTTCTTCTTGCTTGATAAACAACCATCTTGTTTATGACCCTAACAGCCATCTCAGCAAATGCTGGATTGCTCTCATGTCTGTTACCTGTTAAAATCCTTCCACACACTATCATCTCTTTGAGGGCCGAAGAACAGTTCCAGTGGAAAAGAGTTCTGAAAAACAGTGAGCAGCTGCCTGAAGACACTGCCCAAGATGAATGTGCCTGCTTTTTCTCACCCACGTTTTTCAGATTGAGCCATGTAGAGAGAAGCTTGCATGAGTGAATGAATAGCCTTATTAGAAAAATTTTTGTTAAAGGGCATAAACCTCTTGCATTAGGGGAAGCAGCTTTTATAGGATAAATCAATACCTATCCAAAGCTGTTCTTTTGTGCTTATGTACATACACAGACACATGGTGGAGTGTGAGGCAGAATATTAAGTGACCCGTGGATATTCTTCATGTTAACGTATTTGGTGTAGGATTGGAATCTTAGTATCTAACTCTGTACTAGGAGATCAAGATTCTGTAGATGTAATTGAAAAAAAAGTTCACAGAGCAGACTTAAGTTTGCCTGTAAAGATTGTGAATTTTTTGTTCTTGAAGATACTCAAAACTGAGCTGGGTGTAGTCCTTGGCAGCTTACTTGAGCTGACTCAGCTTTCAGCAGAGGGATTGGACTAGATTGATCTGAAGAGGTCCTTCCCAACCTTGATTATTTTGTGAACTGGAAAGTACTTTAATGTAGTCTACCTGTTCCGTTAATTGCCTGCATCATAAAAATATCATCATTATGCATCCAGACATCAATAAGTAACCTGGTTAATACACCGGTTATAAAGGTGTTAAACAGTTCCAAGAGAATTAGAACCATTTGAGATGTATGTAATTTAAAAAATTCTTTACGTGTCAGAAGTACTAAGGCTCTTTGTCATGTTTTGTGTCATTGATGAAATTCTAAGCAGAATTTTTACACAATTGAACACTAAAGTACAGTTGATTAATCCGTAAAAATGCACATTTGTCTCTTTCTAGAGGAAGAAACAACACATTCCTTATCGAAACAGCAAGCTTACTCGTTTACTGAAAGATTCTCTTGGGGGAAATTGCTGTACAATCATGATAGCTGCTGTTAGTCCATCTTCTATGTTCTACGATGATACGTATAATACTCTGAAGTATGCAAACCGAGCAAAGAATATCAAGTCTTCTGTGAGTATTTTGGCATTTCTCAATCTTTTGCCAAAGTATAACAATATAGTGTTTAGAGAAGGAATGTTATTTCTTTTTTAAGATTATAATTTTCTTTATTTTGTCTCAAAAATAATCAGTTCTATTTTTCAGTCAAATCTTTTTAGTAAATCTTTGTGTAGTAGCTCCTAATTTTTTGTCTAATGTGTTTGACTGTTGTTTCCACTTGTTGCACAGCTTTTATAGTGAAATGCAGAAGATGTATGTACAATAGTAGAACTAGTCTGAATAAACACTAAAAGTACATGCAGAGTGTTTGTTGTGTTGTTGATGGAAATGTGTCTGTGGGTATGCAATGGATGACTGCAAACGCTGAGTCATATTTTTGTTATGCAAGTCAGGGTTTTATCCCTTTCCTCAGTGTAGCCTGAGTGTAATTATGTAGTACTTAAATAGAGTGTGTTATACATGAAAACAGGAAGGAGCCTTCTTAAAATTTAACTTGTTTCTTTTCTTTAACAGTTGAAGAGCAATGTCTTTAGTTTGGACAGTCATATAAGCCAGTATGTTAAAATTTGCAATGAACAAAAGAAAGAGGTATGTAAAAAAAAAAAAAAAGCTTGAAAGACTCTTAGCTTGGACACAAAAAAGTGTTCATGGGATTGAACCTATTAGGTAATATTGCCCTAATTCTTCTGTACAGTCTTTTGAAGTAAGAAAGGTGTTGAGTATTCTAATAGGAATATCACCTGCTGTAATTTTTAAAAGTTTTCAAGACATAAGCATGGAATAGTAAGGTAAAAAAACCTAATGAACAAAAATCCCTACCCAACTTGTATTACAACTAAACAATGTCTCTTTTAGATCCTCCTGTTGAAAGAGAAGCTGAAAGTCTATGAAGAAAAGCAAGCAAGCATTCCTGAAAATGATAATGCCATAGTACTTAAAAAGAACAAGCAAGAGGAGGAAATACAAAGGTAAACTAGCCAAATTACTATGTTGTTTCAAAACTGCAGGTTTGATAATTTGGAAAAATATTTATGAAACAAACTTGCTCTTTCAAAATTGTTTAGATCATTTTAACATTGCTTTACTTTAAACTAGGTGTGGGATTGCACAACTTCTCACTTGAGAACAACTTAGTGGATTTAAAAATTAAACAAATATCAGGTACTTAATCAACTATGTGATGTTAATTTGGAAGGTATTCAGTAAAACATGGCAAGATAAACATACACTCTGATCCTCATTAAGCTCATAACCTGCCCTGACATCACAATTTAGATCAGCGGTGACTGTCTTGCATCTGTAGTTATGGTCTTTTGAAGAATTTGTTGCACTTGTGTCAATTTAATAACATCAGTGTTCTAAGGATTATATTTATTCCCATCAAGTTTTCATTACAACTGCTAGTGTCAAGATTATTCAAGATAGGGAAATTAATCTTACTGATAGTTAGAACTTTCATCAATACGCATAGCGGTTTTAAAATGCTTATGTACTGGGTTGCTTTTTTAATGCTTATCAACAGCTTCATTGCTGTAATGAAGTTTTTTCAAGAGAAAGTAGACTATTTTTGTCCCAAGGCTGCCAATGCTATTCTTTAATAAAGTGCAGATTAAATTCTACAGTTAATAACACAAGTGATTTTAGGTGTTCTAAGAAGCTTCAGAGCTCTATAGGCCTAAGAAGTTGTTTTCTACTACCAAAAGATTTTGGAGAAAAATAACAATAATCTTCTGTCTTAGTTGCTTAAAGTACCATATTACAACATAGTTTTTCAGAAATACTGAAATATGGAATATGAATTTTATTAATTTCTTATCAGATTTTCAGCTAATATTTAGCAGTATTGCAGTGTAATTAAGTCACCTGGGCTTTTCAGATCTGATTTTTATTGTTTTTCTTGTGTTATTGTAAGAATCCCCATGTGAAAGCCATGTCTTTAAATCACCTGAGTGCGTGCAGGTAAAAATGAAACGCTTGTGAAAGGTGTCCTAGCAAAAATATTAAATGCACATCTCTGGGAGGTTTAGGGCTGGGATAGGCTCATTCTCGAGGTTCTGATCAGGAAGAACACTGGAAAATTGGTGTAATCCAGTGGTGAAAAGTAACTGCTGGCCAAAAAACTAAAAGTTTATCTAATAAAAATACAATTTAAAAAAGCATGAAAACGTAAGGTTTGCAAGAGGCAGTCGAAAACTGTGGTCATATGTCCTAATGGGGGTATTTCTCCTCAGTCTAGTTCAATTGTTGTAGTGATGTGGGGCACAGAAGGGTGCATGCACACAGGAGGAATGAACATATGGATGCTAAATTTGAGCAATTTTATGCAACAGGTCAATTTTGTGGGTTAGAATGTAGTTTGCAATAAAGACGGTGAGCACTGCTACTGTTGGTAAATATTACGTCTGTAGAATCCTTCCTGCAAGCTTTAATAAAGGCAAAAACTTTAGAGTCTTTATGAAAAGAGCTTAATTGACATTTCTATTTCCCTTATTTTCTACTGGTTATGTGTTTCTTGGTTTCTTCTTGGTAATCTTTTCTGTTATCTCATGACAGCACACATAAAGTAACAAATTAAGACGTGATAAATGAACTCGTCGCAGAAGTCAATCTATTCCATAAGAAGGTTAGGGTTTGGTGTGAAAGTATTTCTGGATCTGTCTCTGCATATACTATCACATTTCTGAGAATTATTTGCCTAGATTTATTCAGTTCACTTTTCTTCTTTAATTGGCCCTTTGAATGGGGTATTTGTTTAACATGGGAAACCTTCTGAGGCAAAAGTGAACGCCCATTCAAAGCAGAATGCTGTCTAGCTGAGGTTTATGTTATTGGTTGTCCAGAGGTCTCAGTAAAAGAATTCAGATTATTTCAATTGAATTTTCAAAAGAAGTTTAGGTTTTGAAGTCATGCTGATAATTCTGACAGGTTTTCTGCACAATTTTGCACTGGAAGTCTTTAATTTTATTTCCTGTGACTGGCCCTTGACTACATTTTCTGTGTGTGAGAACCAGTCATCTCCAGTGTCTTTTCCAATGGTGGTTATACTCTGTGCCAAGGTTTGTTGGACAGACAGTTTGGGTTTTAATGTCCTAGAATATCCATAGAGACCCATATAAGCCTATCCCAATCCCTTGAGATATAAACAGTAGTGGATGTTGCAGTCTCTTCTTCCCGTCAGGTTCATCCTACTAATGGTGTGGGTGCTGGGTTGATTTCTCCCACTTATTCATGTGTTCTGAAGGTATTCTGCTCTCTTCCTTCTCCCCTCTTTGGGACAAGGTAGAGAAGCCTGATCCACAGTCTTGTATTTCAGTCCAATGACCAGTGACTTTTTTGATTCATACCTGGAAGAGATTCACTTGATTACACCACTTGTTTCTTCAAACCCAAAGGTCATTCCTATTCTTTTTGTCCAAATCTCGGCATTCCATTTTCTGATAGCCCTTCAAGTCTTAACCAACTGGCTTTAGAACTACCCTGACAAGCCCACAAGTTCTTTAAGACCAGGTAGTTCAGAGAGTTCATACCCCAGATATGCTTGCAGGATCTCTGTCATTAAGTGAAGAAGAAAGGGTAAAGATAACTCTAAGAATAGAAGTGAGTTAGATTCAATATTTCAGTAAATATGAGGCAGGAACTTTACAAAGGCTCCTATGCTTGATGTATTTGGAATACTTATAAGTATGCATAGGCTTGATTTACTAGTGATAGTTCCCAACAGTGACTGTACACAGAATCAGAATCTGTGACATCTCTGAAATTATGTTCAGGGTTTTAGTGAGGAAAATGGAGAGAGAGCATTCACCTTCATCTCTCATTGCTCTGTTTCCCAGGCACCTAGGAGCAAGTAAGTTTCTATGGATACTATGGAGGAAAAGAATTTTCCAACCAGTTGTGTGATATGTCAGATAGTAGTGCAGACTGTATAGATAGAAACAGCATAGGGTGAAATGCTAATACTCTGCAACTGGTTATTTTAGTCCTTAAAGAAATATCATTTTGAAATTGCTGTTTTGATTGAGTTTGCTTTAGTACACTTTTTTTACCTAGATATCATTCTATGGACACTTTTGGGTAAAACTGTTGAATTTGTAAAACTGTATAGGAGCATTCTTAATTCTTGCTGCTTTTAAAACAAGAGTAATAAAACAGTAGAATAAAAGACTTTTATTCTGTTGTTATTATTATTATTCAGACTTTTGACTCCAAAATGAAATTGCTACTTTGGATACACACTAACAAGCAGTCAACTACATAACAAGAATGTGTCTCCAACTTGCTCTCTAGTTGAACCTATGCTTTGTTTTCTAGGATTTGCATGGTTTAATTTTTATGATCTTCTATATTAAACACTATCGCAACCTCAATGTTGCATGTCTTTAAAGTATTGCACATTAAAACTGTGCCTTTATTTCTATGGGAAGTTGTAAAAAGTCAATAGAATGTTAGGAAATGGCTTGTATGCCAGGTTGTTCATTATTGAGATATATGGTAGCTCTCGGGCTATCCTGTATTTCCTTTTCACAATTCAGGAGTGAAATGAAAAAGTACCATTACTGGAACTTCCATTGCAATGTGATAATGCTTCTAGGCTTTCTCCTTATACTTGGTATACTGATTTACATTGCATACTAGGGATAAACAGGTTTTGATGCTGTTTAAACATCAGTCTCCTTAGAATGACTCTTCAGTGACTTCTATCAGTAGGGGTTTTTTCACCTATTATCCTCATTGATGTTAAAACATGATGCATGTTCTGGTTTTTGTTGTCTATTAGTGATTAAAGTTGTATTACAGAACTTCAGAAAAAGTGAGCAAGTGAAGAGTTTTGGGTTTTTATTTTTTTAAGGTCTTCCTTTTTTGAGAGAGAGCTAGAAGGTTTTTTGAAGGATACCTTGTGTATCTATGGCAACAGTAGTCTGATCTGTTGAATAAATCCATATAACTAGTAGAGAACATAGGTATTTAGTATCTTCTAGAGATAGAGATAAGATTTATGAGAACTTTTTAGATGTCTTCCTTTTGAATCCATATGTCATCTTCATAAATACAGCAAGGTCTATTTTCAGTGACCCCTTCAAAATTTCAAATCCCATTTCCAGTTTGAGCACAAAAAAAATCATACTGATGTGCTTACACTTGTAGTGCTCATTCATAACATGCTTTACTTTTTTCTTCTTAATTGTTTTATAATTCTTTCATTCACTTGGAATTGAAAGCTCCCCTTGTAAAGGAGGTGGTCATAAAGAAAAAAGTCTTCAGTAAGTAATCCTTCTTTATTCTTACACTTTGGTTCCAATAGATACAAAGAAATTCTTAAAAATGTGTTTGCAAACCGTGAGGAAATTAGAAAAGAATACCTGAAGTTGGAAATGTGGCTAAAAGAAAATGCATTGAAGACATACTACCAGCAACAATGTCATGAACAAATGCAACTGATATGCTCTGAGGAAAGAATAGAAAAGGTGAGTATTCCATAATGTAATACAAGGTATCGTATCACTTAATTTTGCTCTACAAAAGTATGACTCTTGATTAAGCCATTATATAGCTAGCACTTAAACACCTAATTAAAATGAGGCACACTGTTTATCACTCAGATAACATTTTTTTACATGAATACAGAAAATGCAGTAGTAATGCTGATTGTGCTTTTTTCCACACTGCACAGAAAACTGTTTATGTCTTTATTGCTGATAATGGTGAATAATTTTGCGATTTTCCTTCAGTGGACTTGATTGTCATAGTTACTTTAAGGTCTGATTAGACTTAGGAGACTCATGGTGCTCTTGTCCAAACCCAAGTATGTTAATGTATGCAAAGTACATCCACTGAACCAGTTAACAAGCTGAGTAATTGGTTTGTGTTTCATCAAGTATGGACCTCACTAAAAAAAAAGAAAAAGGCAGATTCTTACTGATGGCCTTCAGTTTTCACCAGGAAGGTGTTTGCATAGCTGACTAAGGACATCACGTGGGTTCAAATAATTACACTTACTTTCCTTGAATTTTAAGAGAATAATTTGGTGGCAAAAGTATGAACAACTGCTGTTGTGCAGCATTAAATGCTCATGTCTTCATAGAAGAATTCAAGTATAAATAAGTAAGCATGTTGAGATACTATCTTATATGTTTCGATGAAAGTTTAAAGGAATGTGTTTTATGTAGATATGAAGTTGAGGATGGAGTCTGGTTTTGCTTATTCATAGTAACAATCTGTATGTGGCCGAAAATGATAGTTTACCATATGACTATTTTTTCCAGTGATTCACATGAAATTTGGTCCTTAGATAAATGTCAAAGTGAAAATATATCACGTTTTTCTTATCGTTAATGAAGATCTTTCAAGTGACTAATGTGTTCTAGAAATCTCTTCAGTGATAAAACTCAAAAGGAATATTTTGTGCCATGCTTCTAAATAGTGCTTACAGCAGAGCATATCTGCATATTTATAATGAGGAGCTATATTTTCATACACTCTTTCATACAGATGTTTTTTTATGAGTTGGTTTTACTTGTATTTTGAATGGAAGCAGTGCTGCATTCGGATATTGTCTTTGCCATTAGTTATCTTACAAATGTGACTTACTGAGGGTCAAGAATCACTGTCTTGTAAGTACAATGCCTTATTGACAAGAGTAAGTCACTGCAATTTTAAAATTAAATGTCCTTTTGTGTTTACTTTAGAAGAAATTGAATTTTAATTTGGAATCCAGTCATTTGATTACAAAGTTAATGCTCGCTTTTCTCTTATGCACTATAATGCTTCTGTTGCTCCTTGTATTTTTGCACACTCACATTTTACACGTTTTCTATTTCCTAAATGCCTCTGGGGTTTTTAGCTGTAAAATACACTCTTTGATGATGTTTCTGAATCACTGATTTTCAGGGAAAAAGTTTTACTTCATTTCCTACTTGACACTTACCTGTTAGTGCTCAGTAACTAGATATAATAGGTTAGGATTTTAGGTAAGTTAACAGAAAGGAAATGGTATCTATACTTGAGCAACCTTTGAACAATTTACTTCAAAACAATTTCAGAAAGAAGTAAAAAACAATTACATGTGAATTTAGGTTACCTTAATCTCTGTTCTTCTAAATGCTTTCTTGTTGCAGAAATTCTGTCACAATTTATCTTGTGAAACTCAGCCCATCCTGTACTACTAATAAATCGCTTAAGTTTTCCACATAACTGCCCATGTTTCCTGCTTTATGTGGAACTTAAACAATGCCACTTCTAAGGGCTGGTTTACATCCTCCTCCTTAATGCCTGTTCCTCCACACTGTTCAATGTATTTCTGCATCTGTGTTTTTGTGTGCTACATACTGGCTACAGCTGAGTTAGCCAGAAAACCTTTGTGCCAATAGGAGACTGGGATATAAGGCATACCTCTTTGTATGGAAACATAGAAAGTTAATATGTACCACCGTGTTAGTTACTTTTACTACCTTGCTTTGGAGTTTGAAGAAGTCTACTGAGGTTTGATCTATTTTTACTGTGAAGGTTTCTGTATCAGTCATGGAAATTGTTTTGCAAATTTTTATATATAAATATTTTTTAAAAAAATTAAAAACATGGCAACAAAGGCTGGTACTTTGTGTTTTAAATATTAGATTAGATTTAAAATCACTTTTCCACTTACATTGCCACTTGAACATTTTTACTGTCTGGAATAAGACCGTATTCCTAGAAAACAGTTGGTCTGTCTTAGGTTCAGTTTTTGTATTTACTGTGATTGCCCATGCTGGGTACTTGAATGTGTCCTAGTTCTTCAGTCCAGAAGAGACTATTTTTTTCTATATATCTTGTGATTTTTATTTTTTTTTATTCTTCCCCCGCCCCAACTACAAAACAGAGTAGCAAACAAGTATCTTGTCTGGGTATACTTCTCTTTGAGAGGCTGTGTACAGAAGCACAAAGAACCATAACTTCTGTTGGAGCACATGGATGTAACATATCTTTTGTTTCTGGTATCAGTAGGATGGGTTCAGTGGGATACTGTCAATACCACCTTCAGTCCTAATACTTCTCCTGCACTGTGTAAAAGTTTAAGTATGCAAAATTGTGTTTCAATTCCTCTGTTTCGGAAGTCCTGAGAGCTCTCTCCTAGGCTCAGAGGGAGCCAGTGGTCATTCCAAGCTTTAGTCAGACAACTAACTCTTCCTCCTGGTAGAATCATAGATTCACTTGAGTTGGAAAAGACCTTTAAGATTGAGTGAAGCCACAGCCTAGTCCACCTCTAGATCATGTCCTTCAGCACATAATCCACATGCCTTTTAAATACCTCCAGGGATGGGGGCTCCACCACTTCCCTGGGCAACATGTTGCAATGCTTTACAAACATAAAGTAAATAAATTTTTCCTGATATCTAACCTAAATCTCCCCTGGTGCAAACTTGAAACCATTAACTTTCACTAAGGAGCTGGTCCTTTACAAAGTGACTGTCTTCTCCGTTATCTTACCAGATAAGACAGATAAGCAAAAGCAAAGTAGATTCTAGCCACAATTTCAGTCTTTGGTCTGGTAAGTTGCCTAAAGCACACATGCGGTTTGGATCTTTATCATGTTGGCTCTGTGTTCTGCATGCCATGTGTTAAGTAAGCCTTTGAAAAGTCAGCTTAAACATAGGCTGCATTTCTCCACATAGGGCTCCTGTGTTCTACAGTACATTCAGAAAGGCATCAGTAATTCCTGCTTTATGCAACTTGAGGGTAATACATTCAGTGTTTATGATGTTTTGTAATAGAGATCATTTTGCCCTGCTAATCTAAATATGCAGATTTATTGTAATTGATGAAGAGTTAATTTGAATTGTTGATTTTGGAATGTACAGCTGTAGAGCTTTAGGGATTGTAAATTGTAAAAACTAACAGGGTTCTGTGTACTTTCTGTTGGGTGCAGCAATGTACTTAAAACCTCACAAAAATTTAATCTGAGTTTTATCATAGCTGAACCCTGAATTTGTCTAATGTTTTTGACAAATAGTTGAGTTTGTGACTTGTTTGCAGTATATCACAAAAAATTAAAGTTGCCTTCTGAATAGAAGCAGTCTCCTTCACCTTGATAGGCTCGTTCATATCCAGCCTGCTGTTGCTTGTTTTGTGCCTTTTTGTTCTCTGATTCAGAGAAGCATCAGAGGAATTGTTGTGCTTTAAGATAAGAGGGTTTTCCTTTTGCCTAATATTTTTATCCTTTAGTGGGCTTTTTCTAGGACATACTGCATTAGGAAATCAAAGCAGATAAAATTCTTTCTTCATATTCATGCTTGAACTAATAGAAATTATTAGGGTGTTTTGTATCTAAAAGTGTGTTTGTCTGGATGTGTGTGTGTAGTTTTTCCAATTTAGGATACTTATGGCCTAGAACTGAAGTTGATCAAATCCAGTGCATTATTTTGAAAGGAATAATCAAATTACTGCAGTCAGTTATCAAGGCTTTCAGGAAAAAAAATAAATAGTTCAGTAATGCCTGTAAGGCCTTCTCTTGTAAGGAGAACCTGCTACTTGTATTGAACAAAATGTTTGTTGTGCCCAGTTGAATATAAAAGTTTGGAGAAAAAAGCAAAGGGTTTTGATAGAGGTGTCTGTAAACATCATTTGACAATTTTCCCTTTGAATGCTGATTTTTAGGCCACTTGCAGACGGGATCAAAGGCTTACAATGCTTAGAGCCCGCCATGCACACATGCAAAAGAAGAAAGAGGAGGAGGTTGAACATTTTGAGGAAAATACCAATTGGCTGCATCGTGTAGAAAATGAAATGCACCTCCTGGGTCAAGATGGGTGTATTCCAAAGGTAAACAGCCTTGCATTTCAACCACAAATTTCACACATTGTGGGTGACATATGACTAGAGTTAAGAAGGAATTTTTTTAGTCTTCATCTTTATTCTGCTTTAATTCTTTCAGGGTGGTCTCAAATTCTAGTGTTAACTGTTCACTTTTGTCAGCCATAGAAGTAGTTCATTGTTTATGTTTATTCCTTGCTCATGGCTGTATTCAGTTACATACAGAAATGCATACTAAAGGGAAGCAAGTATGATATGGCTGAGCAGTTCAGATGGCTGCCCAAAAGTTGATCCTGCTTCTGGCCATACATTTCTAGTCTTTTGCAGTAGCTCCTGATGCTCATCTAACCACGTGACAACCTAATTCTTAGTCTGTCCAAAAAAAAATAATTTCTTTTTTGGAGAGTGCTAGGGGAGAAGTGGGAAGTAGGAAAGAAGTGGGGGTTTGTGTTCTCTGCCAAATTTTAGCGAGTAGAGTCAGCTCAGCACAGCCTCAGACAAGCACTGGAGCTGGTAAGATAGAGACAAAGGTCTGTACTGATACAAGTAGAAGAAAAGAAAGGTGGGGGTTGTTCCTCCCTGCCATTTAGCTTCAGACAAAAGTCACTGTTGCTTAAATGATAGTGTAACAGACACTTACGTGACTCGTACTGGAAGAATATATTTCAATACCTGTATTTTTATTGGGACAACTAAAATTTGACTAAATGACATTAAAAGACATTAAGATATTTCAAACAAGATATTGGTATCTCAAGAAGGTGACTGAATACAGTGAAGACTTGTCCCAGACAATGTCACAGAAATTCAGATATGGGGCAAGTTCACCGGAAAGAGGGAAATGTATTTTGGGGCATGCATGGATAAGTAAGTATGTGTGCCTGCTGAATTCTTCATGCTAATTAAAGCACAGCCACTATTGGTCAAAGGACATCTGAAAAGCAATATTTATGCATGTAAATAAGAATCAAACTGTTCATACTTTTCTACCAGAGAACTTTATAATAATAATATAATTCTACTTTTTCTTGTATAGAACAAACTAAAACTTCTCACTGGAATTTGAGTTTCTTTATTTGAGTTTAATATCCAGTTGTCTGGTTTTGGGTTGTTTTTTTTTTTCTTGTCAATTTCCCAAGGAACTCTGTAAAGATCTGCAGTGTTGCCATTTAAACCTAGAAGTTAAGGACCTGAAAATTCAGATTAAGCACATATTATCTCTAGTATCCCTTCAAGATCGACATTATAAGCAAACAGCAAAGTAAGTATGCTTTCATTGGAGGGCTGATAAGACTTCTATTCTGACACTTGTAACTTCAGAAATCATGTCTATAAAGCTAAGTTTTAGTTGATACAGAAATAACATTTTTCTCAGTGTTTTTCACAGGTTGTAGAGTAGTGATCTCCTAAGCAAAAAGATGTGTAAGGTGATGACTTAGTAAAAATATTGGTCAGTATCCACCATAGTTTATTGGAAGCTGAAGGTATCCTCTAGTGCTGCTTACTTTCTTCTTTGCATAGTTTTTTACAGATTGTTCAATAGATTATGGTTTCTTATTTTCCCTTCAGTGTTGAACAGCAGCATTGATTAAAAAGAAATAACTAGCTTTTTTTTCCTCTTTTGGAACTTTACAAAAACTAATACATAAGCCTGCAATACTGAAAGGAACATGTTTCAAGCTGTATTGTTAGTAATTAATGTTGCTGCTCTGCATTTTTTAAATACATATCCCCTTCCTCTGTTGCTTGAACCTGCTCTTTAGTCTTGCAACTGATTCTACAACTAAAGAATTCTTATGTTCAGACAGAATTTGTAAGCTTCTGTCCTTTTAATTTGTTTTGCAGTTGTACGTGGATCTTAATGTATTCCATTCTTTAGTTGATATCTGGTATCTAAATTTATTTGGACTAGGCTTCTAATGATGTATATGTGTGTATACAGATATAATTAAGATGTGTTTGGTTTAAACCACTTTATTTGGTTTACACTCCCTCATTTATCTGATATTTAGTCTTAAAGTCAGAACTCAAGATACAGTGGCTATTTCTGTGATGTTTGAGAGATTGATGATCTTGGACATTGAGGAAAAACTGTACTTAAATGCTTAGTGATATATAAGATATTGCAAAAGAGAAAATTCACTCTGTGTAGTCATCAGTATTATATTTGTGTTTTGGTATTACCCAAATTAAACTAAATTGCATAGCAGAACTTGAGGATTGGAGGGGAGAAGGGTGAAAAACAAAACAAACAAAAATTGCCAGAATAAAACCAAAAAAACTCTTATTTTTAAAGTGACGGTGACAAGTAAGGATCAGATTAGTTATGACTTAGTCTTATTTGCCTTGACTCTTATTTTACAGAGTACTAAATACTTTGCTTCCAGTTCTTCGCAAGCAATATCTGACATTGAAAGAAGCTGGACTCACAAATAATTTAACTGAGACTGAATTTGTAGAGGTTGAACAGCTGATTCAAAGACAAAAATCAGTAGTTTGGGCTGACCAGCATGAAGAAAAAGAGCAGAATCAAAACCATGAACTAGAGTTGTCAACTGTCTTTGCTTTCCCACAACTTGTGAACAGATCAAACACTCCATGCCGTAAGTATATAATTGTTTTGTTCTGTGTTGGAAATAATTTCAACTTGGGTGTTAAAGGCAAATGAAAGAAATGAGCCTCAGACCTGCTTTGTATAAATTATATACTGTTTTTAACTGAGTGTAGGAGGCAAGTTTACTTTAATGGCTGGACAGACTCTGCTAACAAATAACTCCCTTTGATCTTCTGACATACCCCATATATCAGTGTTTGTAGATCCTTTGCTATTAATTCTGTTTGAATCACGTCACCTTGATGGAAAAGGGCTCATAGTACCAATAAGTATAATAGGTATTTAAAATTATTCAAAAGGTTAAGCAGCTACTACAGTTTTGCACAGTTTGAAGTAATAGCCTTGAGGGACACGAGGCTTCTCATTAATTAAAGGTTGACCTGGAATCAGTTTAGTAGAATATTGAGTTTATTTTTCCAAGAATCAAAGGATTTACCATTTCTGACATGGATTTGACTGCTTTGCTCTATCTTGATGGCCCATCAATCCCCATAACTCTATGTAGCTGGCTATTCTTTGTCTGTAAAATGAGTTTCCCTGAGTGTAGCCTGAGTAGAAAGGGATGAAGAATCCCTACAGAAGGTGCTGTTATGGAGGAGATCAAGCAAAATGATCAAGCAAAGCTCCCAATAGTGCAGCTGCTGTGAGACAGTGCTTGTATCTTGTGCTCTGGATAGTCAGCACTCAACACACTGGGGTTTTCAGATTACAGCTAATAATCCATAACAATGAAAGATATCCATAGGTAGCAAGGGAATAGCAGATAAATAATGCTTCAATCTCTCAAAAGCTGGTAGTCATGGAAGAGCACTAACCCCTGGAGCACTCTGAAATTACTTCCCTGCTTCCTTTATCGTTCTTCCTCAACACAGCTCAGTCTGAGGTTGAGAATTATTCTGCCAAAGCCATTTGTTACCTCACTTCTCATAAAGTGTGTATATGTGACTTTTGGCAGATGTTTGTATCACAGCTGATTGTACGTGAGTTGATTGCCAGTATTTGACTGCAAAGTAAAAATCTGATTGTATTGAGGGTAGTCTTGGTTTTTGTGGTTTAGTGCTGGGTGAGGGGGTTTGGGGGTTTTTGAAGTGGACAGGAAGGTGATGTTGGGTGGGTTGTGGGTTGCTTCTGCAGGGTGGGGAAGGTGGAGGGTGGCTTTGTGGTTTTGGAGTGAAGGAAACAAAAGCTTGCAAACTTAGTCTCTTATACTTTCTGTTCAGTAAGGTTGAAGTAATTGTTGGCTTGTTGGTTTCTCCTTCCCGCTTGGTGTGATGATAGTGGACCTCAGCACAGGTTCCAGCATTATTCTACTCCATTTTCATTTCCCATGTAGAAAGAAATAGGATATAATTGTGGGTTGCTGACAACCTTTTGGAAAGTCATGGTGTAGTAATGAGTATCTGCATTTTGTAGCATTACATTGTTAGGAGCAATAATGCTACTGTCATATTGTAATGGAAATATATTCTGCAAAGCTTTATAAAAGGCATTAAATTAACTGTATTTTTCTTGCTTTATCTGTATATTTAAACAAAAAGAGCACAGTTTTAAAAATTGTTTTCCTAGTCTGTTTATTCTGCACTGGCCAAGCAGATTACTAAAGAGTTTGGAAGTGGAAGATGTTTGCTGTCATAGCCCATCTGAGAATTCAAATACTGTAACGCTTTTATTTTCAGAGCTAGAATACTGGAATCTTAAGTACTAGCAGTTCTAGAAAAATAGCCCTGTTCCTTTGAATCACATTGCATGTGTATGCTTGTATGTATATGTGCGTGTTTATATGTACTCACATGTTTGTAATTTAGGCTATGGTTATCTGCCTGAAATTTCTGGGTTTGTATTATGTAAACAAACCCATAAAAGTAGGTTTTATGATTTAAGAATCGATTGATGGAAGTATAACTCTTAGACTGAAGGAAAGAAATGCAAACTTTGTTAAAATACTTGTAAAAAAAGAACCCAAGGCTCATGTGCAGTGCGATGTTTACTTGGAGATCGGTATTGTATATGTGCAAGGCAAGCATGAATCCATGCTCCTGGCTGGTATGTATTTTATATCATATGTGTATCTTTTATATACTTTGTTGGCAGAACAGTTAGGGACACTTAAGGCACAAGCATTTCATTCCATTAAAATCATTAGGGATAATTTGTGGGATTATCTTGGAGGTCTTGTGTAGAAGAGGCTTTCTAATTATTCCCCTGTTCTAAATGCTGTTGAACTGTGTGTTCACCTAAGTAAATGAACACCATATTTTTTTCAGTTAAGACTGACTTTTTCAGCTGTGAGTATTGTCTTTCTCTGAAGATGTCCATATAAACCTTTTGCGGTATCTTTATTTTTTGTCTACGTTTTCTTTGGAAAAGGTAATAGGAGAGATGTCTTTAACTTCTTTCCTCTTTTATCAGGTGCAAGAGAAAAAAAACCAAAAACAACAAACAAACAAACAAAAAAAAAAAGTAGAAACAGTCCTCCAAATTTGGTAACCATTACCAGAAAGGTTATGACCATTTCTAATGAGAATATTTTTTTATTATTTATTTTTTCATGTAGTTGTGTTCTTTATCTTTGCTTTTGACTAGTGGTGTAAATGTGTTGATGCTTTTAAGGGATGTTACCAGGATGGTTTTTTTTTCCTCAAAATTGCTGAAGATATTTAATCTTCACAAAGAATCTACCTCTTTTGGTGGCAACTTAAGTTGGTGTGCTAACATAATACAGATTATCTCCGGGAGATTTCCCTTCCCCCCGCCCCACCCCCCAATATTGCTTACTAGTATAAGTCTTACTGTACAACAGACAACCAGTGTTGTACAGAAATTTCTAAATAATTAAGCTTTGTGCAGAATGAGACATATCACTGTTAAGTACTAAATTACTGAGAACTTGACATTAGGCATTTGAATTCGAAATTGAGTTGGAATTGAGATGAGACTTGGCTCTGCGTACTAGAAGTTAAGATCAAGTTCTAAAAATTAGTTGAACAGTCATTTATTTAACTATAAAATATTGAATAGCAAATAAACATGAATATTAGCAGCTCTGCTCAGAAAATAACTCATTTAAAATATTTTTTACAGTATTTTAATATTAGTGTGTTTTTACCTAAAATACTACTGGTGTTGACACAAACATTTCTATACATTTAGGGAGGTGGGATGGGAAAAAATAATCCATTTACCAGTGCTTTAATTTTTTTCTGTTGAACACAAAATAAATGCGGATGTAATAGTTCTCTTTCAATTCTTTGAGTTTACATTTAAAATATTTTGAATTGTTAGCTGATATTATGGCAATTCATTTCTTTTGTGCAGAATGTATATTAAAAAACTAAGAAAAAAAAACCTGTAAATCAGAAAAAAAATACATTAGCATGGGAAAATGTGAAGTAGTACAAATGCAGCATGCCAATCAGAAATAGGAAGAATGTAGTAATTTCTTTTTTTCCCTTAAAGATGAAATAAATTATTCAAGAATCCATTTCCTTCTCTCTCAAGTCATCTCAGAAGTATGCTTGGCAAATGTTAGCAAGAGCTGACCTAAGAATTTAGCGAACAAATAAAAAGGAAGATTTATACAGATCTTCTCACACCTTTGGTGCATTGGTATTTTATTATTTATAATTTGTTCAAGATGTTGGGAAGGAAATAGTGCTTTGCACCACGATTAAAAAATGGGGGGGGGGACACCCTACCCATGTGCTACACAGTGGTCATTATTTCTTACACAAAATTCTGTATTTCACATATAACACGATAGTATTAACTTCAACTTTTCAACAGGAAAGAATTATGCGGTTCATTGGGTTCCTATTGTTCATGTTAAGCGCAGATTTCTTCTCTTCACATCTCCAATTTAGATGTATATATGTTACCTTATGTTAGTTTCTCTGTCTCATTCCTAAATAATCTAGAGAGGGTAGAAAAGTTAATTGGTGGCAATGTAACGTTTCTTTCATACAAAATGGAATTCTTGAGCATCCTCAAGGAAGACAATGCACTAGTCTGCTCATCGCAATGTGTTGCATTGCTTTTGAATGTATATTAATGCATTTGAAAGTCTTGCTTGGAGATTAAATCTCTGTGCAAAAGTGAGATGCTAGTCATGTAAAAAATTGCAAGAATGAAGGAAAATATTAATTCCTTTTCAGTGTAAACTTATGAAATTAATAATTACATATTTTCTGAGAATTCAAAAGTCTCTAAGGACATATGTAGTATCCATATATTATCCATATTTGGAAATTTCAAATTCATTAACAAACTACAAATTACTGTTTAGTCAGAATGCACTTTAAGTTGTTGTGATGGAGGAAAACATCTGTTCTTAAGAGAAACTGCTGAATTCTATATGTCATAAAACACAAGGTACTGATCATTGCAGAAACCTTTTTAAATGATACTGTGACCTTTTGTTGTTAGCTCTTTTCGAGTGAACTGTGACATTGTTCAAATGGAAAGGAAATTTTATTGAGTGTTTTTGCATAAGAATTAAAATGTTTCAGGTCACATAAATAACTTTTGAGGACAGTACTTGTAATCAGAAATCTGAAGCAGCTGAATTATTTCTGTAGAAAAAGAAAAGCTGTGAAAGCAGAGCCTTAGCTTCTCATGGGCTTCCTTGGAATTTACTGTATTCCACTAGCTGATTCTCCAGAAGGAAGTCAAACTAGTCATCTGTGTGGAAAGAAGATCTAAAAAGAGTGAAGGGAATGAGAGCAAAGGCGAAAAGGTTAGGGATTTTTACTTGAGGTTTTATTGAAAGCTGTGCAGAAAAATTTTGAAAAATATATTCCAAATGTGCTTTTGTATGAAGTTTATTGTATGAACTGGCATTGATATTACTATGTCTTTATATAAGACATTTCAGTACCAAAGAACTTGCTGAGAATCTTCTAATGAAGATCTCTTCTTTGCAAATGGTCTCCTACATATTAAATAGCATAAAGTCATATCAGGAGAGGAAAAGATGGGTATACTCTCTGGCTATTCATACAAAATCTGTTTCTATGAGAACTTGCAAGGTAGTTGGTTCTTGTGCTGAAAATCTCTGTATTATTATTATTATTATTATAGAAGGCTACAGCTTCTAAGCTTTGTGAAAGCACATGTAATATTTTACTACTGAAACAGACATGTTTCTATGTTGCTTTTTTTTTTCATTTAAACTTTTAAACACCTTCATTAAAATGTCATAGACGTACATCACTAGCTGACTGTTAATCAGTGACCTCATCCAACCAAGTAACATTACTTAGTCATCAGTACCTACAGTAGCACTATCATAGGTACCAGAAATAACTCTGAGAAAGTTCATATTTTGTCCTAAGCTCATGTTCCTTGCTTTTCTGGTTTGTTTAGACAGTACCATATATTAGCACAGCAATGCATGACAAGTAATTTAATCTAAAACAGTCATTTTGCAGTACATGGTAACAGACTCTACGTGGAATGATTCAATGGGTTTCTTATAAAGAACTTAGAGTATCTGAATCTTAAGTTGTTGATTGTACATATGTGATGTGGCTTTTCTGCCAGTTATTTTAAAATTCGATATCCCCAAATTTAATCTAAAATGAAAAAAATTGATTTGTCTTTTAATTTCAAGGTGAAGTAAAAATAATTTTGAAGAGTTAAACAACATTAATTTATACCACTGAGGGTACTTACTTTATATTGCTTTTCCTTGCTAATTTTCTGTTTTCTAAAATAAAGGGAAAACACTGTTTTCGGAATCACTACTGTTCACAGAATGTTAGGAGTTGAAAGGAAGTGTCAAAAGACATGGAATTTCTGTAGTATGCCATAATCCCAATAAAGGAAGATAACATTTAAGCATTTGTTTCATCAATGTTACTCCTATTTTTAAGTATCTAGCCATGCTAATTATTTATTCCAATTTAAATGATAAATTATAATTGGGAGAATTTGTAGAGGAAAGCTGGGTATGTGCTATCACTTTTGTTTACAAACATGTTAAAATTAGTTTTGTATACACTTCATGAAACCATAAGTGTGCAATCTCACAAAACTCTATTTGTAGCAAGTAAAGCAACTAGCTAACAAAACAAAAGTTAATTTGAAGCTGTGTTCAGCCCTTCATTCCCTGGTGTTAGTTAATGAAGAGCCTTACAGTATTCATAGAGATGGGTGAAGAGCTCTGACTGGTATTTGCAACTGTTTCTGTGAATGGGAAAGTTCTTGGCATTGTTTCAGGTATCCCATTTCCGGAAACCTTACTGTACATTACTGTAGAGAGAATGGAATTGATTTACAGGAAAGAAAAAAAAGCATCTATTACTTCGCCTTGTGACAAACATCCGAAAGTCAAGGCAATTTATTATTTTGCATGGCAGGAGAAATTGGAGTGTAGTTCTGTGTAGCAAAATATATGATTAAAAGTAGGAAAAGCATGTGTCTTGTATATACAAAAGATTTGTCTTACAGTGAGCAGCTTTTTCCACTCTGTTCTACAACTTTATGCATTTTTTATTTTGTGTGTCTCATGTAAAGTAGTACACCTGACTACTGGGACCCCCAAGAATGCAGCCTTTATTTTAGCATTTTCCAGTTTGCAGCTGTTTGTGAAACTGTTGTGACACTGGCTGTGACAGTGATGCCTTTTGAATCACATGAATATTAAATAGTTGAAATGCACTCACTGGATCTCATTGACAATTTGGAATTCCATGAGTCATTTGTTAAAACAATGGAAACTCGCAAATGTTTATTGAAATGAATACATTGATATTTGATTTCACTTTAGCAGAACAACCTGGTAGACTTAATTTAGTTGAGTTTCCAGAAATAATCCCCTTATGCATGTACAAACATGACTTCTCTTCTTCTGGAAGTCTTGGCCATTATTTTGTTCCAAATGTTAATCAGGACTAACCCAATTCATCAGAGTCATTTTGTTGTGAACTCTACTCGCTTTTACTGTGACTCATGTTTCACTAATACTGTGTTCTGCTTTTGATATTAACTCACAGGTCTGTAAATAGCTAATATTGCTATGTTTCTCTCCTCATAAATCAGTTGTTCTAAATAGTCTTTTGGGACTGATGATACAACAAACTAATGATGAAAACCATTTTGACCATTTGATGGGGGGCGGTGGATAGTGGTCAGTGGAAAATTACTTGGATTTTTAATTTTCAAGTGAATCTCTTAAATTCTGATGATTATAGTCATCAGCCTTAAATTAAAGATCATCGAATGGGATCTATTCTCTAAAATATATTTGAAGTAATGCTTATTTTATAAGAGAAGCATTGTGGCTGTAAGCACTCGCTAAGGAAATAGGACTTGTGACTTTTTTTCTTTTAATTTACTCCCCTCGGGTTAGCTGTGGGTGTTTTCTGTAAAGTATGTGGTGATTTGTTATTGTATATGAAATAAAAAGCAAGCTTAATAATAGTTAATCATGATCATTCTGATGTTAAAGATTGAACTGGCCATAAAATGTGACACAAACAGAAACTGTAAACATTATAATTTCCTTGCCTTGCTACAGAACAGATTTGGAGATGGTATTTTCCTTAGGTAATAAATCTAAATAGCTCCTGGATGGATGCATAATGCTAACCATCAAGCATTGCCATTACTTTCCGTTGGAAGACAAACAACACACTCCAGCTCCAAACAGCGAGCCACACTTGCTCCACCACTATGTGGCCTTCACTACCCTGTATTTAATAGTTGCCAGTAACATGCTCCTAAGGAAGCACTAACAGTAAAAATCTGAAGTCAACTGACTTGCGGTTTCTGATTCCAGTGCAACCAATTGCATGTAATAATCACCAGTAGATATCTTCCCATCTGTATTTATGGGATTTGCCACAGTATGCTCAGTGAGCCCAATAGTATTGTTCTGTTGAAGGGAAGTATTGCCTCTAGTGTTGGAATGTGATGTGAATGGGTTATCTACTGTTTGTAGAAAAGAATTCCGTATTAACCTTATTTGTGGTATTTTATTAATGTATTATCTCAGTTCTTCCTAACTGAGAATATACTGTTGTCTTAATTTTCTGGGTTAACTCATTTAGACAGTAAAATAAAGGATGTGGTAAAGTATATAGCATAGACATACATTCCACTGACAAGCAACTCAACATGATCATGTTAAAATCAAGTACCCTGGAAGAAAGCATTCCATCAAATGGTACTGTAAATGCTTAGGTTTTACAAGGAATCGCCTGCCATGAAATTAATGATTCTTCTGTGTTGCTTTAGTACTGAAAGTTCGTATTTACCATCTAAAACATTTTAAGGCCTTTGTTCTAGAGCTTTTGCTGTTCTTGAATGTGACTTAGGGGAATTAATTCTCCCTAGTTCTAGTTGTCTAGTTGCATAGTGAGAGATGACCACATTCTAAAGTTGTTTGCTGAAATAGTGCTTTTTTTTTTTTTTGAACAAAATTATGCTAGAATTGTACTGATTTAGTATTTAGGAAAGTCAGAATGCGGTGTTTCGGATTCAGGCATGTTATTTTTGTTGTGGTACTAAATCTTTTATTTCAAGACTTTATATATATACAATATATATTTTATATATAAAAAAAAAATCTTAAAGTATGCTTCTGAGGTTTTAATAGTATTGAGTAGCCTTTGAAAACTGGTTCTTGAAAAAAGGCTTTTTTTAGGGGAAAACTTCTGATACCATGACCACTTGAAGTCACATGAAATCTATAAGAGCAGGTGATGTTGCCTGAGCACATTTTGTTTAAAATTCTCAATGACAGCTATTAAAAGCACTTGCCAAAAAATTACCAACTGTCTTCAGTATCTTGCCTCCTTAAGTATCCTTAAGATGCAAATAAAACCATGTAGGTTTAAATTTTTCTTTCCTGTATTGATGTTTTCTTGTTCATAACTCTTTAGAGCTATATACTCTGTAACAGCAAGCTAACATGGAATTGGGATTTTTGGAGTTGTTGAGTTTTGAGACCTGATGTTTGTTTTGTGTTCCTTAGTGAAACAATGTTGCAGGTGATGGTTTTGTTTACTTTTTTGGTTACTATGTTAAGAGCAACTTAATGTTTTCACAAAAAGCTTTGAGAATGGACACTTCTTTAATAATTTACATGCTTTCCAATACTTAACTGGCAAGATAAGCTAGTTTTAACTTTGTTTTACAATGAGTTTCATTCCAGAAATAAATAGATTTTAAAAATAGGTCTGGGATTTTATTAACAACTTCTGTTTGCCTTGTATAGACTTGCTGTAACTATCTTTTTATTAATGTACTTGTATTACAGTATGAAATACTGCACTTGGTGATGAAATTCAACAAATTATTAATGTTGGCAATACTTTTGTGTTCTTTACCTATTTAGTTCATGGTTTAAATGCTTGCATTTACAGTTAATTTTAAAGTGCTTCCAGCATTTAGTCCTGGAGAAGCTTCTAAAACTTGGCACTCTCACCAAAATGTTTCTCTGACAGACTTCCTTCTAGTAACTTTAGGACATTAGCAAAACCTCAGTGTCTTACAGTAAGCAAACTTTCTGAAACTGGAACCTCCCTGTCTTAATGTAACAGCAGACAAATAGATTTCTGACCATTATTTTTCCCGAAACACACACCTTCAGATAAATATAAGCAGGAGGAAAACATAATAAATTAATATTTTAAAATGTATCCTGAAATGTTTAATAGGCAGTTATTTCAAAAACTAGTTTGGAATCCTCAGATAAAACTTATTCTTGTATTTAACAACACAAGCTTTTAAACATGCTTACAAGAAAGTTTGTCCTTATGGGTTTTTTTTTCTTTTTCTTAAGGTTTTTTTTTAAGTCTTAAACTGAAAATGAAGTCAGTTATAAAGAACAACAATATTGTACTTGTGAAACCAAAATTAAAAAGCAACCACACTAATCAAGCATTGTATTGTTAACAGTATCACAGAGTACATACATATTGAAAATGCTTTGTAAAGAAATGTCTTGCTTTTAACCAACAAAAGTCCTACCAAGTCTTGGAGAGAAAATGTTTATATGAAAGCAGACTTATATTATACTGGTAGGGGTAAAAATTATGAGAGTAACACCCAGGTCCTATTGTAGTATACTTTCCATTTCACTGCTTGTGGCAAATGCTCTGAAATACTTAATGGTTAGGTTACAGGCAAGCTACTGTATGCCAACCTGGTACGCTTCAAATGGTGAATGCTTGCCATGAATTAAGAGGAAGATTAGGTATGAGAAAATAATGTATTTTGCATTTTAACCAAAAACAACTACAACAAAAAACCCAACAAAAAATAACCACCAAAAAATCCTTACATATCTATTGTGAATTGCACATAGGCACAGGTGTACACAAATTCACAAATCAGTTACTTCATGTCAAGTGGTCCTCTCGGACCTACTTCTATATTTGTGCTTCTTGAAAACTGAAAACATAATTGAGTTGTAATTGTTCATGCAAACTTTCCAGGCATCTCTTTCCATAAACTGCTTAGCTTAAATCAACTTGGTTTTATTGTTTACACACTCTTGGATGAGACATTGCATATTTGTTAAGCCACAGTCGTTGGAACATTGTTTTTTCTCAAACTGAGCCCTTGAGTGAGGAATAAAGGTTTGCTTTGGTTTTTTTGAATGGCTTCATTATTGAATTAAGTTCAGGCAACATAAGACAGATTTGTGCCCTAGATATTACAATCTAATTTACTTGCTACTTGTGCATGCTTTGATATTACTCATTCCATCCTCCCAGGTCTATGTTTCATGGTGGTCTTTAGACCCTTCCTTGTCTCCTCACATCTCTAATCTGTATCTTTTAATCGGGCATCATCTCATGTAGTTGGGCATGAGTAATCTGTTAGAGTGTATGTCTAGTTCCAAAGTGTGTACAAAAAAACTGGTGCTCAGATCATCCTTTGACAGCCTTCTTTCAAGGAGGCTCTTATCTGGGGGCCTTTCCCCAAGGTACTTGGGAGAATCGGCATTCTTAAAGCTTCTTGTTTGTGTTGCAACTGGGTAATGTGGTCAAAATTAAAGGGGGGCTGAGAAGTGGTAAACAGAGAAAAGACTACAATAGCTTAGGATTTTCTTTTTTTAAGAAATCAAACTTGAAAGTGTGTGGAATAACACCATATGTGGTTTTAATCAATTTTCCTCCTCTTCAGAAAGGTTTTATGGAACAGCTAAAATGCTATAAGTATTAACACATGAGAGAGAGAACTAAAGAAGCATTCAGATTGAGGAGTTCAACCTGACTTACTTGCTCCGAGGCAAAAATATAATGGAATTTTAGAAGAAATAAATATTTATCAATGCTGTTGTATGAATACAATAGTTTAATTCCTGAGTAACTTGCAGCAATTTATAAAACAGGGGCTTTTTTTGCAGTCCTCTTGCTTGTAGTAATGGAGTAGGTGATACAGAAAGTAGATATATGATGCTGTGACTACTAGCTGTAGTGAGACCAATCCACAGACATTTTAAGGATAGTAGTCTTTATTTCTGAAATATGCACTGAAAGTTAAACCTGGAAGCACCTGAGGTTTTCACAGCACTTTCCTAGTCTTGATTTCTTTAAAAAAAAAATTAATTAAATTTTTGTTATTACCTACTTCGTGGCTACTAGTTTAACTATTCGAACAGCGTTCTGTCCTTAAAAGATTCTGCTTCACTGAATACCTGAATAAAAGAAAGGCCTTTTCTCTCTTTGGAGATTGCCTTTATTGCCACCACCTAGTAAATAAAAATATTAGCTATTATTTTTCTTGAAATGTCCTATCAGGATGAGTTGATTTTTCCCAGAGTTGCTATATGAATATGACAGGATCGAAGTAACTTCTTTGCCCCTTTCCAAAACCTCATTTCTCATTTGCAATGTCAAATAATTTTGTCCTTCTAAGTGATTCAGTGTCCTTCCTTTCATTCTACTTGCTAAGGTAAAAATAGCTGTGGTGAGCAGGCAGCTGTAGATTGCTGTGATGGTACCATCTTAGATTAAACGAAGAGTCATGTTATGATAATGTGACCATTTTCAATACTCTTGCCCTTCCATTCCCTGTTGTCATGTGTCATATCTTATGTGTGATTACTTGTAATATCTCTGGGATTAACTATATCAGCCTATGCATATTTATAATACTTTGAGTGCCACAGAACAAATGCTACCATCTGGACAATGCTGCAACAGAAATAATTCCAGTTATGTCATCAAATAATTAATATGTAAATTAAATAGTATTTGTAATGATTTCTACTAAAAAAAAAACCAACACTTTTAAGCAAGGAAGAGGAGGAAAAAGCAAGATTTAGGTAGTAAATATAGGTAAATGTGCAAATTGTTTTTGTCTGTGTTGCACAGGTACAAGTTTTGGTACACCGTCACAAGAAATTACTAAAAATACAGAGCAAACAGAATATGCAATACCTCTGCAGAAGCGAACCAGACGGAAGTTAATGGACTCTCCAGTCACAGTTCAAAGTCCTGCTGCATCCAAGCACTCCAGTCTCAATCATCTGGAGGATTCCCTTACCAAAGGGGTCCAACCTATTATCTATACACCAGAATTTTGCAGAAAGCCAGTACAAAGCTTCTGTGTACAAACTGTGGTAAAGAAAAATTCACATTTTGCGGGCACTGAGGAAAACGGTGCATGTAATGTAGATATGCCAACGAAAAAGGCAAGTATTATGGACTCTACGTGTGACATGATTCCAGAGTGTGATGAAGTTGATGCGAACTCAACAGTAACACTCTATGAAGTGACAGGTGAAATGACTGAAACATCTACTGACTCTGTGAAGGAGGTGGAGTCAAGCAGCAGTAGCATTCTGCAAAGGTATTTTCTATTTATATGGGCAAGGAGTATTACACGAACAATTTAATCATATTTATCTTCACAGCTGGGTTTTACTATTGATGTCAATTTTATTTCTAAACCAAACGCTTGGCAATTCAAACCCTTAATTTTAATTAGCATCAGAATCAATTCTACCATTATTTGAAATCAGTTTTATGTTAGTGACAATAGATGAAGTTGAAAGCTTATCCTGTTTTACAAAAAGTATACTGAAAAGAAAATGCAGCACTTCCAAAATTGTTTGTGATGTCTCAGACAAATTACTGTCTCTTACCTATACTTTTCCAATCTGTAAAATGGATACCTTAAGGTCTCTTTGATATTGAGAGATGCCTTTGTTAAATCTGCCGTATATTTCCGAAGTCCTGCAAAGCTGCCTCAAGTAATATTATTGAAACATATTTCTGGCATTGTTTTTCAAGTTAACATATATTTATTTATAGTTAAGAACAATTTTGTTTGACTTCTACTCAGAATAGGTTTTACAAAAATATAATTATTTTATTTCAGACTTGGTCTCCCTTCATTGAAGAGCAAAAATACTTCAGTACTTGAAAAGCCCTCATATATGGCAATGACTTCTGCTGCTGAGAGGAAAAGAAAGGTATTAAGGTAAGATTAAACTAACTCTTCTGTACAAATGAGTTTGTATTTATTTCTTAGGTTCTCACTTTGGTTTCAGTATTTTATTTCAAATCTTAAAACCTCTTATACAAGTCATCAGGACCTACATATGAGATGTTCTGACTCAAATATGTTTGGCAATTACTTTTTTTCTTAGCAAGTTGAGTAGATTCTTTTTTTTTTACTCTTGATTTAGAAACTTCAGTTGTTTTAGTATGTACTGTTGTGTCTTTCATATCTGCTGTCCACTCAAAATAGAAAGATTATACATAATTCTGAAAAGAGAAAATCCATCAATTAAAATACTAATTTGTTGGAAAATTTTATGCCTTTGCTGGAACACATTAAAAACTACCAAAATAGAAAATGGAGAAAATGCTTAACAATACTTACGTGGCCGGTGCCTTTGTTTTTTTCTGATAACTTGTTTCCAGTCTCAGTTGTTATGACTTCATCCTTGTGGTCTGCTGTTGGAAGAACTCTCATTTCTTCACTTCTGGTTTATATCCCTGAAAGAGGCTTTTCAGTAGGAGCAACAGCAAAGCTGAAACTGAATAGATGCTAAGTGAAATTGTATTCCTTTTGGTTTTGTTAATGTATGTAAGGTCCATACTGGTGAAACAGCTTTATTCTCTTGACAAAAGCAAGCATTGATATGACCTTCTTAGAACTATGACTCACCTGTAGCTTGATACTGAGTGGAGCTGCTACATCATAGGTCTTAAAGAATGTTTCATGACTGTTGGAACAAGGTCTATAGATAGATAGATCACAGGCCATGGAAGAAACTTAAGTACTTTTTTCCTTTAGCTATTTGAGATAGAAAGTCTTCCAAGAAGATCACAGATTTACCTGATCCAATTTCCTGTTTCTGTTCTCATTGTTATTTATCTCTGTATAGTTTATTATCAATTTAGTAAATTAAATCACTTGCTCTGTGAAACTGAACTAGTTTTCTTGACTCTCTTTTGGGAGAGGTATATGGGAACTTCTGTTCTAAAACAGACTTCAGGAGCACTCTTTGTAATAACTGTATAGTGATTTCCAAACTTACGCTTATCTCTTCTCAAAAGACTAGCTCTTTGTGATCTTTTACCTCATTCCTTCTGTGTCTTAAGCACATATTTCCCAGTTTCCAAGTTAGAATAACACTACAGGAAAATTCCACAACTTGTATTCCTTTTTGGGGGATTATTTCTTCTACCTCAAACAGTAAACTGTAAACCAAAAGTCTTTATGCCTTTGTCTAGCAGTTAGTGTTGAAAAGAAAGAAGGAAAGCTCCTTACTTGTGAAGGAGAGCAATATGCTCTAACTTTTCAGATAGCACCTTCTTTCCTTTCTCTTTTTCTTTCCCCCCTACTATTTCCTATGCTTTCCCTGTTTTAAGTGATGCACTCCAGTCATTCATCTCTTATAACTTGAGAATAAAAATCTAAATTTCAGACTTACTGTCTCTTAAAAATATAATTTTCAGCGTTATATTGCTAGAGCAAGGGATAAGAGATAAGTCACTCATAATATATAGGCTGCTTATAGTAAATAGCATTACATTCCTACTGGCATAATTTCTCTCCTAAGAAGCATGTGGGAATTGATCTTAGGGCTGGCACAAGGCAGGTCTTAATCTTTACTGCTTTCTATATATTTTCATTTAGGCAGAAAACTATTATTAACAAAACCAGTGTGAGTTAGGGGACTGTAAAATTGGAATAATATGGTATCATTAGAGGAATGGGAAAAGCAAAAGAACTTGGGGCATAAATAGAATTATCTTGTTTATGAGGCTGTCTTACAAAATGGAACTGGGGAAGTTAGCAAGGCAAATGTAAGAGTAAGATAGGTTCATAATTTTCATTGTAGATCTTGAGACCATCATCTAAAAGTCTACAAAACATAAAGATTTTGTCTTAATGAATTTGAAGCTAAAACAGTTTCCTTGTAGCTTAGCTAAAACATATTGTCAGCTATGAAGCCACCCCCTCCAACTGCGTTGGAAGCTGTAGAAAAATTATTGCTGCAATAAAAAGATAGGATTTGTTCAATAAACACAGCTTGGTCGTTTTAAGGATTTCATACAAGTGTTAAAATCATTCCTTAGTAAATTTGTGTGCAGTGACCATCAAACTGGCTTCTGTGATTTAAAAAAAAAACAAACTGTGGCATGTTGATATGCATTTTAACATAAGTGGCAACTTTAGATCTCATTTCACAGTTGAAACATCCTTGTAAAGTGTTTGAAAGCAAAAAGGGGAATCATTTCCACATATATATTTACACAAACATGCATCATAAATTAGTTGATCCTTTGTATTCTGTTATGAAGAGCAATACTGGATATTATTTATTGTATTTCCACATTGCGAGGTCTAAAATACTGTAATGTAGTGTAATCACTTTACTGAAACCAAGCACTTTTCTGGCTATTTTTCTAGTTCTGCATCAAATACTGAGCTAAGTAGTCTGCAAGATCCTGTTTCAGCAAAACGCATTCGACGAGAAGTTGTCTTAAGTCAAAGAGCTTTGCGGGTACCCAAAATAGCAGGTAAGTACCAAAACTTGACCATATGACCTGGCATCGGTAATAAAGTTTGTAAAGGAGGCCCGAGGCTGAGCTTGATACTCAAGATTTTGTCAATTTAACAGCATGTTTTGCTGTGCTCCGTACACTAAGCCACTGTTTTGAATAGTGTATCCATTCAATCAGAAATTACCCTGGATGTTTGACCAATTATCTAGATGGTATCTAATCAAAACTCAGTATTACAACATGCTTGTTTGGAAGTCTTTTCCCAAGAGTTGAGGTGTTCCACCAAAAACTGTTCACATGTTTGAGAAATCAGGTGAAATTCATTACTAATTTTATCTTTGACAAGTGTGGTCTAGCAAGAAATAAAAACATCTAATCATTTCCATACCTGTTTTTAACAGACATTGATTTTGTAATACCATACTGATTTTTTTGACAGGATTTTTTCGGAAACTTATTACTTAAACTTTGAGACTATTTTGTGCCAACACAATAGCTGAGGAAAAATTATTTTAAAGCAATATTTAGGAATTATTTTGCTTCTAATAGATTGCTAATAATAGTAATAGTACTCTCAGGTGGTATTCAGTGAAATTCTGAATTCTCAGAAGTAAGACTCAGAAGTCTTTACTGTAACAAAACCAATTACAAATCATTTTCTTTTCAGTAGGTATGCACAAAGGTCTCTTGGTCACCACTTCTAGGAAACCCCTAGAAGTGCTTGGCACCTGCAGTAGGTTTTAATGCCCTAATCCTTGCAATTTTCCTACCCACTTGTCCCCTTTTCCTCTGCATTCAGAAATACAGTTAATAATGTTTCTTAGTGCAACTTCTCGGGCAGACTAGGGGAGATCAGCTTGTTTAAAGTTTGTCTGCTGCTTCCATAAGACTCCAGTAATGCAGCACTTCCCTGTGGCACAGGCAATATGCCAGTTTTGTAGTGCACGTGTTTTATGTGAGAACTGATGTGAGGGAGCAAGTGCATAAGAATCTTTGTTAGTCTCCATTCATGAGAAATGTCAAGGTTCTGTTGCAATAAATTTTCTGAAAAGTGTAAATCCAAGGCCAAATGTTGAGAAATAAGTAACTATTAGTTAGGCAGACTTCACACAGTTATATCAGTGTTGATATCTGCTACTAAAGACTGAGTTATGAAGTTAAGAAAAATTATCCCAGTATTCAGGAACTATGCAATGAAACAATACCCTGTGAAATGGAAAGCAGATATTTGATTATTCAAGGTTTAACTGGGAATGTAATAAACTTTTATTTTTAAAAGCATGCATTAAAAGAGAAGAAAGAAATATGACCAAATCCCAAAGAGGAAGAGCTGCTTTTGGTGTAAACAGACAAAACTTTCTCTGATGATGTATTGTTAATTTTTCAATCCTACTCTATAATAATAAAGATTAATTAAATTTTCGCTTTTTTTATGTAGACCACTGTGCCTTTTTAATAGCCCCTTGTGTTATTTGCGTGTCTAATCACTGGACTTTTAGGCAATTAGTATGTTTGATTACTGAGCTGAGAGTGACGATATTTTTGCTTATGAAAATTATGCTTTCAATAAGGAAAAAAATGTGTAATCCTTTTCAAAGAATATTGAAGGAGATCTAGATATGCCAAATTCAGCTTGTGTTTGTTGATCTCGTATTTGTAATAACACTTCTTTCTTCACTAGGCATTAAAACAAGCTGGAAGCAAAAACAGGATGTGCCAAGAAACATTGTCAGAAGCCTTTCTGAAGGAAACATAGCATTGGGTGTTAAGTCAAGGACATCAAAAAATATTTTACTTAATGCTTGTAAGAAAAGAAAATAGGATTTAATTCTGAGTTCTTCCATATTTCAAGCAGAATTGGTGGCTAGCAAATGAGAACAGTGCAACTTTCATTTTCCTCTTATGAATTGTTCTGTATTGAAGATCTCTCTCAGGAATGCACTATTTCGTAAAGAACCACTTCTTAGCAATATGAGGATTTTGTTAAATTCCAAAATGAGTTCATATTTTGTCTCCTTTGAAGCTTACAAATGGCTTCTGTATATTAACAAATGAATAAGAAATTTAATTTGGACTTGGGAATGGAGAAGTGCACAGCGTACTTTTTTTCCATAATCTTTTGGAGCATTTCCCTCTGTTTACAACTAATAGATAATGTAAGTCTTTAAGGAGATCAGCAGTGCTGTAATTTTAGATGCTATTTGAAAGTGATTACTTAGTCAGCCTTACCTTTCTAATGAGAATTTTATGATACAAAATTGAGAGAAATTGTTCGGACCTATTAAATTATTTTCACCTAAACTTTCAAATACTAAAATTGTTTTTCATTTGGAAGCAAGTCAAATGGATGTTAACATTAAAATGTGTTTAAAATATGTTTAGCATTAGGATGCCAGTTTATTCTTAAGTTATCATGGATAAATGCTAGCAAGGTAGTACCAGGAGACAGAATAATATTTACAAAATGCTTTTAATGAAGCCTATTTAATTTTTTTTTAACCTTTCTATGTTTTAGTCTGTTACTTGGATGTAAATGTTTGGTTTGTTTGTCTTTTTTTTTCATTGTTATAAATAGGGTAATTGTTTATTACTTTGAATAAATTTTATTTTAGTAAGAGCAAGATAATGTGAATGGACTTATCAAAAAAAGTACTTTTATACCTCTTCTGAAGAAAATGCCCAAATTTTTACTATATTGCTACAAGTATGCATAGTTCATACTGTATATTCTGACAAGTGATGTGTATTCAGAGACCATGTAGTTACACATAGTTGTAATGTAGCCTTCACATCCTGTCCACCCTGAATAACATCATTCTAGTGTTTGGCCTGTGCAAAGATAAGCGTATACATGAGTTTCTTCAAACCAAGACCTAGAAGGAGTACAGTAGCTAGTTTCAGTGGTGTCACAGGACTGTCTGAAGCAAGAAGCTTGCAACCCAATCAGTTAAGCAACACGAAGTATGCTGCAGAAGAAAGTTCTGGCTTATAGCAATAGCAATGCACTCAGAGTGCTTCACAGGTGGTAATTGTTCTATCGCAAGCTTCCTTGTGCTATCAGAGGACTAGACTCCATGATCTCTTATCAATTTTGTTACTAAAATTACTTCAGTATTCCAAATGTTTATAGTTCGTGCTTTTTTTTGTTGTTGTTGTTCTCTATAGTCTTGGGTATTTAGACAAATTATTACAAACCTTCTTGCCAGGTCTATGTCCGCCTAGCTATCAAGTGTAGACATGTTTATTCTTGGTGTATTGGAGGGGCATTTTTGAGAAGGCTTCTGATAAAGGAAATGCTAACTGCTTGTATCAGCTTTCAGGGCCAATTGTTGGAGGAGTAGTCATTTCAGAGCCTGTCTTGATTAGGGAAGTTCAAAGAGGAAGGAATCATTCCTTGAGAAATAG
The DNA here is from genome assembly GCA_013399135.1 of Heliornis fulica. Lineage (NCBI taxonomy): Eukaryota > Metazoa > Chordata > Aves > Gruiformes > Heliornithidae > Heliornis > Heliornis fulica. The sequence continues at coordinate 1,519 of VXBZ01005905.1, read as the reverse complement.
ATATCGCTGGTTAAAAATAACAAGATTTTTTAAAAAAGGAGTCCTATTTGTGTTTTGAAGGGAGTATGGGTGATAAATATGGTTGTGATGAGCATGGGATCATACTGACAGCATAATGAAGGCTGAAAAAATACTGGCTGTGGAATCATCTTTTTAGGAAAAAAACGTTCTGAAAATCAGAAAGTCAGAAAAGCCTAAAAGCTAGAATCGGGGACTTGACCACATCTCAGGTGAGGTAAGTAATTTTACTAGCATGAAGGTGGGGCAATCATTTTCATAATTCTGTCATGATGAACAATATTTGAAATTAATTTATGATTCTGGCACCTGTTACAGCCAAAATTCTGGGAACCATACACTTTTATGGGATTTTTTTCAAATTCTAAGTGTTTAATAGGGAGCCTCTTTTGTTCATACTGCTTCACATCTGCAACGAGCATGTTGGGCTTCACTTACAAATATAGTTGTAATGTGCATTGCTCTTGTGGTATGTAAGGTTTAAACATGAATCTTCCTAGCAATTCTGAGAGGTTTTTAGATGAGCTAGTGCATGCTACACTTTGATACTCAGTCATGCAACTGATGAGATCTTGTCTTTTTTAATGTTTTGCATATCCCAGAGTGAAATTGATTCATTTGAGAAATTAGCAGTTGAGAAAATTAGCGCACTGACATAGAATCATAGAATCATAGAATTGTTAAGGCTGGAAATGACCCCTAAGATCATCTGGTCCAACCATTAGCCCACCGCC
>VXBZ01005904.1:1510756-1780779 GCA_013399135.1 Heliornis fulica | reverse complement strand
GTGAGGGTGCTTCCACAGGCACCTGCAAAGCAAATACTGCAGCTACTGACTCTGTAACAAAGCTGAGAAATACTCATATCCCACTGATAACACCACCCTTAGCATTGCCTGTGTTTCCACTTCACAGGATGTGTACTCTATCAAGCTGCATCTGTGAAAGGCTCGCAGGGAAGACAAGGACAGCAGCTGCAACCATTTTATATATGTGCAGCACAAGTTTCTCCTCCCTTCAGAGTGTTTCCACTTACCAAACTCAATACAACAGAATTTAGAAGACTACAATTCATAAGCATCATCTAATATTGGCATTTTCCAATATCATCACTATGACATTTTCAGTTGCGGGATCTTCACAGCTCATTTTGTAGATCATGCCAGAGAAGAAAGCGGAGAACAAAATACAAGCTCAGTGGATTTCTGCTCTCCACACAGACAAGAAAAGAGGTATTCTGTGGCTATTTGCAGCTCAACACAAATTCAAAAGCAACTACTCATGCAGAGGAGGAAGGGAGGAAAACGTGAAAAGAGCTACTACAAGACACTTCTTAGCTTTCTAACAGGCTCCAACTGCTTCAGTGCTTCCTTTTAAGCCCCTCCTGAGATGTGCTTGGTTCCTTTACTTTAGTCACTAACAGGCTCAGTGCAGGAGACCTCTATTGTCAGCAACTAATACAAGTTTTTAGCACACACATTATTCTTTGAGGAGAGGTTCTGCAGATCAGCTACATATATGGAGCACCAGATCCATTATTTTCTTTAGAATCTGGCTCTGACTGCTTAATGCTTACAGACTGATCTTTGTCCTTGTTTTTTATTCCCCCTCCCTCCTGCAATGAAGAAATACAGCAGCAATTTTCTGCTTGCACTCCCTGTGATACTAATGCACTACTGTCAAGTCTGCTCCGGTTGTCTTTTTCCCTCAGCCTCTTGGTTGAGACCTTCAGATTTTAGGATTTTACTATTTGAAACAGAAGACAACTCAGACACATATAAATAAACAGAAAAAAATATGGCACCAAAAATCTCCAAATCAAACAACAAACCATCTCCAAAGGCCCCACTGCATCCAGACTAAATAATTTTAGAAATTATGCAACTTTTGTGCACTATTGTTACAACCCTTCACAAGGGTATGATTTATTACACCTAATAGCCAGATTTACAATTGGACTTACAGTGGTCATATTTTAAAATATTTATTTTTTAATATTTTGCTTCAAACACAGAGGCACACTGTAAGCCCTGACTGAAGGTACTGAACATTTCAGGAAAAAAAAAGAAACGCAAACCACCACACCTTAATATATTAATTTACTCACAAAAAACATTCAAACTTTCAGCTTCCCTCTTGCTTGATATGATAATACAGTTTATTTGCATAAACACCCAGACTTCCCTAGTTTTGTCCTCTTCTTTCTCACCATGCTGGAAGTCATTCCATGATCCTCAGACTCCAGATCCAAGGCCTGATGTCTTTTTTTTATTTGCCCAAGTCCACAAGTCTCTAATCTTCCACAGATATACCTCACAGAGTTCTATCTCTCAGTTTGTTCTCACACTCTCAAATCAAGATGACTCTCAGCTGTCTTGCTCTTAAGTCCACAAGTGTCATTCCTCCCTCCAGTAAAAATAATGGAAATCCCTTTCAGTACCAAATTTCAAATGTCTTTTTTCAGAGCTGTCAGTCTCTTGCCTAATCTTGCAATGAACACCTTAAGTAGGGGTTATTATTATTATTTTCATGTAGGGACAAATCAAGGAAGTTTTATGTCTCAGAGTCTGATCTTTAAGAAAGAGATGTTACATTTATAGATCATTTTAAAGGATATAATTACATAAACACAATTTAATCATTATGAGTCATTGTGGATATGGAGAGAGTAAATCATGTTAAAGAAATCTGGTTACTTTTAAAAAATGAAAAATGTTATTAGCCTAGATATACCAAGAGGCTTGACATAGCTGGGTTTTTAAAGAGATTCAGAGGAAATTCAAAATGATGGATCATTGTTATCATTAAGAAACCTTTGTTGTCGATGGAGTAAATCTTTATTTAAAATGAGCTTTAAACTTTTGTGCAATCTCAAGCACTTGTGACCCAGCATTCCTATCTGAAGGTCACTATCCTCTAGCCTGACTCTTTCCCATCCTCAATCTAAAATTTTAGGGTTTTGGGGTACCTACTTTTCCTGTTAAACTGTAATAATTTCAATTGACTCTAGATCCAATGCAGTTGCTTGCCTTCAGGGATCAGAAGTAGCAAGGTACCAATCAGTACCCAGAAAAACAGGGGTTTGGAGGGAAAATGGAATAGCAGCCACCAAGAAGTGAAGTCCCACATGGCTGTAGATTAACACCAACAGATTTTCATATTTTATTCAGTGGTCTAGATAAAGATGTAATAAGTTGGATCATTAAATTTGCAGATGATACTAAAATAAGGGGAGTATTTAAAACTCCGAGGGATGTAAGAATAATCCTGACATTAACAAAATGGGCTCAGAGGTGAGATAGGAAATTAAATGCATATTCATTTAGTGTAATGAAAAGTGACACACTTCAGTAAAAATAATGCCCAGGACACATAGTGAGACACTCACAACTTAAATTATACTAAGTTATTATACTATGCAAAGAGAGAGAAAGTTTCAAATTATACTTGCATTGCCATTCACATGCAGAGTTTTAAATGAAGATAGAAAGACATAGTCCCTGTCCTAAGGAAATAACAGATTACCACAGACAAAGTAACACACTGTCATTTCACCCAGTAAAACTAGGTGTTTGCCAGCAGGCTCCAGAAAGGAGAGCTACAGCCCTCTGGACCAGTTAGTCATTAATAGGACTCAGAAGAATGACTGTGGCCACCACCATCTGTGACTTTCTACTGTTTTCATCTCTAGAAGTTTATACCTTATTAGTGGCTACTTCAAAATTATATAGACAATTGTTTAGAATGTAAGTACTCAGGTACAAAAAGGGAAATGCTATATTACCAACAGCTGGAGTAATACTCAACAGAATTAAATGGCAATTTCTAAGAGAATGCAAAAACCCCCAGTAAACAAACACAAAAAGCCTCTAGATGCAGGTCTCCAACGCTACCTCAAGATTGCTTAAGAAAAACAAAGAGAACAAAGAGAAAGCCAGTAACATATGAGGGTGGAGGAGGATCTGAAAACCACAGAAAAATCAAGAACAAACCAAACTTTCAAGCTAGTTGAAGCCAAAGTTCCTTAACCCTAGTTCACACAAGAGAAAAAGGGAAAAGGGAGGGAAGGGGAAAAGGGGAAAAAATAAAGGGAAAAGGGAGAGCCAACCCAAATACACTGAACCATCAAAATAATTTTGCACATATAGCAAAAAGACTATAAAAGCCAAAGTTGTTCTCTATTAATACTACTGGATGTCACAACATCCACCTCCAGATTGGAAAAACATCTTTTTATTACACACAGTGAAATTCCTGAAAGAGGCTGGGAAAAAAAATTCATCACAATTTACCTCTGAAACAGTGGGATCATTCCCATTGAGGGCAGAAGGTTCCCTAGGTATTCTTGGTTTAGCCAAATTTCTTCACCTACCCTATTAACAGCTGCAATTAACTACAGGTGTCCAGATGTAGAGACTTACTTACAGTTTGTTACAATTAGAGGAACAAAATTTCAAGGAAAAACAACAGCACTGTTAACTAAAGGAAACCGGCAAGGTCATATGATTCATTTATCTAGGAGCTTAGCAACAAAGGAGAGCTGTGAAATACTGTAACAGCAATAAACCAATGGATTAGCACAGCATCAAGCAACATCTTGAAGGAGATCAAAGTAGTAAATAAAACAAAATGCAATGACAAGAATGAGAAAAAGGTGTTCAGTTTCTTAAACAGTATGAAATAGTGAATGAAATGCGAAGTACACACACATCTCAGACCAATATAAATAAAGAGGAAGGAAATAAAACACTAGCAAAGCTTTACCTCAGTTAATAAGAATGAAAATAGCTATCTTCTTTAATGAAATATTTTTGTTGGTGCCTTTTCTAAACAAATGACAGGAATGCTGATGTTCATAAACAATGTTAACCTGAAATATTTAGCCCAAATGTAGAACAGTTAGCGGATTTAATGAACTACTATTTAAGATTCTGAGAAAACCAAATAATTCATCTAGCCTGCACTGCAGAAAAAAAAGAAAAAGAGTGGCTCATACGGGTAAGCAAGCCTTCTGAGTTCAGTTTAGAAAACACAGCTTGATATGCTTGTGAAAAGAACGCATTACAGTAAACGTATCAATATCAATCAAGTCAAAGGAGATACATAGATTACACTGTATCTGGAAGCATTACACAACACAAATAAAGCCCACAGTCTGTGATGGAAATTGAATAGAATCCGTTATAATATCACAAATCTCAAGCAGTCAAGATAAAGCCTCATTCAAATATAAACTTACCAGAGAATAAACCCGTCGTGAATGAAGAGCAGGCGAGGTGTCAGGATGACAGAATCACTAGCACTCAGTAAATGTGAGTGTGTCATCCTTCAGTAGTATCTCATCACTACAAGCACCAAATTACATCTGTGAAAGATTCTACCTTACAGCTGCTGTTAAATATCAAGATATAAGCGTGTATATGAATGTATGCAAGTGACAACATTAAAAAGTCTAATTTAGCAACACTATTTCCTATGTAAATCTGTGTCACTTCTCAGATACAATAATAATTACATGTGAATCACAGAATGGTAGGAATTGGAAGGGTCCTCTGGAGATCATCTAGTCCAAGACGCTGCTAAACAGGGTCACCTACTGAAGGTTGTATAGGATTATGTCCTATATAAGAGTGTGGAATCTCTCCAGAGAACTCCACAACCTCTTTGGGCAGCCTGGTCTGCCCAAAGACCAGTTTGGGCAGCCTGTTCTGCCCAACTGGTCTGGTATCCACCCCTTAGATATTTATAAACACAGAAGTAGTGATCTTTTCCAAGACAAAGAGACATAGCTCTCTCAGCCTTTCCTCTGGGGCACACCACTGGTTACAGGCCTCCAATTAGACTTCATCTTCAGAGCTTATCACAATCTGCATGACACATTCAATTAGTCACCTGACTAATAAACCCAACCCTTCCTTCTCAATTACCCTTGGTCACTTGTGTTTTGAGTTAAGAGCAGGTTTTTGTCATTAGCCTTTCAGTGAATGACATTGTCACTCATGCAACCGAAGTTCATTACATTTCTGTAATTCTACTCCTTTAACATTATATTATATCTAGATCTGTCCATCCTGACATATTTCAGCCTTATCAGCTAATTTTCATTTCTGCGTTCAAATGTTCTGTGCCAAAGTAATTAAAGTTAAACAATAATAGCCCCAAACCTGAGTCTTATAGATTTCTAGTATTAACTCCCAGAGTTTTTATCAGCTCCTCTTAACAAAATTGGAATAGGTGAACTGGGTGAGACAAAAGTTTCCCTTCTGCCTAGATGCTTAGGGAAAGTATATGACTTTTGTGTTGAAAAGTCCATCAAAGGTGGGTTTTTCTTTAATTCCATAAGTTCCTGTAAGCATTTACATGAACTTATGGAATTAACAATTATGGAATTATATGAAAGGGCATCAAAAGGGATGCATCCCTATTGATGCCCTTTCTACTTGGGATTTTATAGACTACAATCATACTCTGTTTCAGCAGGCCTTTTCTTGAGGCTGATAAGACCTAGTGTATTTAGTGGTACATTTTGTCTGTTTCCTTATTGCCTTACAATTCCTGCAATTATTGTGTCTCTCAGTTTTGCTAATTTACCATGAAGCACCATATAAAACTGGATTTTACAGTATTGATAGATGTATTTTATTGGTCTTGTCTAAAAATAATCAGTTATCTCCTGTAGATATGACACCAATCTATTCTGTCATAACCTTGCTTTGGTTAATCCATGCTGCATTTTATTCTATTTCCTAATAACCTGCACATTTTTATTTTTTTCTTTCATTTTTTAAGCACTTTTGAGTTCTATTGAGGTTATACTAATGAGCATCAAATTACTTCAATATTTTTCTCCTTTTATCTAATAGAATTTTAGTATCTATTGTTCTCTAGTGATTAAAATATTCTTATTCCTTATTCCTTCATTATTTTTGAAAAGTGAATTATGGTAAGACAAAGTTAAACGTATTAAGATTACTTGGTATTGTTTCCGACAGTTATTCCCTTTATATTCAAACTCATGATCTGTCTTATTTTGCTTTCATGTTCTATATCTTCCTGTTAAAAGTGAAACAAGGTATTCACTGGATTTGTAGACATAATTTTTGAATGTATTTTTCCATTCCTTTTACAGCTTTTGAGCTTAACATTTTGCCTCTCTCAATTGATCCTAACTAGTGTCTGACTTGCTGGATAGAGATTTCTTTGCTGATGAGTTCTTTTTTTCTATTCCTTTTAGATTTATTCGTAGTGTATTTTTAACGTGACTATACTTCTAGTTAGGCTCAGGACTTTTCCTACATATTTTTGTTCTTCCTCCAGTATACAAATAATTATTTCACCTTCCCAGCTCTGGTTGTATGACCTGTTTAGGTGTCATTGGGATGGATCATTACTTCAGTGACATGCCTTTCTACTACATGGATCCAGTGATATGCCTGAACCAACATGCTACCCCATAGCCCACAAGCTGGGGAAAGTGATGTAGCAGGCATCCAGGCAGCTCCGCACAGAGCTGTGGTCTGTCACAGTTGGGATGAAGGTGGATATTAATAAGACAGGACAGGCTTGGGCAGGATGTGTCTGTCCTGTACTCTCAGGACACAGTATTCCAAGAAGATTATTAGCACAGCAGCATGCAAATGTGGGCTGGAGCCTTTTGGAGCTTAATGCACACAGTTGTATGAGAGAAGAGCATTAAAGAGAGGACTAAAATTCTTTCCAGAGCCTGCTTGAGGATGGTCAGGCATATTAATAGTTCCTGCCCATACCAGAACTAGGTACCTATATAAAGGGCCTTTGCAGTGTCTCTACCCTCTATTTCTTTTGATCTTATTTGCTAAGTGCCCAGCACAGATTTTAATGAGTTTTACTCATTTCAATTAAGGAAATCTTTCCCTTAATATCTACACTCAAGCCTAAAGGGTAGGCTGCTTCTAGTATTTTCTTCTTATATTCGTTTGAGCAATCAATGATCTTGAAAGCACAGTTCAATGGAGAAAAGTGATTTTACATTGTTTGCTCACTTGAACTAATGTCACTGAAACTGCTTCAAGCCAAATGGATATAGTACCAATCCAGGTTTACTCTTATGTAGCATTATTTGCACAGAAAAGCACAATACGCCAACTAAACTACTTGATCCTTTCCTATTTTATCCTTTTACAGACACGCTTATAGCACAACATAATATGATAGAATTCCTGTTACATAAATGAAAGGTGAGATTAATTTAGATATATTTTCATTATAAAAAGTGCCTTTACAACATCATTAACATTTTATTTCTCCCTAAGTCTCTGTAAATTCTGAATAAGAATGGAGTACATAACACTAACTGTAAAAATTGAACATTTCTCACCCAGCCACAGGAGAAATGTATATATTATTTATATGAGAACAATAAATGAAGACATTATCAATAGCTTTATATGGTATATGAAGGTGTTTCTGCATAGAGGTTTGCAAAACATGCACTTCGGAAAATAGTCAAGTTATTTGAGGCTTCATCAAGTACTTTTGAACTCAGATTGATCCATTTATGTTTGCTATGCTATCATACTTCACCTCTTCAGTAAGACCCCTGCCTGACTAGTTCCCTGAGTTGCATTTCTTTTACCATAATGGAGTCAATAAAGTATAAGCTATGTTGCTACTGGTGAAGATATAATGAATAAATAAAATCAAATCCAGCTCTTAAATTAGGGGAAAAAATACTAAGAAGTGAAATGTAATTAAAACCTTTGGCTGTTTGAGAAAATAAAATTCCTGTAAAAATCACAATGAACTGAAATCTAATCATATGCAAAAAACTCTGAACCCTACCAAAATCTATGTTCTGGGGCAACAAAGAAATCTCCTGCTTCTCCCATCATCTGAAATATTGGGGAAATTCTTTATCACATCCCTGTAGAAAAGCAGAAGCCACAAGAAAGGTCCCTAAGTCAAAATCTCTAGCAAATAAATATGCAACTTTCATATGAGATTATTAATCATAGGCAAGATATTATGGAGAGACATGGTTTGAGGAAAACAATGCACATTTCTCCAATATACATGAAGAGACCCTGGAAGTCTTCAGGAGAATGAGGAATGAAAGGGAAAGGGTCTGTCCTAGGGACTGTGTTTGCCATAGCATATTCTCCTTGCACGTTTCAGGTCTAATTTCTCCAGGAGCTTTTGTGATGAGGCGCTGCTCAGTACTGCTGACACTAGGGATTGAATGCTACCATCTTCTTATTGTACATACACATTATAAAAAACGCAAAGCTATTGTCTCAGCTATTGTAATGTAAACACAATGGCCACACTTACTCATAGTGTATCAGTCTGACATCTCTGGACAAGTGTAGGGTCCTTACCAGAAGCACTAAATAGACATGAGACAACTTCACAATATAACTTAGATGTGTGAAGAGTTTCTTGCTTGGAAAAAAATGGAGCTAATTCCATTCTAAATAATCTGGATGTCTGTGTCCTTTTGACAGCACAGACTTCAGTTGCTTATGAGAAAGGCTTGCCAAGTCATGCTGACTGGCCAACTGATACCGCACCCGCTTGTTAGATTTGGTCTTGTCAAAATCTTGTGTAAATCTATATAGGATTAAATCAAAGGCTGTGTTTGCTCCAATCTGAGGTTGCAGTTATGATTGATGGGTTTCTTCTAAACATACTTCAGACATCCGGGTCATTTCTAAGCTCACCATTCATCAAAAAAGGGAAAGGTACTTTTAAAAAAAAATATTAGAACTCTTGCCACATTTTTCTTTTCCACATCACTATTTTCATTCTTGTAAAAGTTCTGATGATGGGTATGTATTTGTTTTTGTTTTGACTGACAATTTTAGTCGTCAGACATTTTTTTCTTTTAAGAATATACGTTTGGATTTTTTTTTTCTTCAAAAGACTATTCTTCAAAGTTCCAATAGATGTCACTATCAAAATAGAAAAGAGAGCTGGTGTTGTAATGCAGTCAAAGAGAAAGGCAGCAGGGAAGCCTCACTCACTGGACTGCTTCAAATCCCAGCATGACAGCACAATTCATTAAGCTAGACATTGAAGTGAGCAGCTGCCAGCCAAGCAGTGCACATCTTGTCATTTTTTAAGCCCTTACTATTAGATCAAAAGCATGAAATAATTTCACTGAATATGAAAGTAAGTCTGAACCTACTGAGTGTCTGGACTAATAAGCACTTTCCTGTTACCTTTTTGCTCTCTATTGATTCAACTACATAATTTTTTCTTTAGCCAACTTTGCACATCCACTGCTCCATGTTTTACAAATGCTTGTTCTTTCCTGTTGTTTTGAATCACATCTGGAGTAAGTCTGCTATGAAGCTTTACTACTGCTTTTGGAATGACCTGTCCAAACATGACAGCACTGCTCGAAGTAGGTAAGTAAAGGTTATGAGTAAAATAACTGGAGAGCTATTTGGCGATGCTACAGAAATCTTCAGCTTTTGTACTAACCAAGCAGATACTTTCTTCTTTTTGTCTAACCCCTAAATCTGTGGGGGAAAAAGAGCATAATTTCTGAGCAAATATTGGACTCACCCATTGTTCAGAATCAACGTTTTATACCGAGTAGCAAAACCCTATGTAGCTATTGTGTCAGCTCCACTACATGGTGTTGAAGTAACTTCATTAGCTCTACTGCCTTGGAAAACAAGTAACTTTAAAAAATAAAATCCAGTTTGCAGCCCCTAATTTTTGGAAACACACCAGGGAATGCGAGGTTTTCTACCTTTAAAAAGTCTAGCAACTTTTTGTATAAATTTCTGTCAGCTTATACGTTGAATGTCATTTTCATAAAATAGTAGAGCATTTTCACTGGTGTTAGTTTTGCAAAAGCTGCATCAGGTTCTGTCCCAAAATGAAAGTATACCACAAGGTGTCAGTGTCCAATGCAAATAGCTCCCATGTTCATGCCTCCCTATGATATGCTTGTGAACCTTGTTCCAGTAGAGAGTTATTTTGAGTAACAAATATGTCCAAAAGATTGTTCGTCTACTTACAGGCAACTAGCTGAAGAACCAAAGAGACAAGAGTAGTTGAATAATTTTTTTTTAAATGTTCTATCCGGTCTCGAGCCCTAGAGCCTGTGTAGGATGTCTTCCTGCTCTCTTTGGAAACCTTGACCCACACATTAATATCCAGACACATACACTTGGATGGTTCTGCTAATGACAATTCTGTGGATCCCAACCTAAAGAACCTTTGAATTTGAATGCAAATGTCTTTGTAAAAAAATTTCTACCCTAAGCTACAGAGCTTACAGCAGGCCACTGCACACGCTTACCTTTCAAACAATGTCTTACAGAGAATTTGGCTATGCCAAAGTTTAATGAATTTAGAATGTGAGGAAATTCAATGAGCCAAAAAGAAAAACCAACCAAACACAAAGGTCAGCACAGCTACCCAATTTATATCAGCCAAGAACCAGTCTCTTCTTAGTAAAACACGGTAGGAACAGGAACAGGCTTCTTCTCTGTCTTGTCTGCCTGATTTTTTCTTCTCTTTTCATGAATTGCTTTGACATGATGAGAACCTCCAAAAGGTATAAGCATTAGTGAGTACTGGACACCACTAAGAATGAAAGCAAGCCAAGTTGCAGGGTTTCTTCTCACCAGAACCGGCAGCACCTAAGCACATATAATCTAGCTCTTAGGGAGCACAGAAAAGGGCTTTTTCATTTGCTTTTTACCTGATGTTTCTTGGTAAAGGAGGAGTTGCTCTTTAATCTCTCACTCATCTTCTCTGCAATGCTAGTGTCAGCAAGAACTTTAATTGTGAGCCTCCAGGCTCACCTGGTTGACACCAGGTACTCATATATAATGTCTAAGCATTTTACTTGGGTGACTACCTCCAGAGATTTTGTAAAATGGGCACCTAGAAAGCATACTGATTCCACACAGTATTACTCTTCTTGACATTTAAAAAAAAATTCTTGTGTTGGTAATCCATACCCAGGAGATGATATTAGGGCTCTTAGCACAGCTGCCTTTCCCTATTTGTGTAGTTTTCCTTTAGAAGGTGTAAGGAAGGCACTTAGACTTTTCAAAGAAGCCAGTTAGAAAACGTCAAAAGCAGCAATTACCATAGTACAGTAAAATCATTGATAAGACTTTATTAATCAAATTTTCTCGAATATCTAGAGGACAGAATTTTATCTAGCCAGTAATTTCATACTTTTTATAAGGAAAATAAAACATGCAGTAATCAATGACCACAGCTATGAAAATCTGAAGAGAAAAAGGCCGGTAGGACCTCCAATGCTGAAAAAAGTAGTATAGTTTCTCCAGACAAGCAAGTAAGATGCAGACACCATGAAAGAAAAATATATTTCTATATAATTTTAACTCACTGCGCTCTAAGTAGAAGTTGTTGCCCAGAGGAACGAAATGTGTGAACACAGCCATTAGTATTATTTTGTACATTTTTAACTTCAGCATTTATACTACCACATATGTAGTCAGTAAAAAAATAGAGAATCTGACTGTAGTTACCCAGAAATACTAGAGAGTGGCTGAAAAATATGGCTATGCCTTTTGGAAAACACAAAAAAAAATATCTATATATCCTATTCTGAGAGAATTCAGACACAAATTTCCACGTCTTAGAATCTGAATGCATATCTTCTAACCAGACAAGCTCCAGGACTCAGGCACTTATAATTCTGTTGCTCTGAGATCTCCTTGACAGGAAAATGGGCCTTACATGGTTGAGTATTTTCCACAGAATATAGTTAGACTACATAACTACATTTTTCATAAGTTCCAGAAAAAAACTCGAAACATCACAGTGAACTTTTTGGACAAATTTGACTGAGTTCAGACTGTGCAAATGAACTTGAAATGTTGAGTGACTTTTGCTAATATTAATAACTGTGATCAATATTTCATAACTTTTCTTAACAGTAATATTTGTCATTTCTGCTGTTTCCCAGAAAACTCTGACATCTCTGATATTTTCTTGAATATACTGATAAAAATTAACTTAATAGCTACTACCTTGTATCACACTGCCTACAACTGTATTTGTGAAATACTATTTGGGTGAAATATTACTTGAACCTTTGTTCATTCAAAAGAAATTTTTTTAAAATACTGTACTTCTGCATCCACTAACCAGAACTAGTTTCTGATGGTGATTTACAAACATTGTGCACGACCCTGTACACTCATCCTCTTAAATGAGAAAATTACAATAGAAAATATACTAAATTATGCACTATAACAGATATTATATTTATACCAGATTCATATTTATACAAGCTTTATTTTTACCATCTTAAGTGTTGTGAGCTGCATCTTGCCTGTTTTCATTATGTTGTATATAAGTGCAATAGTATCTAACAGGACCATATAGACACACATACATGTCAAGTACTCAAACCCACCAGCATATCGTTTCATCTTCTTCATTAAAGTTTGATAGGAGAATGCCTGCAATATATTAGAAGACTAGCTTTGCACTTAATCAAGGCATAAATAGTGTGATGGAGAGCTTTCTAACAGGATTAATCCAAAGAAAGAATAACAATAAACACAATCGTAAATAAGCCATGAGCATCATCTGTGAAACATCTCTGTCATATCAGTTCTTAATAACTTTCCAATTTGAATGAGAGGGGTTTTGTGTTCTTCTGTTCTGTGCCAACAGGCTTGTAACTGCCTCCTACCCCTGCAGGGTATACCGCTTCCTCCCCACCCTCCCAACTGGTTCTGCGACAACCTGTGCTCCTCTCTCACTCTGCAACTTTTGGTGTTCAAGTCTGTGTCTGCTTTCCTACCTGGAAGTGCTGGGTGAGGACACTGATTATCTCACCTTGTTTAGGCTGCTCGATATGGTACAATGCCCACATCTGCCAATGTTCAGATGTCTCTCAAACCACACTCAGAGATGAGATAATTTTCATGGAATACCTGAAGAGATGATTGATTCCTCAGGCCAACTATTAAGTGCTTCCACAATGAGGTTCAAAGAGAAAGCCATTATTAGTGTACAGCAAGTTTCCACAGTTCTGTGATACTCAGGACTACGCTAACCAAATCTCAATGCTACCACAGGGCTTTCTTGAAAGAAGAAATCCCAGGGAAATTGCTCAGATACTGAGCAATAATTCTGTTTCTGTAGCACAAACTGTTGTTCACTGCTCTTCATTAATAAAGCCATTCACACACATATTATAGGCCAGTCATCAGGCATAATTAATCATAAACATGATGCACTCTGATTTCCCCATGAATAGCAATAATACGACCGGAATGAAAAAGCATATTCAAGTATAAATCTTATTACTGTCCATGAAGTCATGAATATATTACTCCTCTCTAACAGTTGCATTTCAGGGAAAATAAGTCATATGTAAAATAAAACCAAAGGTGATCTGACCTTCAGTGGCAAACTTTGCTCTCAGAATCTCAGACACATCTTTTTCATTTCTCCCACCGATTCCTGATCATCATGCTTTCCTCTGTTAGACATCACTGTGAAATCCAGTTTGTCAAGATGGATAGAAAACAGAGAGTACTTGAAATTTTCCAAAACTAAGCATGTTGGTACATACCTACACTGTTGCAGTGTATAATACCTTAGCCTCCCTAAATGCAATTTTTTTCCTGCACCATGATTATATGAGCTAAAATAAAATCTGTGCTTTCAGAATGATTAAAAGTAGTGAGTCAGCCATGAGTCATGACTAGAGAGAAGGTAAAGGGCTGTTAGAAGTGAAATCACAAATGCTGCTACTTGAAGCAAAGGAGTAATGCCATTATCTTCAAATAACAGGCTCATGACCCCAATACAGAAAGACACTAACAAAAGACATGATCACACTCAGTGAGTTAATAGGCTGTTCTTTGATCTAAAAATTTTTGTTCAATTGTTTTATGGTATTTTTCTCTCCTGGCAAATATTTCTGTGATTGTAATTGACGTGCCAATAAGTACATTCAAGGTTTGTGAAAAATATAAGTAGCAGAAACATAATTTTATTAATTTCATTTCTTTTATATCAAGCATTACTACTACTGAGACACATATACACACACCTCAACATGCCTGCCACACTAAAATCAGCCCATTAGGAAATAGGACATAAAAACATGCTGAGGCAGAGAAAGACAGTGACAGGTAAAGCACAGCGCTGAAGGGACAAGTAACTAGAAGGAATTAAAAGTAGAGAAACAGGAGAGTGAGTAGGAACTGGGAAAAGGACAGTGCTATATACAGAATGAAAATAGAAAATGAGTCATTAGAGGACACTAGGCAGATACATATGAAATAAAACATTAGCAATGTATGAGCAGTGCATTGTGTGTTTTGAATACTAGAAAATCCTACTGACTGACAGGAACAGTAAAGAAAGCAGTCACCTTCAGGTAGCAATATTTGGCTCTCATTTATTAAAATAAAATAACATATTCATGGATATGAAATATGCCATTTTGTACCTCCACACTAAACAAACCTAAAGCAACACAGGACAGGATTTTTTTCAAACACAAACATGACAGAAAGACAAACAGAGAAATGGTAGGAAAATAAAAGAGGAAAATTTAAAAATATAGCAAGGGGTGGGGGAAAAGGATTCATTTTGTATCACTTTTCTTTGCCAAACCATAAACGCAAGGACACTCAGCAGTTCACTCTTACTCAATGTTTCCACATTTTTCTGCTGTTTTCCATAGGTGGGGCAAAAATGACAAAGGATCAAGCCAAGTTTTCCATTGGCCTTGATATTAATATAGAAGTTCTTCTCCAGTGTGTAAGATATCTTATTTTTCCTTTACCTGGTGGTATCTGCATTTCAAACCTGGTATTTATACACTTGCTTCCTCTGTATAAAAAGAGAAAATCCTGAAGTACACAGTACATCTCTTGTTTGCTTTGACCAGAACTGATGGGAGTGATGGGTAACACGACATTCTGTGGCTGAGGTCGGCGCAAGCTGAGAGTTACTGAGGGTAGTGGGCCCTCAGAGAGTTGGATTTGCGGTTTAATTCCAAACTGAACAGGTCAAACACCAGCAGGAAACCAGGAAACCCAGCAATATTCTGCTCCTGTACATGCTTGTGCTGGAACCAGAGCTTTTGTGGAAAAAGGACAGACCAAGAATAGCTTTTTCCCATTCAGCAACAGCAATCCCAAGAGTTTAAAAGTCATGAGTCGAGACTCGTGTAGCCACTAGGGTGATTTAAAAGGCAAAATATTTTAAAATATTACTATTAAAATCTTGTTTGCCTCTTAGATTTTGAGCCTTCCATAGCTCTTGTTTTCAGCAGCCAGAAATGCTTGATAAAGAAAGCTAATAAGTAAAAAAAAAAGAAGGAAAGCACACACAGACAAAAAAAAAGCCCTCCCCCTCACCACCCCCCACCCCAAAAAGCCAGCAACAGTCACAGGATTCCTGGAACCAGAGTTTTGAGAAGAACTTCAACTATGGGCAACAGAGTTTGCATAATATTGTAAGATCACTCAACACTTTGAGCATTCTGTGAGAGTTACTGCTCTTCTTGATGAACTCCATCACTAAGCCATATAGCTCTATCTATCACACATTAATAATCAAAGAAGAAAAAATCCAAACTTACCTTCAGTGCCATTCAGCTTAGTAATGTCTAGTTGCATGACACAAAATCCTGAAAGTTTACATAAACTTGCCTGTAAAAAGAAAGTTTTAAATTATCTCATCATCTACCTCCTTTTAGAAAATGGTTTATGTAAGGATGTCCCTAAGCCCACAGATCTGAGGGAAAATTGGAGAAAGAAAAGGCAAGAGAGACAGTCCCAAGTCCTTCACATCCGGTATACATGGCTCAGAGCTTTAACTGTCATCATTTATCCATCAAAGGGCTCTGAAATATATACAATATATATACATGAAGAACACCACATTAGCCACTTAAAAGGATAAGTGATGGTGCAGCTGTGTTACCTTTAATTAATTCACTGTACCAAAGCTTGAGTTGCAGTATATATTGCATCATTTTAGTTTCCATAGGGGGAACACTTTACCCTGATCCTGAGGTCAGCAGCAAGTTTTTCAGTGACTTGAATGATGCAGGGTCAGGTCTCAAGTGAATACAAGATTCAGCTCCTTGTTTCTGGGCTTTCAGTAACTTGATATTGCTGCGCACATAGTCCAGGAAAGGCCATGTGTAGAGATGTGACATTACAGCATCTGGAAAGAGCAGGGGAAGTCACTTTTTTAACAGTCTTACTGAAAAAAAAAAAAAATCTGTTTATCTATATTTTTCCCCCAAGGTGTGCCACGGGGGAGTTTAGTGACAAAGAAAAACAAAGGAAGTCTTGAGGAATACTACAAATATTACAAATGTTATTTATGAAGTTTCTCACTTGGACATGAGAGGCTAGGGCTTTTAGCCTGCAGAATACTTTTATTCTCAGACATGAAACAGGGGGTTTCTGAAAGAAATATCATTGCTTGTACAGAATATATTAATTCTGTATCAATATTTCATTCATTAATTTCCTCACATAATTCACCTGATTTCACTTGATCATTCAAACCTCACCATGTGGTCAAACTCTAAAGAAATAAATAACAAAATATTAAAAATGTGAGGGTTGACTTACCAAAACAACACTAATATACACCAGCAATAAGCAATATTTACAGATAGAATTTAATTAATTCAATTAACTGTAACATATTAAGTACATATAACTCAATTCATTGGTGATCTAGTCTCCAGAGCATCTTGATTACTAAAAAAACCAAACGTCTTTGGGATGATTGTTTCATTCTACACAGTGGCTACAAAGACAATATGAACTAGATTGAGCACCTTCTCTTCTCTGGAAAGGGCAAACCCTGGCTTCTGGTCTGTATCCAAAGAATTGCATATACATACCCAGTGGATGCTGTAAAGTACAAGAGTCTTGGGCATCTATGATGAGTTTGTTCAAGTTGTCAGCCAGAGAAGTCCTTCTCAGACCTGGTGTTGCTCAGTATGCAAGGGGAAGAACACTTCCTCTCCTGCACCTTGTTTTCAAACAACCTATACACAGTTACAAGTCCTTGGAAGTAGGAGATTGGTATCTGAACATCCTTGGAAAACAGGAATTTTATTGAGCCTCTCCTGTAATGACTAGATAGTCTTCATCAGTTACCTTTTATAAAAGAGACAGTTCTCTTAGACGCAATCTAGACATGTTAGATGTTTCCTATGGTAGC
Source organism: Heliornis fulica (assembly GCA_013399135.1). NCBI lineage: Eukaryota > Metazoa > Chordata > Aves > Gruiformes > Heliornithidae > Heliornis > Heliornis fulica. The sequence continues at coordinate 1,763,372 of VXBZ01005904.1, read as the reverse complement.
TCCACTTCCCCCTCATTTGGCCAAACTGGGGCTGCCAAATAGTAACTGAAGAACATTTAATTTCCAGATTCCTATCAAGCTGAGAAATGAGACACTTCTAAGATAGGAAAGTAAGGTTTCTGTAGAGTTCAGGATATCTGAGAGTAGACTGTGGCAGGGGTATATTTGGATTATACTTTGTGCCTGGTTTTGGCACATTTCCTTTATTAGAACTGACCTCATATAAGTACGAGAGTTTTATATTTGTTAGTAGCTAATCTGTATATTTAAAAATTTATTTGTAGACAACTGACAGTGACTATAATGAGAAACTGGTGATTTACACAGAACATTTACATCTTAATCTGAAATCACACTCCTTTCATTACTTCACATAAATGGCATTCATTATGATAATGTTAAAAAAAAAATTCATATAGATCTTCTCTACTGTCTTTCCAAGAATGCAGAAAATGTTAAACTTTATACTGTTCCTGTCTCTTTGAAGTATTTATTTTTGATGAAACTGACTTTCAATATGAATTTTCATTACGTTACCGCACAATATCCTTGTGAGTTGGATATCACTATTCCAATTTTTTAAATTATAGGTACACTACTTTATGGGGTCACATAAGAAGATTGTAGATTGTGGCGTACTGGAATCCGATTGCTTCCATTTTCTTAGCTATCCTGTAATAGTGTTGTAAGGCAGAGATCCCAAAGCAGTACTTTGATTATGGTGGGAGACACCATTGATATTGCAACCATCCCCAACCTTACCTTACCATGGAAGGTAGGTTTTGGTCAGAACCTGTAGTACCAGAGCAAACTCCTGGCTGTCACACAGGAGTATTAATCATGAGGTTATAGTTCCATTCTTGAACTGAGAGGTATATCTTTGTATGTATTCATTTCTTAAAAAGCCATTAGAGGCCTAACTTGTTATAAATAAAATTTTGAATTAAACTTCTTAACAAGCATTTAAAAGCTGACTCCTCCTAGATTTTTCATGAGCCAGTTTGGGTTTTTTTTTTTGTCTTCTCAATGTGTAAAATAGAAAATATCCACAATTCAGTCCTCTAGGCACAGCTTCATTTTAGAAAGATGCCCTTTCCTTGGCATCCCAGATATTAGTACATCTAATCAAACTAGCACCTACTTTCTTAGTCAAAAATTTTAAGGACTATGAATAGAATCTAAAGTGATGTTTTATCTGAAACACAAATAGAATTACATAAAACTTATTGTTTACGGTAAAAAATACATAAAATTAAGCAGATACTGTCACTAGATATTGGATCAATTTTATATAACTTTATTGTGTTTCTGAAAATTTATTGGAAACATCCAGTTATGTAGACAGTGACATCTGTTACAGCTAGAGACTGAAAATATGGGTTAATTAAAAGTAGGCTATCTGCCTGTTAGAATGTCATAAACATTTTTAAGAAAAATGGAATGGGAAAAAACTAGCCCAACCCAAACTTACACCCATTTTTTAATGCAGTTGTTATTACCATTTTGAAGCTCACAAGACAGCCTACATTTTTTAGCTACTTGACTTTAAGCACTTCTGAAAGTCTTAGAGCCAAATAAAAAGTTGGAAGAGCATGAGGAAAGAAAAACAACCAAGCTCGAGTATTTTTGCCAGCCCTGCTGTTTGGAGACTCCCTTTACTATTTGTATTTAATTTTCCTATCTTAGCACAAATCATCTTTCCAACAGCTCCTGAAAGACAAGACATGCATCTCCTCTGAGATCAAGCTGGCAGGAAATTACCAGAAATTAAGGGCTCAGCCTTGCATATATTTTGTCACGTGAGTAACATTAGTCAATGGGATACCCATGTGTAAGTGCTGGCTTGATCGGTATCTAAAGTTGGCAACTACAGGTGTACTCCTTCAGCAACTCAGTCTAAACTGCAAGTCTGCATTATACAACATGTACATCAGTCAATTTTATTATGAAAGTTTCAACTCATAATAGTTTGAGTTATTTTTTCATGCTGTTTTTAATGATTTTCTTGCCTTGACTACTCATCCTCATGTAGCTATGTGTATGAACACTGAATTGGGCATTACACTGAGATTCTAATGTAATTCAATCATTACAGAAAAACTGACATTCCATATGTTTATATTTATCCCTAATAGGAAGATAGCCAGTCACTTTATTCCAGGTTACAACAAATATGAATTTAATTATTCCTCTTGTGAAAAATAATTTTCACATTTTTTGGCTAGTTACAAAATCAGAGCTAAAATCTAATTAGCATTACATGTTTTCTAGGGCTTTGCAATTCTTTAGATGTAAAAATATATGTTGAGAACAAACATACATTTTATTTTTAAAGGGAGAAATTAAATCAAAGAATCACAGAACCATAGAATCACTCGGGTTGGAAGAAACCTTAAGATCGAGTTCAACCACAGCCTAACCCTGCCTAGTCCACCTCCTAGACCATGTCCTTAAGCACAGTATCTACACGCCCTTTACCTCCAGGGATGGTGACTCCACCACCTCCCTGGGCAGCCTGTTCCAATGCTTGACAACCCCTTCAGTAAAGAAATTCTTCCTGATATCTAACCTAAATCTCCCCTGGTACAGTTTTTAACCATTTCCTCTCATCCAATCACTTGTTAACTGGGAGAAGAGACCAACCCCACCATCTCTGCAACGATCTTGCAGGTAGTCGTAGAGAGCAGTAAGGAGTCTCCTAAGCCTCAATTCTCAAGACCAAAACCCCCCAGCTCCATCAGCCTCTCCATGTCCCAGTGAATTTTTTGAACCTTTGTATGAAATCATAAACTTCTCCTATTATAAGGAAATTATTGCAATTCAGTAAGATTCATGTCTGATTAATTGCAGGTTATTCCAAAGTGCTGTTTCCATAATTAAAGTGATGTCAGATCTGCTCTTTCAGCAATGTTTATCTTTGGATGAAGTGATCTGCTTCATAATTTGGATTCCCCATAATGCAGCGGAGAGGACAAACAAGACCTACAACACAGAATTTAAAATAAGAAACATTACTTATCTTTTTTTTTTTTAATTATACTTATATGCAAATATAATGAATATGTGAAAACAAAGAGTCCTCAACCAGAAAAATTATACAAGAATTCTAGGCATACAGATGAATTAACTTTAGGAACATATACTTTCCTTTTTCCTGTTACCCATTTTGTGTGCTTTCTTGTTTGAATTAGTTCTTTCTGATTGGTACCAAAACAAGATAACTGGCAAAGTCTGCATGACCTCCCTACTTTGTAATGGAGTTTGGGTTTGAAGTAGTCAGAGTCATATATAGTAAAGCAAGACAATAATAACACCAGCTAAGGCAGAAGATAGGTGCAAAAATGTTAACCATTTTAGACAAATGGTTGGAAGAATGTTGATATTTTAAATTTCATAGTAGGGTGCAAATATCCAAAGTAGCCTTAGTAGCATAAGCAGGAATACTTGCAGGGTGGAGTCTAATTCAGGTGATAACTTTCACAAAAAAAACAAACAAACAAAAAAAAAAAAAACTAACCCAAAGAAACAAATCCAGAAAGAGAGCCAAATAAAGTGTCTGCGCATGTGTGTATGTGAAATTTTGCGTTTTAAATTTTTTTTAAGAAACCTGTGTCTTCCATGTAGAATATTTTCTTAAATTCAAAGATTGCAAAATTAAGGCAGTAGTTAGGGATACTGAAGTAAGTAAAATTTTCACTGTGAGCTAAACACGATATTCCATTTAAACTTAAAGATATTTTGTTCACATTTTTTTTTGTTTGAAAGGATGGAAAAAATTGAAAAGGAATTTGGGGTCAGGTTATAATAATTATTTTTCTCAGTTTAATATGAAATCAAGAGATACTGACTAGGAGAGCTCAAAGTTTAACATTAACATCATTTAACATAAACCATTTAACAATACATGGACTGAAAATCTTGTGTCCTCATTTACACAGTCACTCACCAAAATACATGAGATCTGAATGTTCAATATAAATAATAAATGACTGTAATACCTAAAAGGTACTCATTTTGCACTTATTGAAGGGAAGGTGATGGGATTGTGTCTGATCCCTCTCACAACCTGTTTCAGAGGTACAAGCTTCATGTAGCCTATACATCAAATACGTGGTAGCACAAGATGGAAATAACACAATATTTCAGTAAGTAGAACTTCAATATAAGAAAAAAATGCAATCCCCATTCTACCTTTATAAAGACAAATTCCCTTCAACTATCTTCATTAAAGGCTTTAATGCTTCTTGAGCAAGGATAAGGCTGTCTGCTGTTTTGTGGGTTTGTGGTCCCATTTCTAAGAAAGACCCGTAACATTCTCACCAAAATCTCACCAAAAGACTTTTTAAAAAGAGTTTAAGTCTTTTAGACATAAAAGCCTTACTTTTTTTTTTCCCCCTCATTATCACAAACACCTTATAAAACTGTGTAACACTATTTTATAGCTATGGTATGGAAAGACTTTTTAAGCAGTACTTCAGTCACTTGCTCTCCATGTTCCGTGAGATGCTTTATTTCTCCACTGAGATACTCTGCAAAGGAAATTCAGCTACAAATAACTATCTGTATTTCTGATTTTGCTGTTATGTAATTGGGATGAGTGGGAATCGTGACATACATAAAAAGATGATTTACATATAACATTCTCTTACTACAGAAAAACGCTTTGACCTGCTATCTCCAGAAAAAGATCTTATCCACTTGTCATAATTAGTACTTCTGACACATTAAAAAACTCTTTTCATTCCTCACCTCAGAAAGATCACTCTTATTTCTGGAGGATGCATTAAATATAGAAGTATTTAATTTTCAGAAGAAGCATGTTTAAGCACATTTAATGACTGAGGTTCAGGGCAGTTGTAGGGGATTAATGACTGTTGGGAGATGATCACCTGAAGAAGCTCAGCCATGGGCCATTAAGCCCCAGGAAATGTCCTCAGCTAAAGATGGTTATTGCTATTATAGTAAAAATATGAATAATAAAAAAAAGAAGTCTCAAGTGAATTTTGTCTTTTTAAAGTGGAATGATGCAGTGTGCTCTTTCTTAATTAAATCCTTTATTGTGAATTTCTTAAAGCATGCAATCAGCACTTGTGTGGGTGCCTTTCAAATTGTAGTTATTACATCCAGAATGAAAAAACACATTCTGCACATTGTGGATCTGCAGAACAGGTTTGGATTCTCGATTCTGTAAAAGTATTGATTCACTGCCTATCACTGTCAGGACCTTCAGTACTTGATGGAAATAACGTATTCTTGAAACAATAATGCTGCAAGGTTGTGGGGCATGGAGTTTGGGAAAAAAACCCAAACATCAGGGGAAAAAATTAAGGGGCCACATCCTCCCTTGCATGAGAGTTATTCTGGCTGGTTCTACCGCTATGATGCTGACATACCCTGAGCAGAGCCAGATGTATGGGGCTACCAAGCCGAAACTTGCTGTGTAGTTAGAATTCAGTTTCTTCTGATTGCCGTTGCATGTTTTGGAGTTACAAGGCTTGACCCGCTTGAATGAATGGTGCAATCAGGTGATGTCAGCAATGGAAAGCCAGGGCAATATGTGCCAGAATTCTGAGCAAGACTATAGCGTAGGCAGCAGGAAGTAGCACAAGAGCATTTCACCAGGCAACCTGAACTACAGTTGACCGGTATTTTTCAAACGCCCTTGGGAAAACATATTTCCTGAATCCTATGTGCAGATATTTTGTGTTTTCTGTTCAACTCTCTTGCACCCTAACAGGTTGGGATTTGGCTCTGGGGTTTTTCATTATTACTAATATTATTTTTTTTTCCTATGCAGTTTTTAAATCACTGTCATAGAAATTCTTATTCCTTCTTGTATAGCCAAAACTAACATTTGCACCTTGATAAAAATATTCAGACATCCTTTTTCTAATTCAGCTGGTTTTGAAAAAAAGAAAAAAAAAAAAGAATTAATTAGTATACACCGAGGAAAGTTCCCCCAGAAACAATATCACCTAAGAACAACAGTCTCACTTCTGTCTTCAAACGTAAAATTACGGTGGAGAGTGGTCATATATGGAACTGATAGGCCTAAAATCATGATTTCTTACAACCATATATCCAGCAGATTTAAATGCAAAACTTTTGCCACTTGAATATAAGCACTTGTTACATTTACCTGTTCAAGTAACTATAGGTTAATTATAGACTGTGCTTTAGATGGCTGTACTAGGACAGTACTCTTCCAAATATTTGCATTACCTCCTGTCATACAGTGTTTCTAATTCCATAGAGCCCCTACTCTCCTCCTGAATAAGCTTACAGAAATGTAAATAACATTCTTCAAAGAACAAAGACAGATTAACTAATGCATTGAGCACAGGACTGAGTCTGCTCTTCACAGGGAATCCCTACTGGAGTGACTGATGTTTATTAGTCTATAAACTACTTTAAAATCATTAGCTAAATTCAGACACCCACTTCTGTATGATAAGCTTTGGTTTTGATCACTAATATTATTTCCTGCCATTTTCTCTTTTGTAATGGCTTCGTATACCTTAGTTACCCAGACATAGTGTCTTTCCATTGCAGGGTTCATTTGGATAACATTAGAAGGCTTTAGACCTTTGTCTAGAAATGTAGAAAAAAGTCCTGCTTCAAGGAAGGGAAAGAGTCTCAAACCACAAGACCTTAGATTCCTTCCAACCTGTCCTGTTTTCATCTGAGAAAGAGTTAAATATCTTTTCTAGTAGCTGGTATAGTGCTGTGCTTTGGATTTAGGATAAGAATGAAGTTGATAACACACTGGTTTTAGTTGTTTGCAAGGTAGGTGTAGTGCCTACACTAAGTAAAAGACTTTTCAGTGCAGAAGGAGCTGGGAGAGTAAAGCCAGGACAGTTGACCCAGAGCAGCCAAAAGAATTTTCCCAATTTGTGGCTTTGTGTTCCAGATATAGCTGTGGAAACCAGCTGGAAGGCAGAATCATTCTGTGGCAATGAAATGGGCATTGGGTTGTTTGCAGGTTTTTTTTGCATCTAGTGAATAATTGCTATATGTTTTGACTGTTTTATATATATTATTATTATTCTATTCCTTTGTTATCCTATTAAACTCTCTTTATCCCAAGCCACAAAAGTAGTGGGCTGGGTTGCTTTTTTCCATTCCCTTCCGCATCTCCTTTGGGGGAAGGAGGAGATGAGTGAGTGGAGGCATGGTTCTTAGAATCATAGAATATCCTGAGTTGGAAGGTACCCATAAGGATCATCAAGTCCAACAGTTACTGCCTGGGATTAATCTATGACACAACTAAAATCAGTCAATGGTTGTCTGGCATTTCTCAGATTCCACGCAGATGTGTTCAGTACAAATTTTGCTGCAGGCAGTGTGGAACTGTACAAGAAATTAGCTATATCTGGGGTATACCATCATATGAACAGCCGTGTTTTAGATACTGAATTCTCTGAAAACCTCTGTGTTGGGTCATATATTACCAGCTCAAGGAGGGCTCACAAAGATCAGCACATTTATATACTTCAGTAGTTTGGCTGTTTACACCATAAACTGCACCTGGTACCAGCAAAGGTGATAAACAATGAGCCTTCTCAATGTAATGCTGAGAACTATTTAACTGATAATACAAATCAAACATGATTAAGGTTTGGTTTATATGCCTTATCTACAAATCTGGACATTGCTTCTTCAAAGGGACCAGAAATAATTTCATACTAGTAATATGAATGAGTAATTTTTAGACTTTATTTGAGAAGGCTGTGCCTGGGTAAAGTCATTGTTCTTTTCTAGTAAAGGTGGAGAACATGAACTGATATAACAGTACATAAAAATACTAACGTTAATAACAAAATGGTTGAATAAACTACTCCAGATTTTACAAATACCTAAATGGTGCAGCTTTCACTAATACTATTGCTGTTTTCTCACTTCTCTACACAAGACTGCTTCAGGGGCTGACCTACACAGAGAAGGAAAATATACATCCATCATATATACATCAAGCAAACATCTAGGTGGGGAAAGACTCTCTATTTCTGTAAGTCAGTATTTCTTTAATAAATATATGGATCTTAATTCTCCATGTAATGTTTTGAGATAAGCTGCCTTAAAAGGCTTATATTACCTATCCAGAAAAGACAAGAAAAGATCTTGAGAAAAGATAAATATATATATATATATATATATTCCTCTGTTACTTTCCCAGATAGGCACATCCCCAGTATGAAATCAAGTGCACCTCAGAGATACCTGAGCTACCAAGGACATAAGAGGCTAAATCTCTCTCAGCACAGCACCAGGCTGACTCTGACTTTCCTGGCATTGCACACAAGCTACTAAGTCATACGGCTCAGCTAAATACACAGGGATTTTTACACATAGGCAGTGCTATTGCAGTTATATTTAGAGATAAAATGGCTTATGGGCATCCAGCACAATATCCTGCATCACATTGTTCACTCAGGAGAAAGCAGCCCACTGCCTCTCAAATCACTTGTGTAGATATGTGTATCCTATTGAAATGTTACTTATGAAATTCCCTCTCTCTTGAGTTACAGAATAATTCCCAACCTAAACTCTAGGATTAGGAAGGTTTTACCTCATTCACCAGAAGACTAAAAAAAATCCACTAAAGTGGGAAGCTTTGCTGTCAAGTCATGTGATTAGCAACTCCAAAGCATGTCAATAATTATTCAGTCTTCATCATGGGATGAACTAATGCAAGCTGGAGTCAGTATCAGCATTATTCTCATTAACATATGAATAAATTTACTCTATGCCTTCAGGATAAAATTTCATTTAAAATATCTGTTCAAACACATGAGAATATTTCCCACAGTAAATTACCTAATCTCATCTATAAATTCCTAGGTCATTCTTTAATGTTTAGCCATTTCAGGTTGCTCCCAAAGTAAACTGTTGTTTAAAAAAAAAAAAAAAAGAAAAAAGTCTTCTTCGCTGTTCAATGAAAATTTAAATAAATAACTTCTGAACCATAGTGGATTATTTTGCAAATACAATCTAAAAATATATTTTGTAATTATAAATTTTCAATTACCATCTGGTCTAAAAATTTAATAAACCCTGCAAACAAAATTCTGTTATACATTGTAGAGCATAGTAATATTTTAGAATTTCTATTTATTGTTCTTTCAATTTGCTTTAGTTTCATTGACAGCACAGTAATGAAAAAGAAGTTCTAAGATGAACAGTTTTAGAGAACCTTAATTCTGAATCCCACCTTTCTAATTTTAAATATTCTGCAATTTTTCATCCTACATTTTACCCTCAAAGTTGAGAAACGTTAGGCCTTGAAATTTGCTAAATGACATTTTAAATGAACAACTAAAAATAAAGCTTTCCTCAAAGTTAAGTTGCCAAAACTTACTAAATCTGTAAACATACCAGTTTAATCTCTTGCACGCTAACAAGCCAAGCAAGATTGAAAGAGTTATTGATCATTGCAAAACTGAAATATTTGATAGTCTTGTTGCAGTATGGCTGAAGCTATTGAGTTTATTTTCTTAAACATTTAAACAGGAAATGTACCCACTGAGATGAAACATCTCATTTACTTTTATGTCTGTCAGCAGCTGTAGCATAAATTACATAGACCCCATTGCATTACTTACAGCTCAGACACAACTGGGAGGGTAAAAACAGACATCTGCAAAGAACTATTTCACTTTATAAGACATTATTTAAATTGTTTGTAAAGAACAGATCAATCTCTCCTATTCAAGAGATATGAAGCTCATTTTAGTTTAATCAATAGTTTACTGTAGAGATCTCACATTAAATCAAATTTAAATTGTTCTCTGAGGTTTAAGAATTGAATGCTTTTAAATGCAATATTCTTTTTTCTGTCAGTTTAATACAATAATATACTGCCATTGCAGGAAAAATACAGTAAGTCATTTTCTCATCTCTTCATCATTAACAGACATAAAATATTGCATGTTTCTTCACAGATGGCTACATATCAGAGCATGGCTATTGTGCATAAGCACCCTGGTGGGGTGTGAACAGGACCAAGAGCACTCTCAGGCTGAAGAGCTCTGACAAAGGTGGCTGCAAAGTAGAAGGTCTCCACTCACCGGTATACTAAATATCCCCTTGAGAGGAAGCTGACTAGCTATGAGCTCCGAAATGGGAAATTTTCTGTTGTGTAGAGGAAAAAAATAAAACATAAACCCAACCTTTAACTAGATCTCACAGACATTAGATCACTGATGGGAAAAAACGTTGCTGCAGATGTTGAAAAGAAGTGATGGGAAAAAGCTGGCTACTGTGACTAATGGCAAGCATGAAAGTAAAGTAAGAATGTGCAGAGTGGGATAAAACCATTGAGCAACAAGCAGAAGGGATTCACAGCACAGTGAACAAACACCAGGAACCCAACCAACCAACCAACCAACCAACCAAGCCAACCAAATAACAAAATCTTCAACTTCTGAACTAAAGAAATGGGTTAACAGTCATTGATAGCATAAAGGAAAAATCTTGACATAGAAGATGCATGTCCAAGTTAAAGATAGACAGAACACACCCATCCTGCTGGCCAAACCTCTTTTGAGGCCAAAAGCAGTAAACTACTACTGTTTTCAAGTGTCAAGGAGAAGAAAAATGTGCTGAGGTCAGTCCAGACCTCTGACTATCCCTTTACATGGAAAAGTAGATCTCTTTCTGGCTATTGGTGTCTCTTTCTTGCCCGCTCATAAGACACTCTCCCTGTGTTCTTGCTTGTTAGTTTTATTCTTGTCCAACTCCCAGTCCCAAAACTCACCATCTTTTGATTATATAAGTCATTGTTACTGACATTAACCACAGATACATTCAAATGGGCTAAATAATTGCAATTCCCACTCAATAAGTCAAGCCAATATAGTTGTACTATTTGATTAGCTTACAGAAAAGGCATCTTTAAGGATGCCTTTCTGAGAACTCAAGAGCTCTCAAGTGAGCAGAGGAGGCAGGAAACCAGCATATCTAGGCAAGAACCTGCTGGTTAAACTGAGAGAAAAGAATCACAGAATCACAGATTTGTAGGGATTGGAAGGGACCTCGAGAGATCAAGTCCAACCTCCCTGCCAAAGCAGGTTCCCTAGAGCAGACTGCACAGTAAGTTTGCTGATAACACCAAGCTGAGTGGTGCAGTTGACTCAATGGAAGGAAAGGAAGCCAACCAGAGGGATCTGGACAAGCTTGAAAGATGGGCCTGGGTGAACATAATGAGGTTTAACAGTGCAAAGTGTAAGGTCTTGAGTTTCGGTTGGAGGAATCTCACACATATATACACGCTGGGAAAAGAGCTCCTTGAGAGTAGCCCTGTTGAGAAGGACCTGGGGATCCTGGTGGATGAGAAACTGAACATGAGCCAGAAGCGTGCTCTTGCAGCTCAGAAGGCCAGTGGACTCCTGGGCTCCATCAGAAGAGGGGTGGCCAGCAGGGACAGGGAGGGGATTGTCCATCTCTGTTCTCATGAGGCCCCATCTGGAGTACTGCATCCAGAGCTGGGGCCCCCAATTCAAGAAGGATGTGGTGCTATTGGAGAGGCTTCAGAGGAGGCCACAAAGATGATCAGGAGGCTGGAACACCTCCCCTGTGAGGACAGGCTGAGGGAGCTGGGCTGAAATATTCATCCTGAATAAGAGAAGGTTGGGAGATGGGGGGTGGTTGGAACGCGATGATGTCTCGGGGTCCCTTCCAACCCAGACCATTCGGTGATTCTGTGAAATAAAACTTCTATATGGAGGGTAGAAAACTGAGTAGAAGGAGAAAATTCCAGAAAGGAAGAATGAATTATTCTATGACAAAATGAGAAGGAAATCAGAATTTAGATGAAAAAGCCATCGTGTAAGTCATAACAGTTCTAAACTATATAAAAAAAAAAGAAAAAAAAAAGGATGAAATATTTATTTTCCTGGAAAACAGGAGGAGATTTCATAATGATTAAAAAAAAACCCCAAAACCCAAAAACAAAACAAACAAAAAACCAAAACCAAAAAACAAACAACCTGAAGATACTAAAAAGAAAAAGTGTAGTTTAACAGAAATGGAAGATACTAGACTTAAGAGAAACCAACCATCAAATATTCAATGAGGAGTAATGATTAGTCAGAAGTACATAAAAAAAATAATTGGAGCAATTCACAAAAAAAACATGTCTTATCAGTGCTGATACAAAAATATACCAGTATCAGTGTGCAAAATACTAACAGAAGCATTTCATAAAGCTCCTAGTTATTGATCCAGCCTACTGAAAGGTGATAAATTCTTTAAGGAAAACGTGAATAAGCTGAATATAACTGTTAAGTAGACAACAAGAATGAGAAAAGGTTTAGAAAATTTGACCTGTATGAAAGCTTGAAATAATTCTACTGTAATCTAGAAGTGGGGAGTTAAAGAAAAACTATTCAGAGTGGTAAATAAGACCAATCTTAAGACAGGTAAAAAAAACCCAAAACCAAAACGAAAAGATGAGCTATTGCTCAGGGTAATAAAAGCAACAAAAATAAATTTTAAAACTAATTCTTTCATTAGATAGGAGCTGGCTATAAGCATGGTATAACATTGGAGTGAGCTATGCAAGGAAGCTGCAAAAAGTGTCTAAATTATTATATAAGTATGTGTCTGTCTATGGTTTTGTTTTACTCAGTCCTTCTGCACAGGCTCCGCATGAACCCAGTATTTTTGTTTACTCACAAGTAATACAAGAGGACTCTTCACCTCTAGCTGGCATTTGCTAGAATCCACTTTGTCAACAGTGGTTAATACAGATGAGATGGCTTAGCATATGGAACAACCATGACTTTGCAACTATTTTTTCTAATTACCAACCTTGTGCAAGAACACCGATTTCATTTGTAGATGTGACTGTCACCTTAGTAAAAGGACGACAAGCAGGATCTGCTGCTGCTTTAATATTTTTTTTTCAGTTTTAAGCATTGGACAGCATCCTTCCTATCAAAGTTCTGATAGGATTTTTACATTTAGAGATCATGTTGCATTGCCTGTCCAGACAACATCTGTAAAAATTTATTGCAGAAGCATAAATAAATAATAAAAAGAGCTAGATCACTTATTTTACACTCATCGTACTATATTAAAAAACATGGAACTGTATAGTCAAAATTATTCACACCTAAGACTCTGAAAGGGTAATCAAGGAGTCATGGTAAAAGCCTGAGGTGCCAGAGTATTTACTTTGCATTCCTTGCCATAGATTAGAAAAGGTACTTAGTCTTTACAGCAATTTAGCTGCAAAGCAAACAATGATTCTCTTTCTCAAAAAACGAGATACTTTCCAAATCCTGTCTTACTAAAAACTAAGATAATTTCATTCACTACAGTAATGCTGAGATGACAAAGAAATGTCAAAGATATAGATATGGCCTTCTGTGTTTTTCTTTGATGAGTCTTATATAAAAATTTCTGAATTCATATTTTCATTTTTTAATCTCAACAATTATGTACTTGGATAAACAGAACAGACATCCTGAAAAATCACTCCAGCTATTGAGCAATCTTAGCTCCATAAATCATGGTACTGACCACATGAACAGCTTAAAAATGGTGTGAGGGTTTGTTTCCATCTCACGATTATGTTGATTTGAAAATAAAACTACAAATTGCTATATTGTTAACAACTGCAGTATGTTGAAAAAAATACCAAAGGAGATCAGTTTTATAGAATAAGAAAAGGATACATTTATCAGCATTCAGTTGGGTTTCTCCCCACCCCCATGTTGAATCCTAGATTAGAAAGGATGTTGTGCCCTAAATATGCTTGTCTTGGAAAGGCTACTTGATATTGTTGTATTTGTATGTCAAAGGGAGGACTGAAGTCTCAACAATAGTTAATCTCTCCCATGGTGTGCTAATCTAAGGTCAGAGGCCCACATGTGGCTTGCACCCTGGGGAATTCCTCTCAATGTTCTGCCAGAGATGGGACTGCCTGAATGGTTTCTCTCATAAGTTTTAAGCCATAAACTGCATCCTACTTGGCTTGCTGTGCCAAAACTAGACCCAAGGGTATCCAGAGTCTTGGCTGATGGGAAAAAATGAGTGCTTCCTATGGAAGCCACAGCTGTTTTCCTGAGAGAGAGAGAGAGAGAGAGAGAGAGAGAGAGAGAGCACAGATGCTCAAATATTTCTCTACTTTCCATTCCTGACTACCTGTTCTGGCAACCATTCTGAAAAAGGGGGAGGACAGAGGCAAACATCCAGCTGCTTTCAATAGTGCTTGGCAGCACAGGTACTGATTGCTTAAACACTGAAAGTGTTAATTTTTTTTTTTTTTTCTGGATTTCAAACTATAAAAAGGTGAGAGCATGCACTAATATTCCCCATCTTCCAGACTTGAGCAGAAATTTGATGATCAGGATAAAGACCTTAATTATGAAAGCAGAGACTATTTCAGGGGGGAAAAAATTATGATGTATACTGTTGGAAAGATATCGTTCACAGAAGTGTGCATGTATCTATATATACACGTATAAATATATGTACACTGAAATTCAAGCACATATATAAATTTTGTATATTCTATGCGTTTTCTAGAAAAATTTCTTTCATATGGCTGTAGGCTGAATACCATAATATGGATTTATTTTTTTTGTGGGGGCATATTTATTCCTTGTATACCTCTCTGAAGAAAATACATATGCAGAGTAATACGTTGATTTGGCCCAGAATTATATACAACACCAGCTACCTTATGACTTTCATTAAAATTACATTAGGATGTGTTTTATGATACTGTTTAGTAACTGTCTGTTAATTATTTATGTCTGCTATTTTTTTGTATATATATATTGATGCCGTAGATATAATTGGTCAAAAATCTATGCTGCTGTTCTGGACACATTCCATAGCTGTTTTGAAGCCCTTATATTGACACCCTTGAACACTTTTCTCCAGATCTACCTTTTGAAGTATTATACAAGTATTTCTCTAATGGATTAATCAGTTCAAATAAAGCACAGTTAATTAATATAAGTAAAAATGGAATAGTAGATAGTTCTAGATATGTAAAGAGCACAACAACACATAAATAAGACTGTAAACCCCTTGGATTTGATGGTTATTCATCGCTCAGTGAATCAACAGAAGCACTATTAGTTAAGCTTACACTTCACTAGTTTATTTGCTCATTTTAAGGACAGCTCAGTCAACCTGGTTCAGGGCTGCACCTGTTTTCAGTCAGTGCCTACCCCTCCTGTCACAGCCTCTCTGCTATGAAACGAAAAAACACCTGTCTAAGCAGGCGATGATCAATGTTGCCTGCAAAACACTTTGGGAAAGGGAAGCGCTATAAAGGTGGTAATTCTCTTCAACAGACAATCAAAAAGGCATTCTCCCCACAAGATGTCTGAATAATGTTTTCTTAAAGACTCGCAGCACCTTACTTGAACAGCCACTGACCAGACTTCCTCAGGACTCTCCCTGTCCACTGTTCATCTAGACCTTTCATTTACATTCAGCCCCAAAACGTGTTGTTGTTCTGATCACTGTCTAGACATCAGACACTTATTTCTACTTCAGTTCACCGATCAAACATCACCAATTTTCTTGCAGCTAAGCTGCTCTTGTAGCCAGTGCATTCTCCAGAAAGAGCAACAGCTTTGGCTTGACAGCTTCCCCAAGGTACTCTGTTATTGAGTGCTGGAGTGCTCCTTCAGACCAGAAAAGCTTTAAAGCTGGTGAAGTCAAACCCGGTGTGGTAGATACAATACTTCTAAGCCATAAGGGTAAGATGTTAGATCCACTCTGAGTAGTGATCTCATAGCTCAGCCATGCAGGCTGCTGCTCTACCCTTAACAGGTAGAAGCCACCAGCAAGATGGATCACACAGATCCATCTCCTTCTAGGGGTGGAACAAGAAGAATAAAGTTGTTTTGCTTGACCAAACCACGAGAAGTCAGTGAGTCTGAGCTGCTAAGGAAGTCACAAGTTCAGAAAAGGAGCTACTGGATTTAAGCTGTACCTTGTCCAGAACTGTTCAATCAGGGGAAAGAGTAATGGGAATTTTTCTGCCTGTATTATACACTAGAGCTTGATTCAGCTCCGTTCAGCTTGATTCACTTTCTCCTTCACAACTCATTCACTGCACTTCCAAAAGAGCCAGTGCTTTCTGCTTTCTTGTTCAAGAATTCATAACACAGACTCTGATAACCTAGCAGCTAAAAAGTGAGCAATCCTCCTCCTTTTTTACCCCTCCAAACTGACAGATGTCTCAAAAAATGTCAGATGCTGCCCAAGCTAAAGTATCCTTTTCTGACAATGAGAATCGATCCCCTGTGTATTTAAATAAGAAAGTGATCATTTTTAACTTTTCATTAAGGATGAAAGAGGTTTTTTGATGCCTAATTAACCTAGAATTAACCTCAGTAATAGTATATGTTTATCCTTAGTTTTAGTTTAGTTATTTGAAATATTTTACTGTGCTAGCTCTTTTAATTATTTTTCTACCCTTAAACTGACTCATAATTAATTATTCCAATTTCCCTGAAAGTTTCTCCTATTATTATGTCCTTCAAGCAGTCTCAGAATATAAACTTTTTGCAGCTATGCATATACATCAGCCAAATCATACTTTCAGCAGTACTATAAAAACACATTACTTTCTTTTTTGTTGAAAGCCTGCATACTTCAGTACTGAATCATACAGAAACTATGGAAAAGAAGTGTGTTATCATAGAAATAAAGCAGAAGAATGAAAGGGGAGAAGCAAGGTTACAGAAGTGTAGACACTTCTGACAAATTCACATATATGCAATAAAAGATTTAGTCTTGAAACCCCGACTCACAAAAGTAATCTTGGTGAAGTCTATAGGAATATGCACATAAAAAAATACAGGATTAACCCTGAAAGCCTGAAAGAAATCCACTTATTTTTTCAACTATGAGAACAAATATTGCATCATAAACCAAATTATGTCCAGATGAGTAAAATAACTTAGCAACAAGATAATCTTATAGAAAACTTATAGGCACATCTATAGTGATGACAGATAATAGAACCTGAGGAGAGGCTATTACAGATAATTTGGAGTATGGCATTGAGTCTCCTCCTGATTGTTAAAGAAATTATTGTCAGATACTGCAGCAAGATTAGACTGTATCTAAAGGGATTTGCTACTGGTATGTAGAGAACCAATCTTTAGAATAAAGCACAAGCTAACTGGTTTTAAATGTGTCTTAAATGCACCTCTAGCTGCCACTAACTAGACAAAAAGAAATGCAGGAGCTATCCATAGGTTGAAAAAATGCTTATCACAAGCAACATTATTATGTAAATGCATTCAGGAACAAAGATCAAAAATTAAGAGGAACCAAACAAGTCTGGATGCAAATATTATATTTTTCAATAAACATACATGAGTTCTTCATTAACTAAATATACACAGTGATTTAACTTAAATGCCTAGGTTTGTTTTAGCTGTAGCTCATTTTTTTCTGTGGGACCTTATGACAGGATTCATTCTGATCCATGCAAGACAAATTGGACCATTATGCATTACTTTGTTCACCAGGGCAAGACCCATTCCGAGATACTGGGGAAATATAGCACAGGAAGTGGTTCCCTGAGGACCTCTGAATCTGCTCAGGGAGAGCTGGACTTCAAAGTGGCATCAAAGGCCACTTTTCAATGCTATTGCTATGCACAAAACTGGCCTTGAAGTAACTTACTCTGAAGTTCTTCTACTACACATCCATAAGGAGAGTAATTGCAAAGGGAAAAAGAATATTTTTCACATTTTTGTAATTTTGCCCAGTATTTTTTCAGTCTTATGAATTCAAAGTCTGTTGATTCCTATGTGAATTTATATTCAGTACTGAAATATTGTCTGAAAAAATTGACAAATAAAAAAGTAACATTGATTCAGCCTTAATGTAGCTAACTGATTTTAGAGTAAAAAAATGCAAACCCAATCAGACCTACATTATTGATTTTATTTCCATAAACCCATGTTCTCTCTATGAAGTACTGTACTGAGATATATTAATGTAGAAAACAAATCAAATTAGAGATCCATTCTGATGGTGTAAAACCTTAATCAGGGAGTTTTATAGAAGGTATACAAATTAAATAAAATGTGTAGTATGACACGTATATCTGGAAGTAGGAAATAAGGATACATACACAGACATCAGTACTCTGTCAAAATGTGGGATTGATATGACTGGAACCAGTTACAGGGATGAGGGGTGGGAAGAAACAACCTATCAAACCAAACCAGCAGATTTGAGTTTATTTTCTTGGATTTTGGTTTTTTAAATTTAAAAATGCATTTGAAAATTATTTATCCCCATGAGAAAGTTTGCTGTTTCTATAAAGTATGTTTAGGTGTACTTTTAGAAGAATAATTTATTCAACACATTTCAACTCTTCTATTCTACACAGTTTTCATGGAAATGGAATGACCTCACAATAGATCCATTAATTAATCAAAATTATTTGTCTATTTCCTTATGGATTCTGCTTTTTCTACAGATCATACCTTATTGTGTACATTTATTTGTGGAATGCTTAGCTAAAGCAGCATGCAATATCATAGTAATGAATGCAGGGGAAAAAAAAGAAAAAAAAAAAAAAAACAGAACACGTATGTCAGCAACATTTCCATTAAAGTTTTGTGTACAGATAGAACAGCAGCGTGGCATGGAGCTACATGTAAAAGTGAAATCAAAACATGAAATTGCATAAGCAGGTAGAACATTTCAAGGAAATAAAGTGCATGTAGTACACTTCAAATATAAATCCTACATCTTGATTCTTATCAGAAAGAAAAAAACAACCCTCCAAATTAGAAAAGTTGTGTGAGGCTTTGCTCATAATAACCATCTGACTAGCCAATTTAAAGTGAAATATTTGTCCTATTCGTCTGAGAAGCTAGTACTGCAGGTCAAAGAGAGGGTGGATCAGTTTGAAAAAATATTTAAGAAATCAGAAAAAATTATATGAAATTTCAGAAATCTTCCTTTTCTGAAAAGGGTTGCAGGTAGCATCAAATAGGTGCATCTAGAATATAAATCTCATTCAGAAGGTTCAATTCCTTCTAAAGTTTCTTCCCCTGTCAACCCAATCTTGCCAAGTTAATCACCTTTCCACATAATCACAAAAATTAATTTAATTTTTGTCATCAATCATTTGTAAAGTTGGCACTGAGAAATGGTTTGTTTTGGGTTTTTTTTTTTTTTTTGCTGTTGTAATTTCTCTGTAGAAGGTATAAAGAAAAAAACTATTTAAATCTTTTATGTAACATCATCTTAGGTTTAGTTTGGTTTTGGCTTTTTTTGTCAGTTACAGTGTATGCATTAAGACATGGAACATCCTGTAACCAATCAGACCTTTTTAATACATAAATCATGCTTTGCAAAATATAAGCACAATGTAATTAATAGTCTGAAAATCTCTGGTCTAAACATTTTAGCTGGTTCTTTTATTTCCTGAGGTTTAAAATTTTAAGGTACCTAGAAGTTGCGTCTTTATCTTATTATACACATACTTTTATTTTTGTAAAAATGGTATAAATTACATAAAATCATAATGGTAATATTTTTTATGCATTCCTCAAGGGATAAATGACTATCTATGTGGAGAATTAACACCAATAATAAAAACTAAATAACAACTCCTTTTAGTGATGTAAAATGAAATTTTTAATTTAATTTTTTTTTAGTTTTCTGGTTTGGGTTTTTTGGGCATTTGTACATTAAAATATCTTATCTGACCTATGAAGTAACAAATGATGTTGTTGAGATTACAGAAATCTTGTTTATCCCTCTTGTTTTGAGCTCAAATCTTATTTATGCGAAGTTGGCAATTCTGTCAGAATGATGAAAATTTAAAATTAAACACTGTTAAAATGACCACTTTGGTAGTCTAAACTTTGTATGTTCTCAGTTCTATATATTTACACTGGCACTCTCACCTGTTAGTTTGTCTGCATTGCCACCTGGAGGACCTCATAGCAAAATCAGGTTGAGTTCTTTGGATGAAATTTTGTGTTAAGGCTCTGTGAATTAGAGACACACTGTGGCTTCCCACTGCTCTCTGCAAGGAAGTCCCCTGAAAAGCTCCAGAGGTAGACTCAAGATGTCCAAGTACCGAATCAACTATATGTGGAAATAGGGGATATACTTCTCTCACTTCTCCTCCCCTCCATTCTGTCTTTTCTCATATATTGGTTGGACTGCTGTTATGTTATTTTACTTACTAATAATTATTTTATTTGTCTTAATCATAATGGTCTGACATTATCTCACAGTTCACTTCCCCATATGAGAAACTGAGAAAAGAGAACATATATGCCACAGAGCTGAAGAATGACAAAAGAAAGATGTTAAAGTTCTCCAGTACAGTTGGTCTACCTAATCCTGTGGCAAATATCTAGAGAAAAAAAAATCCATCACAAACTTGGCCTCTTTTATAAAAAGAGGAGACAAAAACCCTGCTGATTAGATTTTGACAAATTTTAACTTTTTGAAGCTACTGCTTAGGCTGAGGCCTTAGATTTATATAAAAACCTAGAAAAAAAATGAGGAAGATACTTGCTATTAGGTTGAGCGGCAAAGATTTGAAAAATTTTTATCTGCCAGAAAAATTAAACTTCAAAAGGAATATATCAACCTGCAGAACTTACACATAAGATGTCATATATAGGCAGGAAGGAAGAAGGAAAAGATTCTTCTTTGCATGACTGTAAAGCAAAGCCCTGCATAACAATTAGGGACAAAGCAAAATGTTTTTGAAATAATGCAAATACAATGACTCTAGAGAGTCAGAGAATATCTTGTGATAGCAAGAAAAATACTTAACTGTTTTCACCAAAACGGTCACATTCACAAGAAGCAGAGCCTGAAAACTTTTCCATATGTCTCCTGTAGGAGCATAATACTCCAGACATATTTTTGTTGTAAACCTAGCTGGAAAAGCAGATATGTGCTAATCAGGGTAGATCACAGTCTCCTCACAGATCCAAGTCACGGTGAAAGGAGCAGATGCTACCCAACACACAGAGATGACACTGCAGGAGCAGGGAAGAAAGGCTCATTAGGAGTGAAGTATCTTCCATCGGAACTGTCCAGGAAATAATGACAACCAGTGATTAGATTATTAGTTTGAATATAAGGAAAATGCTTACTAACCATTTGCTGGACACAGGTGCAGACACCAGTGTCATACCAGAGGTAAAACTTACAGGCTGAAAATGAAAACTTAGTCTTATGGAACAAAGAGTTTCAAAACTTATGTTATATACAGTGTGTGAGTGTGAACTAGATAAAAGCAAAAGAGCAAAATCTTGGAAAGACAAAACAGTAGGGTTTAGCAGGCTAGCTGTTGCAAGTACTAAAATAATACTCTGGGTACAGTTGAGTGTTTCACAATAATAGCCTATGGCAGTACAATAGGGAAATGGAATCAGGAAAGGAGAGAGAAAATTATTATATTATTTTAATGATAAGAAAGCTGAACCTCTAAGACGTAGAGAAATCACATCAAGTTACTCACAGAGTTATCACAGAAGTTACTTCTGCAAGAGGACAGTGTTTTACAGATTCACAGAATGCTCTGGGTTGGAAGGGACCTCTGGAGATCATCTAGCTCAACCCCACTGCTAGAGCAGGATCACCTAGAGTAGGTTGCACAGGATCATGACCAGGCAGTTTTGGAACCTCTCCAAAGAAGGAGACCTCACTCTCTCCGGGCAGCCTGGTCCGGTGTTGTCACTCTCAGAGTAACATTTTTCTCACATTCAGATGGAACTTCCTGTGTTCTGGTTTGTGATAGTTGCTCTTTGTCCTGTCACCTTGCAACATTGAAAAGTGTCTGGCCATGCCCTCTTGGCATCATTCATTTAGATATTTTACAAGCATAGAAGAAATAGTCTTCTCTCCTCCAGGCTAAACAGACCTAGCTCTCAGCCTTTCCATGTAAGAGATCCAGTCCTGTTATCATTCATGTAGCCTGCAGCTGGACTCTCTCCAGTAGTTCCCTGCCTTCCTTGAACTGGAGAGCCCAGAACTGGACAGGTGCTGCCCCAGAACAGGGCAGAGTTAGAGGGGGAGTGTAACTGCCCTCAACCTGCATTCCATGCTCTTCCTGATGCACCCCAGGACACCATAGGCTTTCATGGCTGCAAGGTCACTCTGCTGGCTCATGGAGAGATTGTTGTTTACCAGGACCCTTGGGTCCACAGAGCTGCTTTCCAGAAGGTCAACCCCTAATCTCTACTGGTGCCTGGGGTTATTCCTCCCCAGGTGCAGGACCCTACCTACACTTGCCCTTTCTGCACTCATTAGGTTTTGGTCTGCCTCACTCTCTAGCCTGTCCAGGTCTCACTGAATGGCAGCGCAGCCTTCCAGTCAGTGTGTCAGCCGCTCCTCCCAGTTCTGTGTCATCAGTAAAACTGCAAAGGATACACTGTGTCACCTTGTCCAGGTCATTAAAGTGTACATTGAATAAGACTGGACCAAGCCCTGACCCTTGTGGCACACCACTAGCTACAGACCTCCAACTAGACTTCAGAGCTTATCACAACCCATTGACCCCAGACATTCAGCTACTTCTCAACCCACCTCACTGTTCTCCAATCAAAGCCACAATTCCTAAATTTGTTTACAAGGATGCTATGAGAGACAGTGTCAAGAGCCTTGCTGAAGTTAAGGTATACAACATCTTCTGCTCTCCCTTCATCCACCCAGACAGACAGTTCAGGCTGTCCTTCACAGTACCTGGACATGAAAACCCTTCCTGTGCAAGGCCTGTAAGGACATCTTCTGCTGCTCTTAACCAGAGTGGAAAATCTTAGATCCTGATCCTGAATATTTCCCACAACTCACTAGGGATTGATACCATTATTGTAGACACATTTTAGCACCTCAATTGGATGTTTATAGTCTGTGTCTACACCAGGAACTCTTTTGCAGTAACAGAGGCAAAGCACTGGTTGGAAGTGATTGCTGCTGAGCTCCTTGAAGTTTCCACTGTGTTCAAAGAAGAGAGAACTAATCGGAACGTAAATATTTGTACCAAATACAAATACTAACATAAGCATACCCTTACATTATGCCAAAGGCTCATATTGATGGATATGGAGGAAATCCTTCTAAAATATTCTGTGGTCCTAAAGGACTATGACTACAATATGAGGTGTGAAGGATGCAAGATAAGGAAACTTCCACGCTCTGACAGAAAAGCAGTGAACTCTGACATGGAGATGAGCAGGGCAGGCAGAGCATAGAGTAAAGAGTACAGCCCCTGAAACAGCAAGAGACAAACTTTAACACGCTTTAGCGTGCCAAAACTACTAATCTGGTCTAGTATTATGCTGGATACTCCTTATATTTCTTCTACAGATTTCTACACAGGAAATTAAAGTCTGTACTTACTGTATGGCTGTTACTTAACTAACTGTTAGGCTTCAGTTAAAATCTCTTTAGCAAAAGAGTGCTAAGAAATAACAAATCAGTAAGTTGCTTGATACACATGTGGTGAAGGATTGATTTGGAGGCAAAAGACTGTTTCTTACTGATGGGAACCGCCTTTCTGCAAGCTAAGTACTTTTTTATATATAAATATCAAATCTATGTAAAGAGGAAATTCTTTAAAAGACATAATAAAGAGTAAACAGTGTATATAATGGGAAAGAAAAGCAGCAAAAGGATAACCCTTGAGAGAAGCTTCCATACTACTGACAGATAGAAAACAATATCATGGAGAACAGAAAAGAAAAAGAGATCCAGAAGGAAAAGCAGAAGAACTGAGAAGAGAAACTACATGAGATGAAGGGAGGTGAACACAATGTAAAAACATTTTTTAAGGTGGGAGGGGAGGGGGAAGGAAAGTTAAGAAAAATATCAACAATAGAAAAAGAGAAAATAAAAGGGAATAAGGAATGAACAAGAAAAGAGAGACTAATTTTAAAGGTCTGAAGCAGGTAAAGAATAAGTAGATTAAAAGGACAGAAAAAAAAATCTACAAATACCCTCTGTATATAGCATGTGTACATTTCTTCCACAGCTATTCCAGGATAAGAGGTTTGCTGGTATTTCACGACATACAGGTGTATCGAGTGGCTGCACTGTCACCCAGCGGCAGGCTTTGCCATCATTAGCGGTGTCCCACCGGACAGGGCAAGGGTTATCACAAGACCCTCTAACCTGGCCTCCTCTGCACGCACTCCGCATTCTTTTCAGCTGCCATTTCATAAAGTGAAATTCGTTTGCCAGGAAAAGGGTTAAATTTAATACAGCTGGACAGCTGAGCAGCTGCTTTCATGATTTAAATAAAAACAAGCTGAAATCCTTGCTGTCAGCTCAGTGATATATGACTTGTAATGGGATGTTTCCAACCTTTTCTTCCATATGGTCGCCTACGTTAGGTAATACACACAGCCTACAGTGCAACCAGCTTCCTAGAAAACATCTGGGTCCCATTCCTGCTCTGTTAGTTTCAGTGTTGCCTCCCACAAACACAGATGATTCATAGGACAACATCCCTTTGGTTAAGGATCAAATTAGGACGTTTCATTGATAATTTTATCATGCATCCCAACTGGAGTTATGGGAAAATGGAACTAATTCAAAAAAGAACCTCTCCACACATATTTCCACTCTCCTATCTGCAGCTGATAAGGTTAAGATTTCAGAAACAGATTTCAGTGACTGCTTAGGAAAAAAAAAGAAGTGGAGAAAAAAAAATGAAATAGAAAAACTAGCCTATCCCCTGTGAGGAATGCATTTCCGCTTGACTTCATCTTCTCTCTCTAGCTTTAGAGTATTTCCCCCTTTTAAAATGTGTTTGCTGACAGGAAAATCATAACATAATACTTATTTCTGGAAGCTGAAGTCAAAACCAATTTTTCTGTCAATTGATAAGAGATTAGGATCTGCTGTAAGAAAACTATTTCATGTTTTTTAAAAAATATAATGCAATAAAGAATAAGTGGGCAGTCCACTCTGGAGTTCACGCAGTGATTGATAGAGGCTGGCTGCTAGAGGCTCTGTTAAAAACAGACAAAGCTTGCAAATACTAGACAGTCATTTCTTTAGTTTAGGTCCCGCAAATATTACTTCAGTAGTCCATTTAATTATCTGTTTCTAGGAATTAAGGCTTTCACTGGTATCCATTATTTCAGTTTTTGCAGTCATACTTTTGAACACAAATGATTGACAATGCCAGAATTTATTCAGCAATTCACCGATTTGCACAGTGCCCACACCAATCTGTAGGTTTGTGCAAACATCTTTAAATCATCTTTTCCAAAACACTTTAAATTCAACATGAGTTGTTTTGGTGTGATACACTGCCCCATTAGTATTAGTTACAAAAAAAAACAACAGCTGAGGTATGACACTTTCTGTCTACTCAGTTCTCAAAATGCTATTTTTTTCCCACATCCCAATTTTAGTGAGTGACAGAAAGTGAATTAGGGAGAGAATATATTTAGTTGAATATTATTCCCTGGTAAGGCAGCAGCTTGCAAGTGAATCTCTAGCATCATTTAGTATTCAAGAGTTGTTCCATTATAAGTCAAAGTAATGTAACAACGCCCAACAAAAAAAACTAAGAACCTGTCAAGATGACTCTCCGCTTTTTTCTTTAGCACATTTGTATTTTGCCTAGGTACTAATATAAAATTTTAAAAGCTAAAAAAATGATCAGATTCTCATCCACTCCCCATCCCAGGTATACAATAACATAAAGCATAAACCAGCAATATTCTCCCAGGGGTAGATGCATACAAACACACTCGTAATTTGCTCTTCAAGAATCACCTGGCTGCCTCAGCATAGTGCTGGGCCACTGACATTTATATCAGGCCAATCTGCTAGCACCACGGAGATGCTGGGTCATGATCCTGCCCGCAAAGAAGCGGAGACTGACTACTATAAGGCAGAGTGGATGTAACTAAAGACAGGCCTCTGTAACCCCAGCCTTTCAAGACTTTCTAAATCATGCTGGGGCTGACGGTGCCGGTACTGGAGCAGACCGGAGTCAGCGCTAACAAAGACTTACAGCCGCTCTATTCCCAGCTGCCAGTTCTGTGGTGTGCTCAAAGGATATGCAGAACACATTCTCACCCAGTGCCTTACGAGGATTTACTGAAAGAAAAATCAAGGGCTGCCTTTGTTTCGGAAAGTCTTGTTACATTATTGTGCAGAGATCTGCTGGTGCTTTTATTTTACTGACACTTAGAAATTGCTGAACAGCTCGAATCGTGATCAGTTGTGCTATAAAATCTGCCATCTGACACCATGGGATTTTCTGGAGCGATAAAAGAAAAAAAAGTACATGAAAGAGCAGACACAAGTTTTGTTAGAAAGTTGTTGCTTCTACTAGTAATTTACTTAAGTCATTTTTCTCCGATCAAGTCAATGATTTTTCTGTCAACTTAAACAATGTTCTGTCGACTTGTTGGCAAACAAAAATGCTCAAATTCAACAGCTTATTCTCAGCAGCTCAGCAAACTGATATGAAAAGATATTGACTCAAAGGAAATGTATTACAGACAAGCTCTTTTCAGAATTAAGCTGAAGCGTACCAGAATTTTTCACGTTGCATAGACTGTTGTAAGAAGCAGAATTCACAGTTGTCCTTTACTTTTCAATTTTGCAGAAAGGTGTTCCATGTTCTCTGTAACAGATCATTTGCTTCTGTATGCAAAATGTAATTCAAATCACTTAACCTTTTTCTGTATGTGATGTTAATTTTTAACTATTTTAGATACACTTAAAACACATCACAGTAGAAAAATATGAAACTTAATACAAAGATTAATTTCAGCATTCTTTATCAAATTCCAGCACTGATATAATATCAATATATGTATTATCTACACCAGAAGTTACTTATGTGGAATTTAGTATACATGTTGTTAAGGGACAGAAAAAAAATCTCAGTATTCTTCTATGTACTAAATGTGAGTAAAACTCTGCACACTTCCGGTACATTCTTGGAGAACAGAAATGGTGGAGTAGAAAGCAGAGTGATCATACCATTAGCAGTGGAAATACCAGAGAGAAAATGAACAGCTTCCAGAGCATGTGGGAATAACCCTGGTTAAATGCTCATTCCTGCACTGACAATGCCTTGAAGAGCAAACCCCATAAAATTCTGTACAAAAGATGTGACTGGGCTAAGGCAAAAAGCTGTTCAGTTAGAAGTGAGATCACAGAAATAGTACCTCTTCTCTCCTTTTTTTTTCTCCCTTTCCTTTCTTCATGTCAGATTTGATAGATATTGTCTGAAAAAGTGTAGAGATATATGCAAAATTACAGCTACCTGCTGACAGTTGGAGATGCTTACAACTGAACCACAATATATTTGCCACCAAAGTCACAGCTTCCTTTACCTTTGGTTCTAGTGACTGAAAAGCTTTATCATGAGCCCCATTTCATTTCATATCATTTCCACTTTAAGAATCTGAGCAAAATAATACTAACCTAAAGTTTAGAATTCAGACATATACTATTTAATACCTAAAGGTATTGGTATGGCACTTTCGCCCCCAAAGCTAAAAGCATAAAAGGGTTAGAGATTGCATTCAGCTCCGCATGTGAAAACTAAAGCCATCATCACATTTCACAGAAGTCTTTCTAACATGTTAAAATGGGATTAGTTCTAAGCAGGTGATATGTTTAGGTTTTAGCCTTCATTTCTCAGGACTCTTCCATTTAATTTTGTGTCCTGTCCCCGCCACCTCCCCCCTTGCTTTTGTTTGTTTTTTTTTTTGGTAATGTTATTGCTAGGAATCAGTCATAGAAGAAACTCAGGGAAAGAAAAAAAAAATAAACCACTAACAAAAAACCCCCACAGAATGATACAACCATGAACCATGAAAGCACAATTACAAAATTTTCTAATGATGCTCGACACTAGAAAGCCAAGCTAACTGAATTGAGTACATACAGATCACAAGAGCATGCATTTAGGTAACTGAAGGTGAATAAAACAAAAAGTGTATCAAAAAGACCTAATTTCTTTTCCGCATAGGTAGAGCATCCAAGATACCATAATACACAGAATATTTCTTAGTTACACTTTCTAAGACCATGTAACTAATATTGTTATTGCTACAATTGTGACCTAGCGTGAATGAAGAAATACTCTCATTAGGCAGAAAGCTCTTCCATGAAGCAAAATATGTATATGAAGGATGTTTGAAAGACCATTTAACTTGGAGGAATGACAAGCATGTCTTTCTCAGAAATACACATTTGTCTGCAAGTCTTTAAGATGCAGCTAGATGCACATAAGCATATGCAAAACTGTAAGCAGATGACAGATTTAAAGCATAGGAAAGTAACCAGAAGGACCAGCAAACTAGATAAAATTCCTGTTCTCTCTTGTGAAAATCAGTACGTTCCACCAGGCAAAATCCTGAACTGACTCATGACTGCAGTCCCAACCTTTAATGAGACAACTCAAAGAGGTAACAGGGGACCAGGAACCACAGCTTCTGAACACTCCTGTCAATTTCTTGTAACTGTGCACTGAGGTAATCAATTAGAGTGAAGAAATGCAAAAAAAAAAAAAAAAAAAATTTTTTGAAAAAAGAGTTCCAGCAACTTTTCTTCATCTGCTTAACAGACACTCTGGTGCAATGGACTTTGGCAGGAAGAGTTACCTAATCTGAAACATTTGATTTCTGCCTGAACTGATTATCTGGATATTCCCCAGCCATATTCCCTCTTTTCAATTTCTTGAAATAATCACAAGATTATTTTCTTTTTAGGGTAAAGAGCTACTTAGGGTGATTTTTCTTGTCCTTAACAAAGTTCTTAGACCAAATATAGGTATTTTTTCACCACTTAAGACTTTCAGAAATAACCGTAACTCATTATTAACCTTTGGACTTCCCACCCAGCCCTCACAAGTAATTCATGAAGTGTCCAGGATGGCAATAACTTCATTCTCCTGTAAACTGCTCTCAAAGTTATGCAGACAGTTAAAAAACACTATAGTTCAAGACATGCTGGTCATATTCCTTTCTTGAGGATCAACATATCTTTGTGAAGAGTGTGAAGGTTTTGAAAATTCCTTGAGTCCTTTACCATTAGTCTGTGATTCAATAAAGTGTTTTTCATGTTTTGTTTATATTCGTGAGGCAATATAATTTTGAACGTCCCTGAAAAAACAGGCTAAAGTTAATTAATCTGCTCTATAAAACTCCATTATCAAGGCCTTATTATAGAATAGGATCTTTGATTTCTTCATCTTCCCTTTCTCTCTCTTCATAGAGATTTTCTTCCTGGAGTCATTCAGAACATAATATTGTGAACAAAACCCAGAATACATGAATAATATGTCCGCCCCCCCTACCTTTACAAATATAATGAGGATATAATAATGATGTTTCTCACTTCAAGGAAAACAAAAACATTTTTTTCATGAGAATAGTATTCAATAACAGCATTGATTAATAACACTAAACTATCTACCTAGCATCCAAGTAAGTGACACATGGAAAGAGAATGTGTCCTGAAGCCCAGGGGTTCATATCACTGCTGGGTGGGGACACCACAATCATTATGAAAGGAAAAAAAGCCTGAGCGTAGGAGATAATGCATGTCCAGGGAGATGTGCAAAATGATCTGCAAGCTTCCTAGAGGGTGGATAAAACCTTCAGCAACAGGAAGGTCAGAAGGAAACAGCTGGCAAATAGTTGTGAAATAGTATTCTTGAAGAAGACTTATATGAGGGTTCCAGGTTCAAACTCCAGCTAACCTTAGAGTGTTGTTAATCAAGTTAGAAGTTTCAAACATAGTCCTGCGAGTAATACAATGCGTCAGTGATAGAAAGCAAACTTTTAGAATGCAGAAAGCCACGGGACTGAAGATTTCTCTGGTGCCTCAGATAACTTTAAAAATTGAAAGGACTGAGCATAAACAACCAACCTTGTAAAGATTGTTTTTACTTTTTAGGTAGTAGAGGTCTAACCTCCATGAACAATAATGAGAATTGGAAGTCAAATGCCTGAAGCCAAATACACCTCCAGATACTCTGCCTGAGGTTTCCAGGCTCTGTAAAGAATGCAGAGATTTAAAAGTACCAAAAACTGGTTTGCAAACAGAAGCAAATGTAGGAGCAATTCACTGAAGCTACTCAATAGAAGGCTTCAGCCTGTCTTTCAAAGATGTAGGAGTAAAGGAAGCTCTTTCCCATCCATCAATTTTTTTAACTACAAACTGTCCCTTGGATCCAAGTGCCTAAAAATTGTATTCATTTTAAAGTAAAATTGGAGAAGTTTCTTGTATCTTCTGTATGCTCAGTATGCCCAGTGAGCCAGAGACAGAGTATATCTTATTGGCTCAATCACTCTGTTTAGCCCTCAGACCTTGAGTTCAATTTCATCATAAAACATTGAGGATTTTGACACAAAATCAAATTGCTTCAACCAAAAGATCTTGAGTGTAAGCAACCCCAGAAGGGACTCTGGCCCACTTTCTTGTGGAAAGACAGTACACTAACTATATCATCCCCTAAGTGAAAAATTGAATCAGTCATTTAGAAAGCAGTTGTGCTTATATGGATTATTTCAGAATCTGAACTTAGCATATGTGGATGCTCATCAGGCTAGAAGTTGATAGATTTCAAATACATTTTAAAGAAAACTGTCCAGAAAAAAATATTTGCCCTGAAATAATTATGAGGTCAGTGTGTACCTTAAATGTGTTGTAGAAGGCTTTATTTTGTATTCAAAACAATAATATTAGAAATATTAAAAATATAAACTGTATGACTGATACATAGTGGAATTTGGCTCAGAAATTAAAGAAGAAATTCCCTCCATAAGACACCGTAAAGAATATCATATTTAAATAGGTTTAAGATGTTTTCAGTCTATTCTACTTTACTCAAGAAGACATTTTTCTATAACAGCATAAAAATAATTATGTTTAAATAAGTTTAAGATGTTACCCAGTCCATTCTTTTTTCCTTTAAAAAAATATAATTCATCTGTCAATGAAGACAATTGTAATCTTTCTCAAAGTTCTCATTCACAGGAATAATGAAAATACCATTCCTACACAACCTATCAAAAGAGAGGAAAAAAGCTTCTCATTCTAACATTGCAGACAGACAAAATCGCCTGTAAAAGTAAAAGGAAGCAGCAATATTATAGCTTCACAGGTTTTTCTGACCGTAATTAAATGCCAAATCAAATACAGCTCATGTTTTTTCATCTGCCATTTGCAGCTGGATAGCAGAATGACTCAGCAGAGCAACACCTTTACTATTTTAAGAAAGACGAAAAACTGTTATTAACATTCTACTCCACTGTCTCACCCATGCAATATTTTTTCTATAGCTTCTTTCTTAGTCTCTAGTCATGATTTGAGAATGCAGTGTATTTTGTTGCTCTGCCTAGAGTGAAAAATCTAATTATAGTTCCCTGTTTCCTAGCTTCTTGCAAAATTAAAAAAAAATAATACCCCCAAACTGATTAAAGACTAAGATCAATATGAGATTTTCAGAGATACAGGATGTTCTTCCTAGCTACACATCATTTTGTCAGTCATCTAATGTGAGATTCCTACAGTTCACATACTTTAAGGTAATATTATGCTACTTTTGGCTGCAGTAATAAAGTGTGTTTAGAGCACAGGGGTGCATTCTAAGGTGAAAAAAAATTTAAAAATGTTCCTGGAAGCTACAAAGTCTGAGCCTACTGAAAGCAGAATAACTGCATCTGCATAGACCCTAGTCACACATCATGGTTGCTAGCCTCAGCCACATAGGCTGAGTTGAACTCAGCCACATGGACTGACTAGGTTGAACTAGATGATCGTTCAAGGTTCCTTCCAATGCCTAACATTCTGTGTGATTAGCCCAGCTTATTCACCATCTTTTTTTTTGTTTTAAAAAAAAACAAACAAAAAAAAAAAACACAAAAAAAGCTTTGGATATTCAGAAACCATCCCTAACTGTCTAATGAGCACAGTGAATTTGACTTTTAGTCTCCATTTTGATTGAAAGGAACACTTGCTAGGCTGCACTTCCACCTTCTGATCTGCAACACAACCTGAGGTCAAATCTCAGAAACTCCCCACGATATTTTCCCATTTAGCATAAACACCATTTGTGATATTTCTTTCTTTGCAAACTTCTGACTTGTAAGAAAATCTATTTCTTACAGTAAGAAACTGATGTAGCAATATACCAGGAAAAAATACTTGGGAGTATCTCAAAGCTTAGAAAAAAACCCCCAATACTACTTCTCAACAAATAAAAAAATCAGGAAACATTGCAGGAAATGTTGTTTTCAGTCAATCTATTGATTCGGGGTGGGGAAACCCAAAGCAACTGATCACTCCTGTTTTTCAGCTGGAGTCAAGCAAGGGGGAAACTGTAAGAGCTGCTTATTGCCCTAAGTAGTGTAGGCAAGGATAGGCTCGTTTTTACTGATACTGATACTCTAATAAAATTATTTTGGTGCTCCATCAATGAAATGGGTAACTGCTGATGTAGCATGAGCATGTACCGACATTCTGACATTTACAAAGGAGACTGCTTGAATGAATTAAAATGCAGAAATCCTCACTACAGAGCTGAAAGTGGTTTCCAAGAGAAGTTAGAGTGCCTGTAGATTGTAATTTGAGAAAGAATATGCTTGTCTCACTTTCAGATTAAGGGAGGATTTATAGGCATCTTTGTAAACCTGAATGAACAAGGAAATTCAAAGGATTACATTTAAAAATTCAGCATCCTATCAGAGGTATGGAACCTTCTGCTGCACTACTAGAATTCTGGTCATTTGGAAGTAGTTTGATAGACTGAATGATATATTAGAAAGAAACATGGATTTATTTCATGCTCCTGCAGTGCTGAAACAGAGAATGGTTTTGTTAAGTAGGTGATTTTTCTACTTTAAAAGCCCAGTTTCATACCAAAAAAGGACCCATTTATGAACTCAGTTATACAGTCACAGACTCATTTCCTGTCTTTATATTTCCAGTTTGCTTTCAAAGTTATTCCCTTCTGCAATTTGCCTTTTAAAGGAATAAACTGCTATTGAAATTGAGGGGGCAGGAAAAAAAAAATCACATTTCCTCCAATGCACTTGTGAATTTCATTATATGTGAAAAGCAGTTTTTAGCTGCAGAAGCCAATATTGCTTAGAGGAAGTCAAATGAAGGGGCAGATGGAGGTGAAAGGGTAGTCTATACTTTCTGTGACCTGTCAAACTGATGCACATGCATGTAAGCCACTCACAAACAGGGTGAAACTAAAAAAGGTGGGAAGTTCTTCTGGTGTCAAGGGAAAAGGCTTGGAGAATTAGCTGAACACATTTGCAACAAATCGCAAAAGTCATTTGAACTTGATTTATCTCTTGTGTTGCAAATCGTGTCAAGGCTTTCCTACACCCCATACCTCTAATTTCCTTTTTCTTCCCCTGAAAATAAACATCGATATGGGTGTAAGTGAAGAGAAACAAAGTGGGAGGGACTGTGGGGGGTTTTATAAAGTAGAAAAGTATATCTAAACACTGTGGAGAAAACCCTCCAAAACAGAGCATATATGGATGATAATTCAGAACTGGAAAGGAAAAAATCCTTCCCACTCCTCAAAAATACCCTCTTTGTAGAATGCTGAACCTCAAAAATATTAAATTTTCCAACCATTTTGTTGGTAGAAAATTCATTATTAAAGTATCACATATTATATTAACTTGTATCAGAATGTAATGCGATAGTATCCTAATTTTCTATTAATCTTCCATGATTTTGACTAAACGAACTCTGATACTTCATAATTAGCAATACTGCCTTTTATTATATTTCATTTGGGATAGAATTAAGGAAGAATATTTTTTTTTTCCATTTCAGTGTGTTTTATAATAAACCTTGGGTTTTGGGGGATATTTTTCTAATTGCTACCAGAAGTGTTTAAAGCCCAATTGCCAACTTCTCCATTTTCATTCCCAATTTTTGTTTTTCTCTGTATGACAAAAGGGATCCCTAAAATATCTTGAAAACCTTCAACTTGTTAGGATGTGACAGTTTTTGTTGCTGTTAATTGCAACCAAAACCGAAACAATGCACAGCTGAGAAGGTAAACACAAATCAGTTGTCTCCTCTCTATCATTACCTCTCTGTACTCTACCTGATAAAAACAAAATAAAACAAAAAACCCAAACAAAAAAAAACAAACACCAAAACCAAACAAACAAACAAAAAAAAAACACCCTATAGCTGCTTCTGTGGTTAAGCTGTCTGTATGAACATACAGCCTATCTATGGCTTTCAAAGCCATAAATGAAATGCTTCATAATATGAAAAAAAATTCTTGAAAAATATATCTAAATAGTAACTCAGGTGCAAATTTCAGGTTTGAAACTTGTAACATACTCTTGATAAATAAATTTAAATATTGTTTGCAGAGCATTTATAGAAACAAGCAAATAAGAAATTTCCCTTAACAATATATCCGACTTTACAATGCATCTTAATAGTTTCAGCAGTTATTTACTTTGGGACAAACTTAATCCATAGATACTGATTCACTAAATTATATTTGTAGAGTAATTGTACCATTCCTACTTTGATTATAGCTGGGTTATTAATGCTCAAGTGTATGTCTGCATATTATATAATTTTTCCCACTCAGAATCAATGTTCAGGTGCAGACAAAACTGATGGGGTGAAACAAAGGCTACTCCTTGCAAGCATTAGCATTTTGGAAAAGTCCATACTTGCTTTATTAATTAAGATTAGATACTCATAAGAGATGTGAATGCCCGTGGTTAGCCAGCTTAACCACTTGTTTGTCGATGTATCCCCAGAGTAGTGGAGTTGGATTTGGGGAAGTACTTCATAATGCATTTAGTGATGCGCAAAAAGAAGCTAAGTGAAAATAGTATCATATTCCTGCCTTGGAGAAAATGAAAATATGATCCCTATACAGACAAGAAAATAAAAAGTGTATAAAAATATTGAAAATAGGGCCAAAAGTGTCAGGTAATAGAGCAGCAACACGCTTTCGCAGACCTCTGACTACCAGAGTCTTGGCCTGCCTCCCAGCTTCAGAAGTTGGATCAAGCTAATCCTCATTTTGCCAAAGCTGATGGAAGCTCTAAAAATGTAAATCTGAGCTGCAGAATAAAACGTGAAGGAATATTTCTTGCCTTATATAATTTTTCAAAGCGCATAAATTTAAAAATTAAATCCTGGGACTCTGCAAGATTTGGACTATGCAACAGCCAAAATAAGTTACCAGAATGAATGGAAATAGGGCAGTAAGCTTTTTCAGGATTATAATGTGATGCAAGTGTTGGGCAGAGTGATGACAAGTCTGCTGCTCCTCTAGATAGCTGTATTTCATTTTCCTGTGCTCAAAAGTTGCACATAGTTATTCCATTTACAGAAATCAACAAATTCTTGCAGCTAGATTTTCCCTAAACAGAAAAATTTGTCAATTCATTCCAGCATCAATTATAATGTAACAACTCTCAACAAGTTTTAATTTATAAAATATGTATTAAAATATTAAGAAGGATGGTTTATGAAGCTTTATACCTTCAAAACTAGAGACAAGTGATAACTGAGAGCACCCTGAAACACTGGGGATTTAAAAAATATTAGAAGGTTTAGGATAGAAAGTTGCTGTGCCACGCTTACGTGTGGCTTTTAGGTGCAACTGTGGGCTGAAGAAAACTGGCATTGCTGGGCAAGTTTGACTCCATTGTAACTTTCTGAGTCAAGTTAGGGAAATACTAAGTAACACGAGTGACACACAGGTACCTTGTCAAGAGCGTATGTGTGAACTATATCACTATGGTGACATGAGCATCACAATTCACACAGGATACATCTAGACTATTCTGTAAAGTGATGAATGTTATATGAAGAACTAATACTTAGCTTGAATGATAATACCCATTAACTATGTCTGAGTTGGTAACTCTAACATCAGCAAGACCGCTGTTTGCTATAGAAAGATCCTGACATGAGCATACAGCCCCCTCTAAATGAAAATACTTGGATGTATTTCCCAACACATAGTATACATATGCTGCTTTATTTGGTGGTTTGAAGCAAAAGAGCAACTTTAAGAACTTGTTAATGCAAATACTGCAAAATACTGTTAGCCAGGTGCTCTTAACTTCAAGAACTACCCTGACACTTAGCTTACCCCAACACAATGTGATGCCACTACTGCATCTATTGTAAAATAAGTTGGGATCTTTCTTCGGTTGATCATTTCCCACCCTGCCTTACTTAATTATTAAGTTCTGTCTTTTCCCTGGACTGTGGAAAAGAGACTCTTTTCGTATGATAGCATAAAACTAACTGGAAATGGGATGTTGCTGACACATACTGGCAAAAAAATGCAGTCATGAATGGGAAAATTAGCAACAGAATTTCTTGTGAGCTGTCTCATTCATCCATGAATGAAGAGTACTAAGCAGTGAAAGCAGAATTAATACCCTCTTTCCCTTAGGATCAATAAAATACAAGAATACTAAGAAATACTTGTAAGACTGCCTCCTGCAACTGAAAAATGCCAAAATAGCTTATTATTAGCTAGAAAAATATCGCAAAAACTGCAAATTTTTTAAAAGCACAATAATTCAATTTAAATATTACCAAACCACAAAAAATGAAAAAAAAATAATATAGTATTTGAAGTTATATTAGGAAGTATGAAATCATATGCAAGAGAAAAAAAAAGTCTATGGAAATCCAGAAATAAATACTTTCAGCATTTCATAAATGCTTCTTAAGAATACCAGAGACCTCTTAAAAATGTAACTTAAAAATATAAAGCTAACTTTTTCCATATATTACAAGCGTGTTTAAATACACTGCACAGCTACTTTGCTGCTGAAATACTAGACATAGCTAGTAGAAGTTAGTTATGGATGATTCATGCCTTGTTGTTTTGGGAATTTACATGAAGGATGATGGTATACCATGCAGCAGAAATCCTGAACAGGGAGTGGTGAACATCTGTGCTGCTTCCTCTCTAAGAAAAAGAGAAGTTCACATCCCACCCAGGGAGAAGAAATGACCCTGATAAAGAATGTAAGTGATCTTGCTTGACCTGTGACGCAAGACTAGTGCTGACCTCCGCCGCCTAACCACAATACATGTTTTTTGTTACATGAGTGAGCAAGTGTGCATTGCTAAAAAGGAATGCAAGGAATATAAACGATGCTGAAAATAAGGGAAATGAAATTGTGGAAGTGAAAGTGTGTTTGTTCAGGTAGGTACGGAAGGCGAAATGGAGGAGGAAGAGAAAGAAATACAGGAAGAAAATGAAAATAAACATACACATAACCAAGCCATTTCTATTCTAGAAACAAATCAAAGAATATTTCACTTCCTTGTCCAGACCAATATTGCTCTTAAAAACACAGAACTGCTACAGATATATTTTAAAGCAATAAATTACCCAAATAGTGTCGCATGTAATTATGATCATACCAAAATATTAATCCAACTCTATGTGGGGGTGTTAGTCATCAGCATTCCATATTATTTATATAACTCTTCAAATTATAAATTAAATATAAATTAATAAAAAATGATTAATTGTTCTCATCCAGAACTCACCCATTCCACTCATCTTTTTCTTTAGAAAAGACAAACACTCTTATTTGCCAATAGCTAGATGCATAAATATTTCCAATATCAGTATAAATACAATACAGCCTTCCCATGTGGTGACATTAAAGTAAAATAAAATACAATTGGCTGTTTGCTGAAAATGTCTGCTGTGTACAGTACAGGAAAAAGCATGCTTAATATCCTGTCCCTATGAACATATTGTCTGTGTAGGTCTTTTGTTAAACATGATTAATGCAACAGATGAAAAGATGAAGTCAAATTTAATCCACACAATCTCAAAACACAAATCAATGCACTTTTCACATTCAAGAAGAAGGATAATTTATTAAGGGACTCTGCAAGGAAAGAAATTCCATAAAGAATTCATGCCAGTTGAAAATTTGGCCTCCAGTATTAAAAGTGACTAATATAAAAAAATAAAGAATGCAACAATAAATCTAATTATATTGCGAGTATTTTTTTCCTGGAACACTTTAATCCCGAAATGTAAACACAAGTCTAGCATTAAGCACAGATGAAAAATACTGCCAGGCCTGATGTAGAAATTTTCATAATACACGAAGCAAGTGGAGAAAGAGAGTCTAACCTGTCAGCAGTCAATATGCAGTATGTTTTTAACAACTGTAAGAACGTTTGGTGGAGATGGATGACTCGGAAGACAGGAAATGTAACATGGAACTTTACTTCTCTAGGTCACAGGTTCAAGAGCAACCCAGGGCAGGATGTACAGTGCAATAACTCAACTTTAGGCACCTGCTAAGCAATTGTGACCCAGATGCCACTCACTATACATAGATGCTTAAGAAAACTTAAGCATATAAGCATATAGAAATAGAAAGACATTCAAAAGAAAGTCCAAGAGGGCTAGGATGTGAAACAAGGAACTGTTAAAGGTTTTTTTCTGGGATTCCTGTTTATTTCCAGAGAATAACCCTTTCAGTTTATTGTGCAACTGAACACTTCCACACCTAACTGATGATCTATAGCATGAGTGTATCTTTAGGGTCAGATATTCAAGTCTGCTTCCTAAGATGAGGCACCCAACAAATGGGTGCCTCAAATAGCTGAACAGGATTAACTCTTTTAAAAATGCATTCATAGAAGCAGGTGGTGATGACTGTACCAATGCCACCCATCAAAAATGCAATCTATTATAAAGTCATGAGATAATTTTTTTAGGAAGTCCAAAAGACTCCATACCCCATTCATTCTTTTGCATGCTTCAACTGCCATACTAGAAACTGTACTGAAAACCAGAAAATATTCTTTCACTCCTGATACAGTTATACCTCTACATAGCTATACAATAAAATTCTTAAGAGATGAGAGAAAATATTTACCAAAAAAGACGTATAGACAACTGACTTGAGAAATCTCAATTCCAGTTCATGCTCTTGCTTTTTAGGCAACTTAAACACATCGCTTTATTTTATCTGGTGAATGCATTAAAAGCACAAGGTCTGCTGATTCAGGTATTGCTCTGGAACACAGAGTAGGTATAATTTTCTCTCCAGAAACAAGCATAAAACCAAAAAAGGGCAACTCATTCAACTTTTTTTATTACTATCCTACAGTACTTGAAGGAAGAGAGAGAGAAGTACCAGAAGTATGCAAGCTATTACAAAACAACTGCTGCTGCATCTTGAAGAGGGCTTGAACCTTCCAGTGCCATAACCTATAGGCAGAGGAACCTCATTTTGGTCCCCACTGGACTTGAAGATGTTCACACTGCAGAAGTAATAAGCAAGCAAAGCAGCTGAAGTATGGGTACTTCCAGCCTAAGAAAGAATTTTATTGACAATTTTGGACTCAGATTCTTCATACAGTCTCTCTTGAGGATACAAATTCTTTATTTTCCAGTCTAGTCTACCTATCAATCACCAGTGTCTAGAGTTTCTGCTGGTTGATGGAACATTGCTAATTTATGAGGTGGACATAGTTGGAACAGGCTGCCCAGAGGGGCTGTGAAGTCACCTTCACTGGAGACATTCAAGACCAATCTGGGCGCACTCCTGTGTGATTTAATCTAGGTGATCCTGCTCGGGCAGAGGGGTTGGATTAGATCATCTTTGGATGTCCCTTCCAACTCTAACGTCCTGTGTGATTCTGTGTATTTGTGAAAAATCTCCATCAACTGACATCTCTCTTCAAAAACAGGTTCTAAACAGTGAATACGGAAAGAAAAGAACACTTTCATCTGGCCAGAAATAAGGCACACTGGGCAACTTCACAACATTGTTTAAGCCACATTTATTTCACTATCATCATTCAGTAGGTATGCAAATGCTAAATAAAAGGCATGTAAATGCCTTTAATGAATTTCCTTACTTTAACCACTGTGGTGTTTATGCTGTGTTTAAATATGGAAGTATAATAATACTACATGTTACACATCAGAAATTCTGGTCAGTAGATTGCTTTCAGAAAAAAAAAATCAAGTTAGGAATACACTTTTAGTTCTCAGATTTTTAGGTACCAATAAATGAGGGAATTAAAGTTATATCAGCACTTACAAATGATCATTATTAAATTTAAACAGATGGCTGTTTTGTGAGCATATTTAAATTCTCAGATGCCTAAGCGACATTAGTTGTAGCATTCTGCAAAATTTTCCCATTTCTCAAGTCACAGACTTGAGAAGTAGACTACAACTACATTGACATTGCATAATGCCACAGAAGGTTCTAATAACCTCTTTAAAGTATTGACATTTTCTAATAAAATACTGAAAGAAATATGAAATGTTTCCTGTGAGTTTTGTCTTGTAGGAATCGTAGCCTATGAATATCATCCTTTTTCTGAATTTCAGGGAAGTATGGATACCCATACTAAGCAATACTTTTACTTTTCCTGCAAAATCCTGCCAGGAGATTTCTTCCACTACTGAATCTAGAAAGGTTTCTTAGTAATGCTTCTAGATAGTTCTACATATTCTCTCAGTAATACATCTTCTATAGCTACTGTATGATTTTAATTTAATATAAAATAAAGAACAGACCTAATAACATCTTGTTATACCACCTTTTCCAACAAATAGCTATTTCCTATATTATTTTTACAGCAGAAGCCATGGTCCACCTCTTAAAATTAATCATAATGTTCTTACTCTACAAAAGAATGTATCACTAATAGCAACACAAGGGACTTGAAGGTTTTCTTCTGGTTTTATCAATTTCACCATAATTCAAACTTCAAAATAAAGCAGTGTGCCTTTTTTTTTACATCATATTTTATAGAACATTAACTCTTCTGCCCCAGGGACTTGCACAGACACCTCAGCCTGATCTCCAACAATTGCAGTCAAAACTTGACATGTCCTGAGGTTGAATCCATTAAAGTGTAAAGGCTCTGACATTTTGGAGCATTCTCTTTACATTACATTGACAAATGGAGGGGTTTTGTGTTTCATTGGTTAAGAGGGAGTCAGGTTTTAGTTATTTGAACCTGGGGTAACTTCATTCATGGATCAAAAAAGACCTCTTGGGGCTTCCAAAGTCTTAATTATTTTAGAGCTACAAGGCATGATTTGGTAGAGATTTGGGTAATGGGAAACATATTCTTCTGGGATCACTTCACTTTGGGGAGCTTTCCAGCTGTGAAACAGGCTCTCAAACTTAAAAGTTCTCCAAAGCTCTACCTGGCCCCAGGCCCATATTTCCCTGTAACAAAAGTTGACTCGTTGAAGAACTAGTGTAATATATGCAACCAAAAAACTGCAACATTAAAGAATTGGTAAGATTTATGATAACACTAAAAGTTGTTAAAGTGTTTTTAAAAGGTCAGCTTTTCACATTTAGAATCAGAAGAATGTTCATTGTAAGTCCATATTTATCAACAAAATATGTTGAAGACAGGCCACTATTAAGTGCATTAATAGAAATTTTTCATTATATGTACATGTAATCGGAAATAAGAACTATGCCAAGCAGTTTGGGATCTGAGTAGGATGTGATTTTTCATTCCAAACTGTTTAAACTCGAAATTTTTCTATGGTTATCAATATAAGTAACTCTAAGTAAATTTTGAAAAACCTAAGCTGGAATTTTATAGCTTCAAATCTGTTTAAAAATGCACAGAAAACCTTAAGTGTCAGGAAAGACTTTAAACAACATTCCGTTTGTGCTCAAATGTCATGGGTTTTTATACAGCCCAAAATGAAAACATCTTCTTAACATGAGGAGACTTACAAATAACTGATGGAATTATGCATGCCATTACAAAAAAAAAAAAAAAAAGCCATTAAGTTTTAGGATATTGCACATGCACAGACATCACACAGAGCAACCACCAAAACTCCCTACCATATCAAAACATCAGAAAAGCATGCCATGAGAATAAAAGCTTCTGTTGAAGCATACGGTAAAATTCTTTCATGTTTATGGGCTCCATTTGAAATCTGGAGTGCACACATCTTCTGTACTTAAAGAAGAATTGTAGAACAACATTCTTTCAGTGTCTCTACAGCCTCTCCTCTAGTCCCTATCTAGAGGCATCTTGTGCATCCTCTGTTCTACTCTGCAATGATGATGCTTTTTTTGATTCTATGCTTTAAACAACATACCTAAGAATTTATTCTCTTATTTTGTCCTGATTCCTCTCTTTCTTTAGTTATGTTATGTCTCTTTCTTAAACTAAAAATTCTTCATGCCTCTGAAAGAGGACTCCAATCATCTAACCGAACAGCAACACAAATACTATCACCTTGCTAGCATACACAATAAGTTTGAGCATCTGCGATAGCATCTGAAATAGAAAACTGCAGATAAGACAGTTCACAATGAGTTGTTCCATGTCAGTCCATCCTGAGCCCAAACAGGGAAAAAAAATTTCTCTTTTACCAGCTTCCTACAGAAAACATGGTACTTTTAGAATGTGACTCACTAAGACCAATGTTGAGGGAAGACAGAGTTGGAGTAGGCATAAACTGGCACAGGATGTGAGATGTCTCCCTGCAAAAAAAATATCCCAAAGTGTTCCTTATCAAGTTTACTCCAGTACTATTAGGGAGCATTAAGGGCAGCCACAGGAGCGCTGCTCCCCTGCACCCTCATCTCCACTTGATCAGGGAGATCTCAGATGGGCATGTGCAACCCACAACTCACATAGTTTACTG
This sequence comes from Heliornis fulica, assembly GCA_013399135.1. NCBI lineage: Eukaryota > Metazoa > Chordata > Aves > Gruiformes > Heliornithidae > Heliornis > Heliornis fulica. Next base: position 1,720,702 of record VXBZ01005904.1, on the reverse strand, counting down.
GTTTATGCTTCTTTCTAAGCAAGAACTGCTAGCCTGCTCTTGGAAAAAAATCTTGTAGAAAAAGTATAATCATGTTTGTCAAGTGTCAGGGCTGAGACAATGATCTAGGTTGCAGGCATTTAGCTCAGTGTCTCTGTGTTTACCTAGGTTGCACAAATAAAACCTAGATAAGCTGTCATGGGTAACTCAAAGCAGACTGTAATAAAAATATTGGTAATAAAACCAAAATCTCAAACCAATAATCTGTGGTCGTATAATAAAATTTTAAGAGGAAGATTCTATTTACTTATTTTTAAACAAGCATACCTTGAGACACTAATTAGTGAGGGAATTTGCAATTTCCTTGCAGAAGGGAGAAAAATCTAGAATTTACTTGAGTCTTAATAAACATGGGACAGAGCCTGGGAAACAAAAAGAAACACAACAACAAAACAAAAAAAAAAAAAGCAGCACTTTTTTTTTTTTAAGGGAGTGTCTTTATGTAGCAGCATTGCCTGATGTATATGTGTAAAGTGAATGAAACAGATCACACCAAACAAGCAATGCATGTTAAACCATATAAAAATATTTGTATCTTTGCAATTAATTTACCTAAAACTGTGGGGTTTGTGTGGGGTTTTGGGGGGAGGTTGGTTTTGGTTTTGTCTATCCATTGCTAAAGATTATTAAGAAGGTAGCACTTAGTAAAAATCAAAACACAGTCTAACTCAGTATGATTTATAACAGTGGCCAATAGTTAAAGCCTAGGGAAGAGTGTTAACAAAGGGCAAGCACGCAGTCATATCTTTCCTAAACACACTCCCAGCCTCCAATGATTTCCAATTCACAATCTGAAGGAAAAGATTTATCTAAAAGATGATTAGACACAATATCTATTGCTAGAGGCTATCGCTTCTACTCAGTACATTAGCTAAATAGTCTAAACTCTAAAAATTAAATAACTAAAAATTAGCATGTTAATGCAACTGTTTCAATGTCTGCAACCACACTGTTCTGAGCATAGAAGGTCTGTGTCCCAACCCCTGGGGTATTCTTCATGTCTTTACTTCCAGCTTCCTTAAGGTTTCACTGCCTGCAGGGTAGGTAAGTCTTACAAAGCACCTTTTTGTCCCTGGGAGCATTCACACCAAGAGTGGCTCTGAAGCTGCTCTTTACTCAGGATGGACTTGTCTGACGTGGACAAAGGGCCTGCTGGGATGGAACTACCATTCCCAAGCCCTACAGATGAGGCTGCACATGTGCAGGTTATCTGCAGCCTGCCACTTCAGCAGCAGCAGAACTGGAGGGCCCAGCAGCCACAGAGGACCTGGCCCTTGCTGTTCTTCACAGCCATAGCCACTGGTGGGCCCCTGCCTCACCAATGTGTGGAGTTACCCAACCCTAGGGGTGCTCCTGCGTTACCTAAGCATGAAACTGCTTTAAAAATAAATCAGTACAATAAACCCAGTGTTATTAAATTACTGGTCATAATCATAAAACCACAGAATGCTTTGGGTTGGAAGGGACCTCATAGACCATCTGGTTCTGATGATTAAGAAGTTCTTCAGATTATTTCCAAGTGGTTTGAACTTACATGCTTTAAGCATTCTGAAGGAACAGAAATAGAAAGACAATCCCACAAGCTAACAAATTTCACAAGCAGTTAGACCTGCCAGGGCTGCTGGAAAGTCACTGTTCACGTTGACCTGCTGCAGCTTGTGTGGAAGAGTTCTGCCTGTGCTGGTACTGGGCAATGCTCCTGGTCCATTTTTTTTTAAGCAATGGCTGTTTCCATGGCTACAGAACTGGGTATTCCAGACTTTCACAATTTGGGTAAGGCAGATTGTATCGGTGAGGCCGAACTTATTCTTTAACAAGTCATTAGACTTTAACACAATAATTGCAAGAACAGCAAAACACCACCACCACCCAATCAAAACACTCTTGCAGTTTAAAAAAAAAATAAATAAAAAAGAGAGAAGACAACTTTGTTGTTCCACCCATAGATAGCCCATATTTGCCAATGCTGTCCTGCCTTGACACAAGGTACTTATTTCACACTGTATTGAAATTATACCTCAGTTTGAAGTAGGCTTATTTCATCTGCTGTACTTTCTTCATACTGAAAAGTCTAAACTTAATATGCAAAGCAACTCCCAGGAGTTAATTTGCATTTCTCCTCTGGCCATACACATCATCTTCAAACCAGGCTAAAATTAGTGGCTTTATGTTCCCAATCTGACAGATGTTAACAGTACTCCCTCACCTTTAAAAGATAGTTGCTTTAAAACTTCCTGCCCCCTCGCTCACACACACACCTGTCAGGTTTTGTTTCAGGAGCTATGGGAAGGAGACGCAAGAGTCAGGTTACACCTCCTGAAGGACTTCCTCACATCTCAGGCATCCCTAGCAGGAATCCTACAAACTGCTGCTCCCTGACACTCTGCCATGCTGTACGACTGCTTTCCTGCCCCCACTTGAAAGAACAGCAATTAAATCATTTTACCTGATCCACAGCACCTGTTGGAATGTAGTTCTGGGTAGAAAGTCTCCATAATTCATGTATTTGAAACTTTTTACCAAGAGTATATGGACAGCAAAGTACATTATTCTGACAAAAATATTCTTCTGTGCTATTCATCATTCTGTACAGCTCTATCTCTTATAAGCATACACATACAGGCTTGTACACCCATAAAGGGCCTCATCCTCCTCCCACGGGTAAGTAAAATTTCATTTAAATCATGCTTATAGGTGTGGTTATGCTGAATATTCACATATTTGGGGCATATAAATGCTGCCAGTATACATGGCCATGTGTACCCTTTTTATCAGCAGAACTGTAAATCATCCTCTGCACTGAAATAAGTCATCACTCATCGGTTACATGTCATAGTAAAATCTATCTCTCTCCTCTCTCTGGGTGTTTATTTCAGAAGCAGCTGCAGTAGAGACCAGCAATGTATCTGAACAACTTGGCTCATGTTTGGTGAATATGGTTTGGTTTTCATTTAAAGAAATATTTTCTACTCCGTAGTTTTATTTAAACAAACATTAAAAGCTTTCAGAAAGATTCAGTTGCAATAAGTGATCAAAGATGTGGTTATTTAGGCTCCTTTTTTACAGGATGGTTACAACAAGATTAGCGATGGTTTTCATTCTGCCCCCTCACCTCCTTACAACTGGATAGCACTGCCACAAGTCATTGCTGCATGAGTGACCTCTGCCCCAGAAATCATGGCAGAACAGGCCAGTCTTTGCCCATTTATCACTTCAGCCATCATGATATATTTGCTAAGGTCATGGTAGATTTTCTGTTTTCCCTTTTCTACTCCTGCATGACTGCCCTTTTCTCTCCTAGATCTAAGAACTGTAATCACCTTACCTATTTTTGAGGACTTTGAGACAATTGTAGGTCTGCTAACACAAAAAATGATTAAATTGTGGATTAGGGACTATTTTGCAATTTCAGCATAACAGATAAAGCATACCAATGACAACTAAGTTTAAATCATGGACTCAAATGTGTAAGTACGCTGAGATGAGACTGTCAAATGAAGAAAACTCTTCTGTGGCATTATGAAAACAAATGCTTACAGGAAAATTACAATACAAACAGCAATTATTTTTGGTATAGACCTTCGGAAGTTATTGTACTTTGCATTCCTCAGGATAAGCAAACTAAGTCTTGAAGTCATAAATATGTGCAAATAATATTGACTTGAGTGAGACTTGTACTTAGTAATTCCTCCAGGATCAGATCCTACATAATGTCAATAATGTACGTAAATTTTTGTGGCACCAAAACCTCAGTTGTATGTTATAGGCATCACATCATAAATTGTGTTACGCAAGCACTGTTTCCAATATTTTTACATCTTATTTTCTGTCAGCCTGTTAACATACATTTGTTGTTATCCAATACAGATACCATTTAAAAAAAACCCAAAAAACAACTAAAAACACAACAGACATTCATTTGCAATGAAGTGTATGCAAGGGCTCCTAGGATTCTGCTGGGCTGCAGTTTCCTTGGTTCAGTATGGAAAATCTGCCTGGGTTAAAAAAATAAATAAATAAAATTTCATTTGGACCTCAGCCTGAGAAAGTTTGGCAAAATTCCTGGTTTATTAAATTTCTGCTGCCTGCTGCTCGTGATCCAGATAGTGCAATGCTTCAGAATCTTAGACTTCTGCTTTAGTAATTATTTTTACAGACTTCTTGATAATGCCAATTAATTGATTCTCATGTGATTCAGTTCTTACAGCTTATATTATGTCATTCAAGATTAAGTTCAAAATCAGATGGTAATAGAGCTACTCTGAATGCTTTGTTTAGTTTATATACTTAACTTACAGATAATGTTAAGAAAAAAAAAAAAGGAGTTACCTGAAAAAGTTTGGAACACAGGAAAATCTGCTGCCTTTGCTCAAGGAGACTAGAAAAATATTCAGTGTGATACCAAATGTTCGTACATGTCTGCATTTCCATTTTGAGTCAATTTTACTTATGATTTTCAGTAATATCAGCTTGGTCCTGTCAAGTCATATCCAACATCTTGACTGCTTAATAATTTATTTTATTGAGTTTGAGGCTTTCTGTGAGCACCTGGCAAATCCATATGTCTTAGTAATAATGCAAAATTGCAACTATCGTGACATTTTTTGAGGAAAAAATTTAAGGCATACCTAGCTTATCCTTTAAGTTTTTTTAATACTATATGATTTCTTAATACAAAACGCATAAAAACTGTAAGAAAGAATGACCTTCTGCATTTGGTTTTTAATTTTGGGGATAACACAATGAGAAAAGCAAAATATATTTGACAGCTGGGGTCACATTATCATGAAGTGTTACCTCAAGATGTCTGGAAGAAGCACTAAAAAAAGAAAATAAAATCCCCAAACTTCAATAATGAAGTTTTCAATATATATACAGATTTGTTTTAAGTTCTCCAAGAAAGCTTATGTAAGGTGAAAGGGAGCTAAGAAGAGTTCACAGTACCTTAGAAAAGCCCAATATTAAGGAAGTAAATGTTGAAAATAACCCAAAATAGCAAAACAAACCCAACCCACTATGAAGAAAGAATATTAAGATTTAAGTTCGGCTGGTATCATCTCACTTATCTTGTTTCTATAATCCTGTGGCTCTCCACCACATTACATTAATGGGTGGATCTGGTACAGATCCCTGTTGGTATGGTAGGGAAAGAACAGGGCACAGGAAAAGAGGACATGGTTATTCTGCAGTCAGGGATTGAAGAGAAAACATGGAGGGAGTTGAGTGTGTATATAAGTAGAGAGGACACAAATGCATATGAAATGAATTCACTGGTACAGTATCACTGCTCACAAAGGGCATTATATGAAACACCTAACAGTGTTTTCTTTCTCAAATTAAAAGTTGGATTTCTGCTAATTAACTATGTCATTATGTATTTGAACATTATTTTCCAGAATATAATGCCTGTTCCGCATTTTTTTTAAATCATAATTAAAGAGCTTGCCCACAAGAGCAAAGGCTATGCTGCCTGAGCAAACTCAAATGTATCTGCTGAAACACCATAGTAAAATAGCATCAATCATGCCATGTTAATATGATATTCCACCTAGACAGTAAGCCTTGCATGGTGGTGTGTTTCACACACACACATTGTTTCTTAGTTGTTAATCCTTTTCAAAAGAAAAGAAAAAAAAAGGGTTGATTGTCAAACCGGAATTTTAAACAGGTGTAATATTTAGCTGAGAGTTCTTAGTGGGGACTCTTAATAAAAGGGAAGTACTAAACCACCAAAAATCTAATGACTGTAATGTTTATTGTTTACTTTGTTATATTGTATTTTAGGTGCCCTTGCATCTCTAGGAGTACAGCTGGCCAAAACAGCAATTAGCTTCTCCATTAATGCAGAAAGCAGTGTGAGGACAATCCCAAAGTTCTTTGCATATCCCTGATCCAACCTTTCATCTGCTGTGCACAGTGGTGGCCCTAGCACATTTTAGCCAAGGAAGACAGCCAATGCTGAAACTGCCAAGTACCTCTCTGATAGAACTCCTCAACAGGAGCCCCAGAGCAACAGGGCCCTGGAAGCCAGCAGAATTTCTTGCCTTGCCTCACGCCCCCTTACTCTGAGCTCTCTGAGGGACATGGAAAGTGTCTCAAGACAATTAGCCACTTCAAGATTTTTGGAAGGCATTCACTGAATCAATGCTATCACTATTTCCTAAATCATCTGCAACCTGACCACACTCTTAGACTGTATCTAAACTGCATTTAAGCATGTTCAAAGTCACAAAAGATTCTTTTATATGGTTGTCACTGTCAAATTTAGGAAAAGACTTTCATAAGCTAATAATTTGAAGACCCTTCTATTAACAATGTCGCAGCTTCTAACTCTCTCAATGTTTCTTCTAGTTAACGTACACATTTGAAATCTGAAGTACCTAAAATAACTCTATTGAACTGTGTACCTATAAACTTTATCATAAACATGCTAGTAAATGAAAATTCTCATTTCTGTCTGAAATGCATACTGTTTAAAAACAAATTGCAAAGGTAGTAGTAAGCGATTTGTGTTTTTCTGTAAGTTACTTACTATTCTTGTGTGCTTTGAAAAAGCATTTGGGGCACAATCACATACAACGCTTATGCAAAAATCAGCAATGATTTTATACTATTGTATAATAGGCATATCTGTCCTTATTTACCAGTTGCTCTGTGTAACTGCAAATTAGACAATTTCCGCAAAAAATCAAGTTTTTCCTTAGTCGGTAATTTCCATCTTCTCTCTGTTTATGTACGCTCACTGATCTGTCTGTACTGAATACCAGCACTTTTCCCAAACCACAAGTTACTGTATTACCAGCAGTAATCTATTAGCAATTAACCATACCATTCTTACTGCAAACATATAAAATCAAAATGGCAAAGTTTCATGGAAAAGAAATATTTTTCTTAGGTTTTCATTGGTGAAAAATGATTTATTGCATATTATTCACAATAATTTGATTGAGATTTAACATAGAATCACAGAACTCACACATCTTAAATTTTCAAGTCCTTCTCAAGGAATCCCTGAAACAGACAGTTTCTACATATGCAAAAGCTATGCTATTTTTTCCATTAACTCCTCTAGTCTCTTCTTAAGCCTTAATGAACTTCTTGTTTTTATAGAATCTTGTGAGAAGTTCCAGTGCCAAAACCACATTTTGTCATCAACCACATCCTTTCACATTTTGTTTTTCTTTTTTGGTTATGCATTCACTGCAGGACATTTCAGCTTTAGTGGATGGTAAGCAGCCTAAACCTTTTCATTTGTCTTCCCATGCAAACTGTGCATTACATGCTGCATCAATGAGGTGAAGGTCCATCGTGGAACCTGGTAATGCAAACAAGTATAAACTGCATAACCAGATATTTATCATTGCCACATGAGCCAACATATGTTGCTCAGCTGTGGATTCCCTTTAATTCAAGAAGTTTTTTAAATGACTTCAAGTTGAAAAGTTTGAGAATTTGATAGGAAAAAGAATTAAAATAAATTATTTTAAAATGCTATCAATTACAATGCAATGAATATTACTATGGAACTTTTTAATTTTTAATCCACAATATTACTCACATTTTGTATCTCTGAAGACTAGAGAACATTCCCCAGTACAGAAACACGCTATTAATATGTTACCATCTCCCACTGATTTATTCTCAGTTCTGTTAGTTTTTATGTCCCATCACTAAACCCAAGCACATGGTTCAGTCTATACATCTTTGCACCTGTCAGCAGACTGGCTAAAATTGATTAAGAGTGTGTTCAGAGGGTCTCAGTATTTCAATATGCTGTTTATTAGAGTGATTTTAAGAAGAAAATCTGATATATAAAATAAAGGCTGAACTTTATTCATGTCTAAATTTATTAATTAGCCTATGATGAACACTGTAGCTTATAGTTATAGCACACAGCAGCTCTGCAGGAATTACAGATAATTTGGAATTTTTTTTATTTTTAAACACAAAAATGAGATCTGCATAGGATAATCCTTTTAAAAATCTAGAAGTATTAACCAAAAAAACCTCCACACAACCACAGAATAGTCTGTGTTAGAAGAGACACCAAAGATCATCGACTTCCAGCCCCCGTGCCACATGCAGGGCCACCAACTTCCAGACCTGCATTTAGAAAAAAACGCCCAGGGTCCCATCCAACTTGGCCTTGAAAAGAATCAGGAATTCAATGGTATTTTTTGGACCTAAGAATATTCTTTCTTGAACACCTCAGGAGAAGATTAACATATCTGTAATAATAAAAGCAATGCTGTTTGACAGATGAACCATCACTTGAGGGCATTCAGTAAGAAAGGAGTGATATCAACAGACTGAGGATTACACAGAAGGAGTAACAAGAAGAAGGGAACAATCATAAGCAAAATAACACAGGCAAATTACTCGTTAACACATAAATTACTCGTTATTAGTTCACTTGCATTTTTTTAACAAAAGTAATCAAAATGTTTCTTTTGGAAGACCCTAAAGAAGAAATAATCTAGACAAGAAAAAGGATGAGAGATGATCTAGTTTATCATTATGAGGACAAATACTAATTAATTTTTAATTCATTTTCTAAGATACAGACTAGAATACTACATTCTTTGATATACAGCATGTTAGTCCATGTGTATTACTACACATATTCAACATATATAAATAAAAATAAAATGTACATATGTGAACACATATACTAATTCAATTTCCAAGCTTATGACAGTGTTCTTGTCTTTTCTCCATTTATTTCTATAAAAGGATGGACAAAAGTGGAGTTTCATGACAGATAACATTCTTTGGTATTCATTTCAGGAGGGAGTAAATAGCTATGAATGACCTTCTTGTCCTTATGTTTGATTTTTAAAACATTTCTTGGTGCTTTAACAAATGGTTCACCACACTTCAACTAAAGGGGAAGACAATGTCAGTGACTTGATAAATGCTTTTTTCTATGAGTAGAAAGAAGACATTTAGTACCATGTGTTTGCATGAATTATTTTATAAGCCTAATGAATATGTAACATTGAATTGCTACAATGTATTGCTAAGAATATTAAGTCTTTGTTTGAAAATTTTATGATTATATTTTATGAAAACACACATAGTGTTTTCCCTGAAAATTTTTTAATGAAGAAAATCTGAATCTGCTCTTAAATCTTGATTGGAATTTGTCCTTGGTTTTGGATACAAGACCAGCTCACAGATTTGTGACAATATAGAGAGTACACACTATGTTGCAAAATTCATCTTCACAGCACCAACAAGAAAGCAGTTATTGACAGAAAGGACTTTTTATAAAGAACTGTCATTAAAGTTGTATGCACTAAATAAAAAAAAAATCAAGATTATAATATTGTCATCAGCAAATGGCTACAAGACAGATACATTTCAGTGCTTTGATTTGCTATGGAAGGACCCTCTGATAGTTTGAGGCATTGCCTTTATGTTAGACCCAAGCTTCATTCTATTTTTAATCCACTTTGGTTTCCTACATCCTTTTGCAACTACCACATGCTAAAGGGAGATGACAGGCAGTCTTATCCAAGTCACTGATGACCAGCCCCAATAAAAGATTTTGATGCCCTAAATTAGATGCCACTACAACAATGCCTCATAAAGAAACCTCTGCATTTTTTTCTTTCCTTTTGAGCTGAAACTAGATCTGCTGTTATATTTTTTGGCATCTGCATGTTTGAAATTTCTTGTCTTCCTACAAGATTTCAAGGAAATAAAAAATTTCCTTGAATTTTCCAGAATTTCAAGGGAATAAAAAAGCAAGCAGGACTTCTGTGAAAGTGATGTGTTACTAGAATAAAAGATTGAGCTTTATGCTATTGTCAAACCAGTTTTAGTGTGTGAAGCACACAAAAACCCTGCCAGAATGTCCAAATGCACAAATGAATTTTGGCCTATATCACTTTCCTGTGTAAGAAGCGTTGCATTCTCTACTCCATTCCCCGCTTTTTGTATCAAAACCATATTTTCACAGGTGCTTTCTGCCCTCTTTGTAACTGCTCAGTCAGTGCTATCTGTGCAAGACAAGTGCAAACAGAAATAAATGGGAGCAAACCACAACAGTGGCACAATAGCTACACACAGGTCACCAAAAGGGACCATCAGGTCACCTCTGATGCTCTTTCACATTTGCACTTTAGTTTTAGTTCACAGGACCCATTACAAGTCTGCAGCACAGTCCAAACAGAATTTAAACTATCCTAATACAAAGTCTGTCCCTATCAAAGAAAGCCCCAGGTCCAAAGGCAAAATACCCAAACTTTTACTGACATATTGCCAAAGTAAGATGGGTGCATAGGTACAGGCATTGCAGATTTGCCCTCACCTTTTTATATTCAGAAACATTCCTTTTACACTATCCTTTGTATTCTGCTTGATGCTTTTGGAAATTGAAGGAATTATATTAACAGGCCTGTCTGCGCTCTCCACTTTCTCCTTTCAACTCACCTCACACTCTTATTTATTTATGGTTGGATTATAAACACTTTCTCTTGGAAATTTTTTCCATACTTGTGTTTTCTTTGCTTGTATCCTTTGCTGGACTGTTCTACAGCTCCCCACCCAGTGGAGAAAACTCCCAGAGTCAAACCCAATATAATTCATTTATTTGGTAAATTAATTTGGTGAAGTTCTGGGTTTTCAATCTATGAAACAAATGATGGCACAGAGATTTAGAGATAAGTGGGAAAAAAATACCATTTACTCTCCACAAAAAAATTGCTTTTTCTACTTTGATCAAAAAGGAAAAAGGCGTAAGACCTTTGTCTCTATAGCCTCGCTGGAACTTTAGTTCAATGGGATTCCAAGGAATATGGGAAGACTTATTAATCCCCCAAGGCCTGTAAACTGGCTATTTTTCCCTTCTTCAGCCTCTCTTGTAGGCGGGGTTCTCCATTTTCTAAAATCCTCTTAAGAGCTGAGGCAGTGGAATTTTAGGCTTCGGACTTAATAAAGGAATTCTTTTCCCTTGGGCATGCAGCACTGAAAAGAGGTATAAGACAGTTCAAATCCAAAACGAATAGAATAATTTCACATCTATTTTATTATTATCCAGTTCAGGTGACTAGAGAAAACTGACATTTAAGTCGGTAACATGGCATCAGCACAAAAATAAACCTATTTCAGATACCGAGGTCTATACTAGCCCACTTATGAGATTTTAATTTAGAATGACAATTTACTTCCATACTGTCAAAGAGTATTGAAATATTTATTTACACATATAATGAACCATAACATAGAGAGCTGTATAGGAGCTAGTATGAGCTCCACATCCCTATTTAATTTTTAATCTACTGAATGGCAATTAATTCTGGTCATTGACAGTTTTCTGTCAGACAGCCAGTGTTAATCTATACAGAAAACCTACAACATTTGTACCCCTCTACAAACGAAACCTTAAAGCAGAAAAATTAAAGACCTATCTGATTTATGATTGAAAACACAATAATATGGAGTGGGTTTTTTCCATGGGATTCTGCCTAGATTAAACTCATTTTGATCCATAAATGAGAGGGTTTTTATTAAGCATATCCAAGATGTAATGCTTTCAGAGGCTCCAGTTTGGTGGCTATCACATTCTGTGCTTGAAATTAGCTGTGCAGTTAAAACGGCAAGCACAGTTAATTACCAAAAGCAACAACATTCTTATTTGACTATCTGGATAATGTGTAGTCATCTATTAGCTACTAGATTTTCAGTATTCAACTTTCCTTCCTTAATGTGCCTAGTAGCTATATAAATTATACCTCAAAGAAACTTGCAAAACATCTATACACCTTGTCACAACATTTCACTCCAAAGAAGACTCAGTAAATATATGCTGCTGCATTTCCTCTTCTGAAAATCTGGTCTTATTTATGTGAACTTGGTCCAGCTCCTTGCTCAAAGCTCCATCAGATGGCTCCATCAGGGCAGGAAGCTTGAATTTTTCTCAGTGGTGATGTAAAACATTTCAGTCTAGGAACGCTGATTTAACACCTCTGCTTGAGGCCATGATTCTCAGCATGAAAGGTCTGCGCCTTTGGGCTCTTATCTACGACTCTTTTCTGTCCTCCCAACATGAATTCAGCCATATCCTCCCCTCCTAGCTGTTAGTTTCCATTTCTAGTCCTGTACAGAAAGTCAAGAGTTGCATTATAACCATGCTGTCTAATACTATTTGAATGATTCCCAGGACAAAGCATACTGCCTTCAGCTCTTCTTCCCCTTCAACCAGAGGTCACAGAACCCTCCTTGTAAAATCTTAATGTATCTTCGACTGAAAATCATCTACTAAGCCATAACAGAGCCTATCAACATATAATTCAGCAATTCCTTCTTCAGCCTTCTCCATTTATTATCTTATCAGAGTCAACTTCTGCAGCTGAAAAGATCAGCGTTTCAGTTAGGATTACAAACACACTCCAAACTTCATTTTTTTTGTCATAAATTTGTAACCTATAATGACAACAGCTTTTAGATATGAGACAATTAAAAAGTACGCTTGTGAGACAGTTATGAAGTATGCATGTAACACACGCTTTTAGGCCAGCAGCCATCTCAGCATTTCTTTGTGGCTAGTCCTCTAACAGGCTGTTTTTTTTTCTTTCAGGAGTCCTAAAAGAGGCAGATCCTGAGAAAGGATTTAAGGGAGACATTACTAAGTATTAACATAGGAAATCAGTTCAATGGAAGCACGGAGCAACCAGATAGAATGAACACTTAATCAGGCACAGGCTCAAGATAAACCTCCCTGATGAAACGGGATGCAAAGGGAGACTAACTCCATGCAGGCAGGAGCATGGAACGAGAGTGAGAATTTGGGTGAAAGACCTGAATATTAAGACAAGAATATTGAACTCTTTAGAATTGGAGTTCAAAAAAGAGTGGAGTGATAAAAATTTATCTGGCAGGCATTATTACATTGCAGTTTACTCTTTGGGTAAAAAAAAAATTCAGAATCCTTTTTTGAACCGGATTGGCGACTGGTTTGTGGGATCACAAGCATGAAAGGCACATCAAGAGATTTCTTTCTCACACATTCTCACTTTGACCTTCTAAAAAAAAAAAAAGTCTATCAATACCACAGGAAGTTAATACTAATTTATATACACTTTCCAGATGAAATAATCTGCTAAATATGTGTGATTACAAACACCCTTGTTTTAATGCATTACATTTGTAGGGGTAACTTTCATCAACACATCTCAGTCCAGATTCACTAAAGATGGTTAGGCACAGTCTGCCTAAGATGGAGCAGATAAATATGCTTCAGAAGGCAGTGATGATTCCTGTTAGAAATTACTAAAGCAGAAATGATCATAAGCATTAATACAGCTTCTAAAACAGCAACAACAGAAAAAACAAACAAACAAAAAATAAACCCACAACTATTTCCTTGGATATTTACATTCTTCTCTTCTGAAATGACTGGAAATTACCCAGTACCAGCCAGAGTCTACTGACTTCAAGCACTATGCAGTCTCTATGTTCAGTTATATTTAGTTTTTGTCTGAATTTGGAAATAGTGGAGAGTAGTGGAATTTAACATTCCGAGTTCTTGTCAGATGTGGCCCACTTAATCCTGTAATTGTGTGTTAAACTTGCTAAGTGTAAAACCAGAAATTGTCCATGCTTCTCATATAGGAATATATCGGGAAAACAGTGTGTGGATAAAATTGATAAAAAACTGGAAGATTTAACTTTAGGAAAATACTTTTAAAGTATAAAAAAAGGTTCACAGCTTTGATCTATTTTAGTAGAAAAAAAAATCCAGAAATATTTAGCTATGTTATTTTACAATAATATGGATGATATAACTGACAATATTTAATGAGTTTCCCAATATTTATTTCAAAGTAGTGCTTTATAGCTTGAAATTAATACCAGTGCTGGCAGGCGTCAAGACTCAGTAGCAATTCACTTTCAGAGCAGTGATGCAGATTACACACTTGAATTCTACAAAGAACAGCCATAAAGTATGTAACAACAGTACTATGGAGCTTGTAAGAAGTGTGACAGATCTGCTTCCTGGTGTATCTGGTTTACCGAGCACAAAATCTTTGTGAACTAGCACTGAATGCAGAGAGTGTTTAAATTTAGATATGGGATTGAATATTATTATAATAGTTAAAAAACCCACTGTTTTTTCCTAGTTCCAGAGCCTAAATATTTTGCTCTGACTCAGCATTTCTCTACATTCTTTTCACTAAATTAACAGGAAATCTTCCAGTGCCAGCACAAGATCACTCATTCCCAAAACAATACAACAGAAACCAGTACAGTAGATAAATCCATCAGTCATTTTATAGCAATATTTAGAGCAAATTAAAGACTTATTTGAGAGTAAAAACTAGCACAAAAGTTAGGTATGTCATTATTAGTAATGTAATATAAGACAAGAATCACTTAGATTTTTGAAAATTACATAAATATTTGCTCTCAAATATAGCAAGTCTACAAGCTGTTTGAAATTTGTAAAAGTGCGTTAATAATGTTAAACAAAAATAGGAAAGACAGATGTAATAAAATTAAAATCCCAAGGCAACAAGGGAAGATCAATAAGTGAATTCAGACATATAAAATCTTCTCAGTAGACAAAGAGAATTTTCAACATTTGAGACCAGTAAGGTAACTGCCTTGCATAAAGGCTCAGATTAGTGGAAAGGAAAATACAGACTACAATCCAGCCAAGATTTAAAACACATGCTTAACTTCATGCACCTAAATAGTCCCATTAACATGAAGTTAAGCATGTGTGCATGTCTTTGCAGGATCACACTCAAGTGATATCCCTTTGATGAATGTTTCTTCCTGTGTTAGTAGGGAACAGTGTTTGATCAGGCCAGCATGGGGTTAAGCACCCTTTATCTTTCACCTCTCCACTTAGAGGAACCTACTACGTTTGTGGGGGTGAGGATGAGAGAAGCAGCATCCAGCCCTGAAAGGTATACAGTTCAAACGCTGGTTATTTTAAGAAGAGAAGCCTCTAACACAGCTGAAATTGAAGGTTGAATTGTATGATTTGTATTCTGCAGGTTCCCAAGGTGCTTTGGGTTGCAGACAAATTCCTCATCAGAACGTTAGAATTTCTTTCTATAACTTACATCTAGTGATTAATATGGAAGTACCTCTGCCAATTTTTAGAATAATCTCATTGTGCTATTAATATAACAACCACATTACTTTCTGTTCCCCAATTGTGTATATACCTGCACAATAACTTTTGCAGTTTGGATCTGAATTGCAAGAGCAGTCATTATAAAAAAGCTTCATAATATATCACTCTAAACAACTACAGGTCTAAAATAAAAGCTCTAATTGTGCATTTCTGGTTTAAAGCTTCTTCAGGCACGTTCACTACAGTAAAACAAGGACAACTGCCTCTGTGACTGGAGAAGTGTTCCACAAGAGACAATGAAGTTTTGTGCAGAATAAAAACGAGAACATGGGGAACTGTTTCCTTCTACAGTGCAACCTCCAACTGCTTAAGACCTTTCATATCGTAATTCTAGAGGCTCTTTGCAAACACCATAATCATACCTAATCAACACATTATAATGTGGGCATTCTTGGATGCATTTTCTACTCAGTTAAACCCAAAGAATGAACCTGTCATTTGCCTAAGCTGTCATTAATTTAGCAATAGGCAAGAATGATCCTCCAAATTCCTATCCTTATTTTAGATAAAGAATTTGAATTGGTTTTCCCCTATCACTTTTATTGAAAATATATTTCATTACACTTCTTCCAAGCAGAAATTTATAGCTGCATATAGCTACTGCATTATGGACCGCCCTAGAAAGACATATAACTTAACTGTATATACCACAAGGACATAACCACACATGCTTCCTAAAATGAAAGAGAATTCAAAACATATGAAGGATATCAGGAGAGAATATAAAAATGAATTTTATAAAAGGAATCCACCCTAGATCTTTTGCTGAAGAAAACCAATGGAGGATTATTAATGGCTGAAAATATACAGTGGCTGTGAAAAATGTTGTCAAAAGCTAAACTGATCCAGATAGAAACTAGAAACAGAATAGAAAACTGAGAAGATGTGTGAAAAAAAAAAATATCTTTTTTTTCTTAAACTTTATTTTAACATTCCATATATTGTTCTAACAAAAGAATGGATTTGGATGTGCTTAAGTAAGGAACTGTATTAAAACTAACAACTGACTCATTACATATCACTGAAGTTGTAGCATCCCTTAATTATGGTTTGAGATGGCTTTGCATATTCCTAACTTTACAGCCAACACCCTTCCAGTTTTTATTATCACCTCATTATTCCCATTCTTCCTCCATGACGTTATGGTGACTAAAAAATATGTGACCAGAAAATAGTAGCCTTTCATACTTCAATCCCCTGACTTCCCCTGGGGGAGTGGATTACTGCATCAGAATACTGGTATCTGTTAGTTAATGCTGTGGGCTTCACTCAGCTTCAAAGCAAAGATATTAAAGGCTCGTTTTCCACTACAAGGCAGGTGTATTTTTATTAGCTCTTTTCAAAATTGCTATGACTTCACTTGTGGATATCCCGCCAACAGCCATTATTGAAAGCTGGACTATAATTGCTAAGGAACATGCAACGTCTGAAGCACTAAACCAGTGTTACTGCAATCCTCCAACAACTGACTGAAACCAAGTGTTACATCATTAAAGCTGAATTACAACACACCCACGGCGTGTTTTCCATGTGTGCTATTTTAAACAATAGTAGAGAAAAACCTGGCTATAAATTCACAGATCCCCAATTTGTTCAAAATTCATGAACAATGAGGGCTGTCTGACAGGCTTTGTTGGCTCTATTTTAGTCAGAAATGTCACGCACCATAATTAAATATCTGTTTGGCTTTTATCGGAGATGGAAATGCTAGCTTTAGTTATAAATTTAAACAACCTGTCACAAGGGGAGACTCCACATTTGTATAGTTTAGGAAAGTTTAGCAATTGTAATTGCTCCAGGAAAGACAAATAAACTAATGGAAACTTTTCTATTTCTTAATTGGCTTTGCATTGGAAAAAAAAAATAAGCTATTGTGATTATGGTAGAGCTTTCATCTGGTTTGGACTGAGACCTTTGCTTTGGTAGGTAAAGTTAGTGCACCAGTACTTTCCATTGCTGTTGCTAAATATTCATGCAGAAATTGACTGAAGACTACCGTGATTGCACCTTCCAGGTTAAGAGGCCACTGACAAGTGACAGCAAAATACCATCAGTCTTCCAGAAAAATGTTTAGCTCAATTCAGTACAGTTCGCCCAGATGTTGTCCAAGTGGAAATATTTTGCTGTCACACTGGTATGCAGAAGCTATTATAGTTTAAGAAAATCTTCCAATTTTTCTACTCGGCCTCAGAAATTTTACAGTGCCCAGATTCCAGTGGAAAATATTCGATCACTCATATGCTTGGATAGAAATTTGTCACCTGGAATAGAAATCAGGGAAAACTTGCCAGCATCCTTAAGCAGACAGGCTCTGCAAATATATACTAGTGCAAGATCCCTGCCAAATAACTTACGTCTGGCCAATACCACCTTTCAAATAGTCTGTGAATACCAGTTGACAATAAAGATTCATTGTGCCGTGTAGAGGTAAATATTATTTTAGCTTTTGCATCTACGGTTTTTAAGCTTACACAGTAGCAATTCATTTGCTCCCCACATATTACCTGTCTGCAAGTTTCTGTGCAGTAGCCAATCACAATATTCACACTTCTCACTAGCACCTAAACAATATTCTTCTTTTACTTAAAATAGATGCCCGTCAGATGCAAACATTTCCCAGTTATGTTTTTCACCAACGCACGAAGCATGCACTATGGCTATTTTAAATAGTAATATCACATGCAAAACTTCACAGTAGATGGTATAGTAATCTGTCTTTTCCTGCTGCACTGCTTTTCAAGAAGCTAGTAACTTCAGCTGGGTTCTATAATCTATTTAAATGTAAGCCAGTGTGTAATGTCTTCTACTTCTGAAAATGTACGCATACATTAGACTAATGCAAAAAAATAAAACTATCTCTATATTTCTTATAGATAAACTTTAGAGCTGTTCCCTAAGGCATTGTAGATCATCCAGAATAGTCATGCACTGGGTTACAGCTGTTAAAAAGAAGAAAAAGCAGCGAAAATCCCACACCATTTTTGAAGATAGTGTGTACCATCTTCGCCATAAATGTCTGCCTTTACACCTTTACTCTTTCTTGTTTGGAAAAAACACTAACTCAGATTATTTCATTTCAGAATGCCATTCACTTTTCAAATTTGCTGTTACGAGGCTTCTCAAGCAGTTGTCATGTTTATTTAATTTTCAGTTTAATTTTACCAGTAGGAGAACTACCTATTAGAAGAACCTATTAGAAGAATTTCATGAGAACAATACAGTGAATATCTGTTAGCATTTGTTTCCTAGAAACATGTGATAGTAATACCATTTATTGATATTTTCCCCATAACATTTTCCTATTTACCTTGCAAATCTGATTTTTTTCTCTTCTGCTTCCTTTCCTGCTATTACATCCTTTCACACAATTTCATCAGTTTATTTTTCCTCACCTCTTCCCATCATAAAGTCTTCCATAAAGTCCTTACGTTTCATTAGCACTTCAGTTATGTGAAGCTCTCTCTTGAAGTCTTTTCCTTATTGCTACTCATATATTACTTCGGTATTTCTATAGAATTTGTTCTTTCTTTCTTTCAGGAAATTTTTGTAAATACTATGGTTTATTTTAAAACTTCCTTTTTCATATGAAGAGAGCTAGTAGATGAAGCTCCTTTATAGCACTCTAATCTCCGATTCTTCTGGCTATTTATTTGTCCCAAATTACTATTGATTTGTCATATTATTTACTGCATTCTCAACACTACTTCAATTTATTCCTGCATTTGCAGCAGACATTGATGTCTGAATAACTACTATCCCACAGATGAATCTTCAGTGAATTCTATCTGACAACAGTAAAGTGTGTCTGTAGTATTAAAGCACTATTGCCGAGTGGGATCACATTTGGTCCTACTTGCTGGAAGATTCTCTCTGCCAAAATATTTACACCTCTTTGATGTCCACACAGAACGCTTCTGAAATAAATGGGTGCCTTAGACTGTCCCTTTGACTATGCCATTCCTAAGGATGCTTCCTTTGGCTCCCCTTTGAAATGATAATTTTCAACATAATAGGGATTTCAGCATCTCTCTGTTCTCTGAGATAACTCTGTTAGCTTCTATTGTCAACATGCTCAGTTTTCATAGAAATGTTTTGCAATTTCTCCTCCGATGACCCTAACTTGTCCACATTCATCTGCTGTCTTTTATCTCATGTTTATGCTGTACATGCCTGGGAGCAGGATTATCATTTTGTTCTGAGAATTGACAGCACCTTGAACAACTGTTAGAAAACCTAGATGCCAACTAGTTTGACTTCAGTTAGGAGTAAATATTTCCTTTACCAAGTAGCACATTGCAAACACTAATTGTAGTAATATTTTGTTACTTGAAGCCTCTCATTAGTGCAAATACTGATTTGGTACTGTAGAGTGAAGAGACAAAAAGGTGCTTCAGGACTTCCCTAATATAGTGAAGGCCAAAAAAACACCCAAATGTTAACAATGACATCCCTAAAGCACTAACCCAGTTAGAAAAGTGCTTTCCTCTTAAAATGTTTTGAATCTGAAATAATAATGATTTTCTCATTTGGTAAGCTTCTCTTAATTTTTTTTTTAATCCAACTGTCCAGAAGAATATTTTAGACCTGTTTTTCTTTCTGTGTAACAACACATGTAAGGTGAATATAATTGGGGATTTATTTACACCGACAACTCCACAGTTTTTCCTCAATCATCTTAACAGGGAGAACAAAACAAAACGGGAAACTGCGTCACCGGATTTCATCTAATAACAAAGCAATCTAGTTTTCTATTCAGCAACATACTTCAAAGTGCATATTCAGCCAGAATTTTCTCAATTTTTTTTAGCTCCCATTAAAATAAAGCAATGAAGTGTTTCACAAGTGTTATTTTAATCTAAGCAGTTTGAAAGTGCTGGATAAGAATGAGCACCACCAAGCTAGCATTCCTTAAAAATTACTGTACATTAAGAGTTACACATGCATAATTATATAATTACACTTGATGGCAGCAATAGCATGTAGAGAATACTATTAATAGCACATAAAATCTGCAGAAGACTCATGAAGATGAATATCCTTCAAAAGTATGAAAAGGTGGCACTTGGTGCAGAATATATTTCAGTTTTACATTTCAGCATGACAATTACCATGAAAGAAAGGATCAAAGTCAAATGGCACAGCCAGCAGCTTGAGAATAATTTAAGAGGTGTACTTGCAATAGCTTTTTGGTTTCAGTAAGATGGACTGCATTAACTGTAATAGAGAAACACTGGTGGAGAAAAGGCATGCAGCATTTTTGCCTGGCATCAGTACAACATGAACTGAACCTACAGCTTTGATGACTTCATGCAAATTTTAAGGGAGAAACCTTCTGCTAATCAATATGAGCAATAGCAATGTCTCCTGCGCAGCATGGGACAAAAGAACAATTCAGCATCACATTTAAGCTTACATCACTGATTCAGGAACTCAAGAGCAAATAAGATTAGCATGTGCCTATAGGATATCCAACCATGGGTCCTTGAGCTTGCACCCAAACTACAAAGAGATAATCTGTCTGCAAGGACATGACTAAATACTTTAAAAATCAGGGTGGCTGGACTGGAAGGCTATGATATAAGCTATGCAGATAATGCTGTATAAGCCATAAGACTCCTCTCTCATCTCCCACTCACTCTGTAAAGTTTGAATTTTACAGTACTGCATGGGTGGAATCACAGAAGCAACTTCTTATCATTTAGTTCCTTTACAAATAATGTAATAAAAGGATTTTGGGAAAAAACATACAGATTCTCTCTACCTTCCTTCCTTACCCTCTCACCCAGATCATTAAAACTGCTCTTTGGGCCAGCTGTCCCCTGCATGTTCTGTCATGTCTGCCTTCCCCTCGATACTGTTTCCTTCCACTCCACTTTTAACCTGGCTAACATCGGAATACACATTGTCTATCCATCAAGAATAATGTTGCATTTGATAATAGACTTTGCAGTCACCAATTTTCAAAGAACTTTATCCGCAGCTTGGACTGAAGGCAAGTGTGACCTGTTTTAGCTGAGCTTTCCTTCAAACAGACTTTGTTTTGAAAGGTGTAAGCATAGGTTCAGATTCTCAGCAACTAAGCTAACAGCATGGTTCCCTCTGAACCACAACTTTCCAAAGATGATTTCCATGCCAAAGACTCTACACCAAGAGGCAAACATTGTGACCACATACAAATATTTCTGAAAATCAGAATCTCTGCTGCCTAATATATTATGGGTCCTCTCAAGTTCCTGGCATATATACCCCAATATACACAGTCTAACACATGCAGATTTTACAGTTATAATATGTTTTACTGTACAGTTTAATAGGACAGATTACTACACATTACAAAGCAAAATAAAATCATGAAGACCATGTAATGTGATCTACACAAAAATCAAACTGAAACAGTTGTTTGGGCAGATTTTATGTGGAGTGTTCAGGAAAAACGGACCAGTTTTGGTCTCATGATGCACTCACAGCCATTAATGTTGTTACGATTGCAATCTGATATTTTTGATTTTTATTTGATACTAATAAGTTCTGAAAGCCACAGAGTTTACAAAGCCAAAGAAATAAACCTGGATCCACTAAAGGTCCTGTTTACCTCTTTCCTAACTCTCCACTAGCCAGAAGTGGAGCTGTCAGTTTTACATCATTGTAAGGAACAGATTTGATTCATCTAGCGGATTGAGACTATGTATAAGAACTTGGCAGAAATTAGCAAATATTTAGAAGGTGATAAATAGTCCAATGCAATACTCAAAAACATCAAGATGGCATCAATTTATATAAAAATTAAGGCTATAAAACTATATTTGATCTATCACTGTTCTAAATCAGAGTAACACTGTATAAATGGGCATTACAGTGGGGAATAAAGCTATATAAGAATTTACCATGCTATTATTTAAATTTGGTTCTGGTTCTTTGATCTACTTCATTGATAGCTATGCACCAGATATACTCTTAAGATTGAAACTTTATTTTTCCTCACACAGAGGAACACAGCTCTCCTTCTAGCTATGAAAGGGTTGTCTAAGATCTTCATGAAGTGCCTACTGAGAATTTCTTACTCTAGAATTATCTGTTTCAAGTGTACTACCTTTGACTAATGTATAATGTCAGGAAAAATATATCAAGGTACATAAAAGCAGATCTGGATATATTCTGCCAATAACAAGAACTGAGTTAAAAATTGACAGTGTTTGATTTTAATATCCAGTTTCCTGCTGCTAATGGACAGCTTCTTACTTCTAACAGCAAGGCTGCCATTCAGCCACTCAGACAAAGCACTCACTAATCTCCCTTTATCCTTGTAAATAGAGATTAGACAACTCTACGAAACTATTTATTTCTTGAAATGTGCCAACCCCAAATGAATTAATTCACTTTAAGTTGAGGACTTTAGATTTTATTTTAAATAGAGACGTGCTTTCTTGTAGAGTTTGACTAGTTTTTTAGTAGTGGGGGAAAAAAAAAACAGCAGATTTGCGGAGGGAACTCAACAAAATGAAATTAAAAATAAAACAAACAAAAAACCAGTTTTCCTACAGCTCTCTATTGCTTGAGTCAATGGGGCAGAACATTTTGAGCAATGCCAGTTTGAGCAATCCATCAGAGCTGAGAGTCTACTGACTAGTTTAAGTATTCACCATATCAATAGGACAAAAATATGTTCACTACTAGCTAGTTACCGAGAAAAGGCCACAAAGTGGTATGAGCAAATCTGTCTGGAGCATAATGGATCTGATAAACAACGCTGGCATAGAATGCAAATACACAACTATTAAAACTGGTTGTTTGTTTTTTTTCTTTTTGGAAATTCCCCACAATAAATACTCTTTTGCTTTTTTATTTTTCAAGTGTTAAAATTAATTTCTCTGTCCTCATATTAATCCTCTCCATTTCCTTTTATTATCTTTCCCATTTACAATAAGCCAAAACCAACAAACAAAAGTAATAAATGAAGGAGAGGGAGAAAAGAGAAGTGAAAAAATAGATCTATTTAGAGAAATCTCAACTACTCTTTATTGTTTTGTAAAATGAAAACATAAAATCACATGCTATTTTTTTGTCAGCCAACTGAACATTGTAGACTTCTATCCAGAGCAGAGGGCAGTTTCTAGCCAGTTATACCATACTTTTGAAAAATTTATAAAGCTCTTATTAGTTGTTGATATCTTGACGATAGTTTTTTTGGCCTGGGAATACATTTTAATAAGGCCTAGATAAACCTAGAAGCAAATTGCCCTCCACACAGATAGTATGGAGGATAAATTAGGAATGGACTCTGTTTAGGCCAGCGCTCCAATTAAAAGCAAAGATGACCCAACAAGATGCTCAAATTAGACTCCTTAATGCCTCTCGTATTGTGCTAGAACATACTCAGCTGAAGACAACAGAGAAATTTAGGAAAAAAGTATAATACACACACCACTCAACTCCACTTTTGTAATAAGGCAACTGTTTAATAGACTTCACTTGAGAGGAATAAGAAGTAAGTAGGAATTTAACTAGGATGATATCAGCATTAATTGCTGTTTAACATAGCACATGGAATTGAGGTAGGCCCTTTATGTACACACAAAGGCAAATATCTACCATAAGATATTATAATCATACTAGACCGTTGTAAAAGCAAAACAGAGATAGTTACAGGGACTCGTAGATATAAAACAATACAGTTATTGGCCAGATTAGTTTGCCTGACATCCTGATTAACCACCACTGTTTCTTAACTGTTTCCTAATACCTGCCTGGTCTTTGCAATCAACATAAACGAAGCCAAGAAGAAGAGAGAGAAATATATCTAGAGATTTATAGTCACATGCAGATGCACAATGAATTCAGGTAATAGGAAAAGACAAAAATATAGCATACTTTCTCCATAAAATCTAAGTTTCAAACTAAACCCAGGCATTTTCAACTGTATTATCTTCCAATCAGCAAGATAAACAACCTATTCTCTGCATTTCATGGGCTCCACATGAAGATAAACCAAACTAATTCTGTCAGGACAGATGTGATCACTCTCAGACTCCATAAGGGGTTACTGCATTATTTTGCCTTAGCTTAAAGTGATAACTAGATCTTTATATGTACTTTTTTCCACCACAACACCTATTTCCAACTTTTAAACAGAAAAGTGCTACGTGTGTTTTTCATGTAGGATTCAGTTATGAAACATAGCTTTTACTAATCTTCTTTCATCAGGTAATTTTTAGTTGGCACTGTCAAGAGAAGGCAATTTCTTAAAACTCTCTTTGCTTTGCATAATATCCAAATATAAAAATAAATATAGCATTGTAGCTTGTTCTTTAATCATTGCCTCTAACATCATATAAAAAGAACTCATACAAAGGGATGATATAACAAGGCAGGAATAATTTTTTTTAAAAAGAGAATCACAGTACAGATAACAGTTTGATTTTATCTTATTGATTTATTGCCCACTTTAGACAAGAGGCAGTGAGGCACTGCCTGGTTAGAATTTAGCATGTAATTGCCCAGATGTCAGGAACTAGATTGCCGTCTCTGTGGTTATTTCAGGTGCTGCTAGTAGGAAAGCAGAGGCTCAGCTTTTTCTTTTTTTTTTTTTGATTGTTGAAGAAGCTTCTGAAGAAAAAAATAGACTATGAAAAAAAAATTTAATTGTCAACTCAAAATATTTTATTTTTTTTTTAATTTCTACTTTCCTAAACACAGGAATTGATTAGGCTTTTCTATGGCCTATGTTACAGCCAAATTCTGTGGGTCCTGCACAGCCATCCTATCCCAGAAATGCTAAGTTTTTACAACTGCTGTGTTCTGTTCAGTTTTTCAGAAGTGGGAAGGGACATTTATTAGAATAATAATCTTGTACCTCTATCTCGTTTGCAAGACACATAAATTGAGTAACCCTGGACTGCATGTCTTTGTTACATTTGGTTTTTTCTCTTTTTAAATTTTATGATACAAAAAAATATACAAAATTCTTTAAGTACTGGGATGATTCTTCATGGTCACCTTGTATCTGCCAAACCCAGATTTATTCATCAGAAATAGCTAGCTTCATTAAAGCTGTCATCTCCTAAAAGCTAATTCAAACCCTCTGCCTGTCACATTGAGGATAAAATTCAAACTAAGCCATCTGCCTTCCTGTTCTTGGGAGTACAGCTCTCCTATTTTAAGATTAGGACAATTCCCACCTGCCGGTTGCAATAGTTTTGGTTGCAGATTATCTGATTTTGTAAAGGAGCCTACTAATTTGGCATATCACGTTGTGTTAATAAAATAGACACAAGTGAACTCGATAGGCTCAAGACAGCTAGGCTACAGTGCACACCCCCATGCTGGACATGCCATGCCTTGCCTCGCTCTGGGGTGCTCAGCAAGGTTGGAGGACAGTCAGGTGGATGCAGAAGGTGCCTTCTGCTTCTCCCCACACCATGTACATGCATGCGAAGTCTCAGCAAGTAATCCACCATCTTTCATTCAGGTCACAGCACTCATCTAACCCTTGACTCTTAGAGACTGCAATGTGTTTTGCGCTGTAAATTTAAGTCAGCTTTGAACATAAGACGTGTAAGAGTGTAAACTGATCGGTGTGCGTTGGCTCTGTCAAGCATAGCAAACTGCAACTGCATCTGCCCTACAGAACCCAAATTGCTTGGGGTCTCTCTGGATGCCTGCCTCTCACTCCACTGTACACCAGTGCACACCAGTGCTGTTTGTGCTGTGATGCAGAGGTGCCTCTGTGCTTACACATGAGTAATACTGCAAAGGTGGCACCCTCTGAATGTGCCTTCACCAGAAGTACTTGAAGTTCTTTAAAGGGAGAGGGGGAAAAAAAAATCCTATACAGACTAGTTTTCCTAACAGTATTATATCTGCTGAAGAAATTCAGGTAGGAAACAAACACGTGCATTAACAAAACAAAAAATGCCAGTTAATACTCTAATACTGGAACTGCAATTGGACAGAAACATCTGTCCATGTGGAGTAATTCAGTTGTCACCAGGGATTAAAATCAGTGAAGCAACTCACGGCTACAGAAATTTTTATTTTTATCCGTATGTTATTATGATGTAGAAAAAAACTGCAGTTTGATGAGGTTTGTAGCATTTCTGGCTTTTAGAAAAATTATGCTTTGACTTAAGAACCAAGTCAGTTTGCAATGCAAATTAGTAGCAAAGTGTGTGAAATAGCAGTTTACTTTCACAGACACCCTGAGATGTATAACTGAACATTAATAATTTCATTTGGCATGACTGTTACCTTTGAAATGGAATTGTACCCTGATACAAGCCAATCACTAACTGCTTTCAGCTCCAAAGGGTCAGAAAATAAACTTTACAACTATCAATGTGAGTGTTGACAGAAATAAATGTGAAATTTCAGACGGTGTATGTGAATAGGTATTTTCTATCTTTAGAGTACCACCATTGCTTCATCTTTCCCTGCATGCTTCTGATTTCTATTAAGTATGACTACCTCCTTGTCTTGTCAAGCAATTAAAGTGACAAAAGTAATAGCAGATGCCTTCTTCATAGCTAAAACTATAGCAAACAGACCATAGCTTGCATTTTATTGCAATCACTCTATACAGCCTAATAATTGCAAGGTAATTGAAAAGATCCTGATAATAAACCCAGTTTACTTTTTTTTTCAGAAAAATAAATATATAACCAAATTCAGGCTTCATTTTAATGACACATTAGATGGTTTCCAACTTGTCTTGATTTTTGTTTTATTTTATGATTGTAAATAAACCCTGGAAAATTCCTTCCCCGATTTTACCACCTGAAACTGCAGCTGTTGGCTGACACTATCAAAGCCTCGCAATTCTGAACTCACGTGCAAATCTCATCAAGTGCAGACACTTCTAATTGATTCCAGAAGTTTTTCTTTTGCTAAGATCAGCGGGCAGAAGAAGAATAATGAGCAGCTTTTAGGCAGAAGGGGGAGGGTGTTGAGCTCAGGGAGCGGAGATTTTAAAAGCTCCAGCTTAGCTGCTCTGCCAGAAATGTGGAGCAATTTTACGGTCAATTGGCTGGAGCATCTGGAACTATACATCATAGTCTTTAGTTGATGGTGGTGAAGCCGACTCTCAAACTGGCTAAGTCTAAAATCAGTAATGACTCTGCTGTCACACCTAAGTGGAAACTAACTTAATCTACTGCCAGATTTTACTGTGACTTTTTCTAAGGGACATTATTCCCCTTAGGGCAGTTGTCAAGAATATTTAAAAGTCCAGTCCTTGGGATACACTGCATGGTATGGTGTACTTCTCAGAATGAAGCTCACATAGAAAATACAGATTACAACTCATGTTTGTTTACTTCCATGTGTGTTGACAAGGCTTTTTATCATAAGGCAATAGAGTTTCCTTCCATTCCCAGCTAACTTTCTGAAATACATTTCAAATCCACCAGCCAATCTAGTTAGGGCATAGAGACTGCATAAATGCTGAGGTTGTAAATCATAGCACAGGGCATGGAGCTTTCACCTTAATGGAAACCAAATATGAAATATGCTGCTCCTTCAAATGTGGCACAGTTGATCATAAGGAGGGACTGAGGAAAAATGCTATAGAGCAGAAAACTATCGCTGATGTGGAAATAAGTTCTTATGAGTAAATATTTGTTTTAAGTCAGTACTCGTAAGTTAGCGTAATTTACCAGTGTTGGAATACTAAGAAGCAAGGTAACAACAACTCTTTGTATGATGAAAGGAGAATTAAGTAGTGTGGCAATATATCACACTAAGACAGACTGCTGTGGAACAGAATATAGTGCAAATTGGTTCTTTAATAAAAGAGATATTATATATTTTATCCAGACAAATTAGCTGACACACTTGTAAGAAGTAGCAGAATTGCCTCACAGGCAAGGGAAGCAGTCCGGTTGGTACAGAACGATGCCTACAAAAGTGTTTGGAACAGCTGCATCTACAAAGTTGAGATACTCTATAGTAGTAAATAAACAGTTTGATCAAAACAAAGTTCATCTCTGTCTTCATTACTTAAGGGCTGAATAATACCCTGGAGCAAAGTTTTCATCTATCTTCTAAAGTCTGTTATATCTCTAATGCACCACATGACTACATAAAACAGAAAAAACCCCCAAGTTATTTATTTAAAATATCCCATGTGTGTACAACCTCTGTTTTTCTCTCTTTTCCCCAGTGGAAGTTGCTGTAGATTTTTGTCCTTCCACTTAATATGTCTACAAATGCCTTCCTAGCCAGACACCCAGGAAGTAGCAGTGCAGGCATCTGGGTTAAGAGATTTATTCTCAGATACATCACCTTAGCTGAAACAAAGAAAAACAAGTACATCAAGACAGACATCTGTACTTCCTCCTCCAGCTTCCACATTCCTAGCCCTTTAGTGTAAGAGTCTCAATACTGAGTTACAACCACTCCAAGGGATGGTGAAAATATTTGAGAGTAGAGTTCCGACAACACATCAATGGCTTTCATTTCTACTTGCTCCTCGTTAGTACTACTGTCAAAGAATAGCCACTGCTTGACCAAACTCAGTTTATGGAATATGCTAGCTGATGCCAAAACAGTTATATGGAAACACTTTGAAGAGATTCACCATCATCACAGATTTTTTTTTCCTTTTTTTTTTTTGTTTGTTTTACATATTATGCCTGCTGAATAGTCACATAACTGAACACGCAAGCAATGCTATCTGGTACTTCCAGGTGGCTATGAAATTCCAGGCCCTATTTGACAAAATTATTTGTCTTTAGCAATGCAGATGATCATCATATTACACAGACAGAATCAGACAGAACAATGAGAATAAGATGCAACTACACATATCCTCAGGTAGAAAGACATTAACTCCTCAATTTACAGTTTATAGTCAGTCAAATATATCTCAGCCTCTATAATCAAGGCTTTCAGTATCCTCCACCCAAGAAACAGTTTTCTTAAGATCCAAAATCTTCCTCAAATATCCCCACTCTTTTTTCCTTAAAAAACCAAAACACACACACCATAGTTCTTTCACCTTAACATCTATATGAAATATATACAACATAAGGACCACAAATGCATGCTAAGAAACACATATTATTCCCTTCCATAAGAAAAACAATCACTTTCCTAAGTCCAATAGTCTTGTTAAGAGAAAGAAAGGACACCAGTAGAGATCTCCCAGGTGTATATCTTGAAAGGACTTCATATGCAATTCCAGCAAAACCAATGCCCCTCAATGTCGAGAAACCACAGCTCTCACATGAAACCAAGACTAGTAATGCAGAACTTCAAAGTAGTAATAGACAGAGTGTTGTACTTACTGCAGGTTAGACACAGTTCACCACATTAAGACTACAGCTTTAGCAAATGAAGAAATCACTCCTGCTACCAGTTTTTACTTCCACCTACTCTGGGCTTCAGCACTAACAATCTTTCTTTCTCCTCAACGAGCTGTATCAACTCACTTATCTGAAGAAAAACCCTTGACTAAGTTAGTCAAACCAGCTAACCAAACCAATTAACTGAACAACCAGAGAGCAAGACTTCTGCTGCTGAGATTGCAGTCATTAGTGGCTTTTATTCTCAACACCCAGCTGAGATAATTTAATGTAAAATGGGAAAGGTTCACTTCTCTCTCACTGCTCCCTTACTTTTCTCTTAGTTCTGTGTTTTCCTTCTAGGTTTCACCCAGAAGGCTGTCCTCCCATGCAGCATTTTTGATAGCTGTCAGGCTTTTTTATGAGCCAAATACAATCATTTGCAGGTACCTGTTGATGAATGATAAAAAACCTCAAGTGTTGCCACGTTGGCATTCCTCAGAAACGTTAACTATCCTGGTCTCACTAAGAGCAAATGGTTTGAAAGGCGTCTATTCTTTCAGTATATTAGAAAAAAAAAAAAAAGCATGTGATCAAAGTATTCCTGTTTCTTGTTAAAAATCACCAAAAAAGGATTAAAAAAAAAAGAATGACTGAGTAGAATATAAAGGATGAAAGGAAAATCACTAAACAAAAGAAAGACCAGGAAAGTACAGTAGAGAAGAACTCAAGACGGAAAAGTATAAATTCAATGACAGATAATAATTCAAGTCTGAGAGCTATAGTTTAATACCAAATTTTAGAATTCGTTGCTTCAGACCTATCTACTGTAATTAGCTATTCAGTAAATAATGAAAATATTTTCCAAATTTAAGGACGTAAAATCCTTAAAGTACTTGCTGAGGGGAATTCAAGAACTGTTTGATTTATACACCAAATGTTTGACAATATAACAGTATGGGGGGAATATAATAGGAATATTTAGGGTTTTTTTTTTTTAATTTTAAAAATAAATCTAATGTCATCAGCATTATTTCAAAATAAGTCTTACCTCATACGCACAGCCCAAGGAAGAAAACCGACTCCTTAATTTGCCATGTTTGTACACACCTATGAAGACTAAGCAGCGGATGACTTCCAAAATTCGTGCTTTGGGCCTAAAAAACAGGAAGCAATTCAGATTAACATCTAAACTTTTCTTCTATGTTAACTTCATTGAAAAAGAGAATGTAGAAACAGTCCATGGCTTCCTGCATGTACACTAAGTCATCTGTCTTAACCTTATAGTTAAGTTTTTGTAGTATCTAACTTACATGGACTGAAACTTACTTAACACTGAAATTACTGGGCATGAGGATACACATGCTCACAAGCTTACACAAATGTGGATGCCTATATGTCTATTGTCTTCTGGATTATAACAACAAAATTCTCAAAACTGCTACATGAATAGTTCAGAATTTCTCCATCAGTCTATTTCTGTAATTTTTTTACTAACTCACATAATTAACTCCAGAAGTTTTACACATCTCTGGCATATTGTTAGATTTTTACCTATCCTATTTAACTTTTCAGTCTACCCAAACAAAATGTACTCCTTTCTGAAAGCATAATAAAGAGCAGGTGCAAAGAAGAATTGGCACCTTAATCTCAAAGGAAGCTTCTATTCCACATTTGTGTTCTGGCAAAGCAAACAGTTTCTCCATATTGAACTGTATTTGCTATTTTCTCTTCTGCAATGTGATGGTGTCTGTATGAACTACTTCCATAGTGTTCATCTCACTGGGCTCGTGTATTCAAGATCCAATCTGACTTCAATCCATACTGTTAAATTTAGTCTCAAATCTACACCATCCTTCATGGGATTTTGAGTATACTCTGAGGTACACTGAGTGCTTTTCATGTAACTTCAGGATATCTGGCACCTGTAACATGCTACACTGGACTGACACAGTATGATTCCAGTCTAAGCCTGAACTGCCTTGAGGCAACCTGCATGCCCCAAAACCAGAGATGTGGATCCATCCACGCAAGTAGTGAGAAGGACATTAGTTGCCCATCCTGTAGCTTTTCTGCAAAGGAAAATACAGACTATGGCAATGCTCCCGGTTTTAGGTGCTTGTTTCTCATAGATTATTTGCTACTCAATGGTGAGCAACTTCTGTGTCGGAGTGTATCTATATTTCTTTATATAACTTTTTTTGCACACTTTAGATTTCCATATAATGATAAGAAATGCATAATGAGAGAAGCGGATGGTGGAAAGGGTGTTTTTTATCTTGCCTGTTCTCCATAAGTAGTCCAAAAGAGGTCAGGGACAGAATGATGAAGCCAATTCTCAAGAGGATAGTTCCCTGTGACAACATCTGTTAAAACATAGACAAAGAGTCAATTTAGAATAATTTTCTGAATAGAAATTGAGTATTAACAGAAGAGTAGCTTCAACTTAGTGATCTTAGTGTTTGCTTGTAATGGGTTTGTGTGGCAAAGTTTTGGTGGTTGAAGGGCTACAGTCATGGCTGTCGACAGACCATGGAGAATGATGGGGGAGCATATATATGTATGTTGATGAATAGAAGCGTGACAATTTATGTCCTAAAAATGTACATGAAAATGATATAAACAAAACATAATTTATTTTCATTGTGAAGTTCAATCTTTTAAATTTATTAAATATTTTATTAATTTTTTTTTTATTTGAAAATAATCAGTTTTCTTGTTCCCTCCTTGACTTCCTTTCAAATATTAGTTTTAAAAGGCTTTGCTTTTTCATTTGAAAAATAATAAAACGACAAAAATCCAAAACAAAAGTAGTGGCTCTTGCTGAGTTATAAGAATCCTTTCAGGCTTCAACAACACTGTTTATGAACAGTATCTTGCACTGTGAGATTGTAGGCATTGGGAAAATAAAATCTAGGTATAGCTGCCTTGATTTCAATAAATCGCACTTGGTGACATGGCCACCTTCCCTCATTGGTGGCCCCTACCCCTCAAAGAGATCTAAGGTAAGTATCTGTGAGCGTGGGAGGCCGCAGGAGGATATTCTCAAGTTTTACAGATGTGTGAACTTAGAGTGCCCATGTTTGCAAAACACATCAAACCAAACGCTCAAACCAGTAGGTTTCTGTTGTTTTACTGAAGAATCACAAGCACCTGCTTAGTTATTCTTAACAAACAGATATTGAACAAAGAAAATACAATCCCAGGAATGAGACCGCTGAACAGCAGCCTTGCCGGTTTACAAGCCAGAACAAACTTCTCACAAATGACACCTGTTAAGCCACTCTGTTGCACAGATTTATACCAGGATAGATCAAACTCATTACTGAATTGCTACATTTCTAATCTGTGCCATTCCTCCTTACAATAAACTTACAAAACCTCAGAATGACAATTATCACCATCATCTACTTCTATATAGCCTTAGAGAGAGGATACTCTTTACATTTTTCTTATGCTCTTACCCTGAGCTATTAGATACCACAGGAGACAGGATATTGAGCTAGATATGAAATGCTGGGAGTTAACTCAGCGTAGAAGTTCTGTGTTGATTCTCACTTAGATTAAGCAAATAAACAGTGCTCTGACAGGTTCATCCTTTATCAAGGTTCCTTTCACATGGAATAAATTTTCAAATTCCAGATACGAGTTTTAAAATTTGTCAATAAAAGATTAAATTAAGGGTACTATTTCTGAAAACTTCAATCTCGAGACCCTGAAAATCCCACAGCTGTCCTAAGTTTAAAAGACTTTCCATTGTTAACTTGAAGCAATTTTTTTGGAAGTGACAAAATTTTGGGGCAGATCTTCTTTATAAAAATCAGACATGGACTCTTATTTCATTTTAATAAAATGAGTAGTTCTTAAATGGTTCATCTAGCCTCAGTAAATCTAACCCCCACTTCAACTTCCTGAAGAAAGTGTGTCATACAAAAATTCAAGAAGTGAGCAAAGAAAAACATAATTTGCACAGGCCTAAGGGAACTTACTCATAAATTTCTTAGAAATGCTCTGATACGGGTTTTTTCAATGATTGTTACTTCTCAAATAAAGGACTTTGCCAGAGAACTGGGACTGGAATTCAAGATTTTTCTCCTTAGAGACTCTCCTCACTTTTAAGTTGGATAATATTTCTTTTATTATTTAGGGATTTTTTTTAATTATTTTTTTTTTTACCTTCTGGACAGGTATTAGAGAAGTAAAAGCTTACTGTGTCCTGCTCTCTGTCACAAAAGGAATGGAGAAAAATGCATTAGTGATATCAATTCCGGTGTACCACTTTGCTGCTTTTGACTGATACTGGAGTTCCAACATGTCTGGTACAGCAGCACTCATCAGCAGTGTGAATTCATTCTGACCACAATAGTCTACCGTGAGCCTTCACTCTCCATTAGACTTTCATACTGGCCATACGGGACTGTAAAAGGGTAAGCAGGTTCTGCTGATCACTCCCGACTCTCCAGTTGATAAAGCAGCTTCTGGATTGGGATCAGGGAGTCTTGACTGGTCGGGTATTGTTGCCTGTGCACTTTCATGGTAGGAATTGGTGGCACTTGTTCGTCAACCTTCATAACCCCACAACAGAAAGGTCCTCCAAGAGTCCAGTAAAAGAGATAGTTATTCAATTTCCTCTGTCTCCAGTGCCACTATTCTAAAAGCCCACTAGTACCTTTTTAGGTCTTTGAAATACCCTCTGCGAAGACAGTCTATACCCAAGATGCATGGAACCTCTGGGCCAGTCACAGTGGGGTGTTTTTCCCTGTCCTTCCCAGTTAGACTCACTTCAGTCTTTACCAGAGTCAACTGTTGGGATTTTCCTGTCACTCCAGAAATATAGATGGGTTCTGCCCCTTCATACCTTGATGGTGCCAGGGTACATTGTGAACTGCTATCCCCTAGAGCTTTGTACTCCTGTGAATTTGACATGCCAGTCTAGCAAATCCACACAATCCAATACACACGATTGGCCCTTTTCTCCACCTAGCTTGAGGCAGGACTCCTCTAATCTTGTCCGTTGTATTTGCACTTTGCTTATTCTAAAAAGGATTCAGAGGACCCTTCAAGAGGATCAAGGGTACAATCAGGCTTTTCACAAAGCAATTTATCGACCCAACGACCAACCAGATGTTCAGCCCACACTCAGACCTTCCTGAAGCCATGCAGACCCACCCCTCCCTCCCTTTTATGGGTACTATAACATAATGTGATACAGAAAATACCCTTGGCCAGCTCAGCTCACCTATGCTTGCTCCTTGTGTAAACTAACCCTATTCTCGCTGAAGCCGGGACAAAGCCATTTGGAAATAACAGCTTTTAGAAACCCAGCTATGTAGTATATGTCTTAGCATTATTACTTTGCTTCCATAACTTTCTCTTTACAGCTCCAGCAGTATATTAACATGCTGCCTTGATTCTTTTATTTACTTTCAAACATGTATCACCCTGTGAAGTAGATGCTGGCAGCTGAGGCATCCATTTTCTAGGCATTAGTCTACCAAAATCAACAAAATAGTCAGTGGGTTATATTACATAATTAAACATCATATATTAAATCTACATGGTGCAAGTTGCAGTGTAAAATGAATATGACTTTTACACCTTTGTTAGTACTAGTATCCTCATGCTACTTCCATATAATATGCATAGATGAATGTATAAAATAAACAATTATTTATATGCTGGAGTATTTGCATAAACAGAGAAACCTGTGGGACCACAGCAGGTTCCCCAGTTACAATTCAGCCACAATTTTGCAATGTGGTTACTGGCTGCAAGCAAACAGAAAAATAATATTTCTGTTGGATTTTGATTTCATTGAAAGCTTTAAAAATATCTTGGAGCCTTAAAAAAGGTAGGAGTTATAGAGTTTGTGAACAAGTTTGCAAGGCTTTCTGATCAACAGAATGCTACAGCATTATTATTTTAAAGTTTTTTACTAGTGAAATAATAATACATTTAAATGAAGGAAATATTCCATTCCAAATGTGTATTTAGATGAATGCTGAAATATTCCAAATTGATGTCTATATTTCAACGAACTCATTGTTTTATTTCTTTTGAGGAATACATAGATGCATTTTCTCATCCTGATGTGATGTTTCAAAAGAACTGCTAGGAATGATGTCAGCACCTTTTGTAAGTTAGCAGATGTCCTGCTGTTATATATCAGATACTTTTGTCGTTGAAAATGAAGAATCTTAATACAATGCTATGAAATTTGTATTGTTAGGTGTCTTTTTATGGATTTATTTTCACTTAGAATTCCTCCAAAAAAATAACGAAGTAAATTCTTAGCATTATTCCATATACAGTACATGGTACTGTCCTACTGAATGGGTATATTGACAGCTTTCAATAGATTTATCCTATCCCTTACTACTTTTTTTTCTAATTGCACCTGCTCAAATATTCATAGCATTCTAAGCACAGTAAATGTTACAGTATCTATCAACAATGCAAAAGACACTGCAAAATGTGTTTAAGGTACACTTCACTTTGATTTACGATACACACAGTTCTGGAGCTACAAGACTTCTGCTTTGAATGTACTGCAGCTTTACACTCCTAGCACTCTCTCTGGGACTGATCCAAATCCCACTTCTTCAATGCGCCTTGGATCAGATCTAGATGTGTAGAGCTCTGAAGTAATTTTTACTCCTCTGGATGTAGTGCAGATCACTATATAGAAAATAAACACTGTATGCTCTCTCCTGTGGAAAATATATATTTGTTCCTTCTTGTTTTGCTTTTTCTGCAAGGTAAATGTAGGTCATCCAGACTGAAAGTGTATGGTTGTTCTTTATGGATGGAGAAATTTAACACTCTGCAGGGCGTGAGACCAAACACTAAGCAACTATAATCACTGGAGAAATGTAATAGCTGTGTGCTGTGTCTTATGGCTATTATGAAATGGAAATTATACCTAAAAATGAGGAAAGCAGTTAGCTTTCTGCATTTATGGAGTTATGCCACAGTTATGACATAATTCATAGCCAGACAGAAAGTTCCAGTTGTATCCATTGTCATTTCATAACTCAGTGTAGTGGAAAACTGATATTGAATAAAGATTTTTGCCAAGTAAAGTTATTCATACACAAGCTTCCTTCTCATGACAGCTTCCCCACTGTAATGCAGAGCGATGCTGGAACTCTGCCTTGGGACCAGTGCTTTCTACACCCACGCTGAAGGTTTATGTCCTGAGATGAGGTGCTTCTAGTTCCCCGTGCTCTCCTTCATATCCTTACTACCTTATTACCCTACAGTTTTGTGCAGATAATTTTCTACTTGTTTTTCTACAGTAAGTTCATAAATGGTGGATCTTCAGGATGTTTCCTACATGATTGCAAGAATTTAATGATCATCTGGGGGTTGGGTGCATTTTTCAACTTCCTTTATTACTTAAACAGCTGCAGTTATCAGCAGACAAAATAATTTGGACTATCCATTTTTACTTCAAGGACCAGAAAAGGCAAAAAGAGAAGAGAATAATATAGGAAAAACTCATGAGCAGACTCCTTCCTCAGCCTCAGATGACTTAGATTACTAATTCAGTAATCTCTGAATTCTCTGAAGTTGCAGTGTGACCCTTTATAGAGGTAAACACAATGCATAGAATAACATAATATTAATCAGAAGACTATGTCTGAGGTAACTTTTATATCAGGATCACTACATAAAATAATCTTCAAACTTTTCTCAAATTCTCATCACTCTACTTGTCTGATGTGCTACTCAGAATACATCTAACAAAAAATGTGTAAAACAAAAAAGCTGTGGTAGCCTATGTATGCAGAGCTGCTAAAAGCCTGCTGCCATATATCCCAGGGAATGTTTGCAGGCAGAGTCTGTCTCTTGCACTTTCTGTACTGGGACGCAAGATGAATATCTTTGCTCAAAGTCAGGAAACCAAAATGTCAAGATTTGGACAAGACTTCTGACAGCTCTGAAATGGCTTTGCAGTCCTTTGGGATCCCTTCATGGATGACTACAGTCAGGTATGCAAAAGAGACTGGCTTCTTAGCTGGGTTCAGACATGTTTGTCGTGGGCATGGTGTCTAGGCACTGCAAGAGGGGCTGCTCCCTGGGGAAGGGGTTGGGGCTGGAGACAGCCCATGGACAGGGCCATGGCCCTAGTAGGAAGGATGTTGTCCCACAGCACCCATCAGTCTGGGCAGGGCACAGTAACCACCACTGGCCAAGGGCTGAAGATTGCCAGCCAAGCATGCCGAGGCAAGGCAGGGCCACGGGTGAGGCACCCCAACAGCTTGCCTGTGTCAATGTGGGTGACACAAACACAGTAAGACTCCTCTTTAACAAAGGAGGTCTTAGAAAGGGTTTAAGAAGTAGGCCAAAGGGCATTTTTTTCAAACTCATAGACTTCGTAGGTTTTGATAGGCCTTTGACTGATATGTGGGAATATTAGATGCATTAAAATTACACTTCAAAACTAGATTTTACCTTAGTAAAGCAGAAAGAGTTGCCAAGGAAGGAGGAATGAAAAGGAGGTTGGAAGAACATGAAGCTATTGAAACAGTTAATGTTTGGTCTGAGATGGCATTGTAGTTCACCTTCAGAGACTGCCAGATATCCACAGAGGTACCACATCAAGTTACCAGGGAGATTCTGTCAGCCCAAATTCAAGATGGTAAATAGGTGCCTCTCTTAGTTGTATTTCTATTTATGTTTGAAACTGGAAGAAGAATTTGTCCTGAGTCTCTACTCTTCCAACTCTGAACTCATACTGAGTTCAAGTGGGAACCAAGCTTCCCACTTGCAAGCACATTTGCAATTTTCTTCTAAGTTTAGGCATTATTGGTATCTAAAAATTTGACCAACCTCGAAATCTTAAAACCTACATTGCTTTAAGTCTGAAACACATTATTCCTTTCATGAGGTCCTAGAAAACTGAAGCAGGCACATGTCTTTTCTGGATCTTTTATTAATTGCTTAACTTAAGCATTCTTCTGTAACTAATTAATATGGTTATTAAATGTTTATTAGACAATATAAAACATTATATATCATATATTATATAATTATGCATATTTAGCCATTTATTTTTATTCTGGTCATTATTAAAATACTACACATAAGATACAAGTCAGGCCATAGAACCTCTTTATTATTTATATTACTCTGCTTTATTATTTAAATGCATTATGTATGGTATTACTGTTAGTATGAGGTGCTATTTCATAAAGATAGGAATTACTTACCATCACGGCACCAAGAAGTTCAGTATACAAGTCCATTATTACAGCAAAATGTACAACTGCATAGCAATTAAGAATAGCTGGAACACTTGGATTGAAGGGAACTTCTTTTCCAGTGACCTGTATGAATCAAAGAAGATAATTCAACAGTCACCTGATCCAGCCTGTTATTACTTAATATTCTTTATACTTACAAACACAAAAATATTAAGGGACATAGATAATTGCACAGATAATTTACTAACAAACTTATGTCGATGATCTTCTAGTGTGAGACAGAGTTAAACTCTGTGCATGTGTATGCTCACAACTAAAATAAAAAGAGAAATTACTATACTATACAATTTTAAAAATCACTTTAGGAAATGAATAACGAAAAGAAATATTAAAAAAAATATATTTTTTCCTTCAAAGAAGTCAAAACCACAGCTACACCATTTATTTCCTTCCGTTTCTGTTCCCATTTCATCTTCCCATATGCTTTATGACTGCTAATTTGCTAATTTAAAATAGCATGTGTAGAGTTTTACAGATTCATTCAGTAGCATTAAGAGGTCCAAGTTAGTTATACAGTACTGAAAGCCTGTGCATGTTCTATTTACCACTGGGATTTCCTCAGGAAGGCCAAGTCTAGGTTTGCCTGGTCCCCAGCCTGGCCCTTTGAATATGACAGAAAGCTTATTGCAGAATCCAGGTGTGGCCCAAAACATGTTCCAAATATGAGCCAAGGGACGTAACTGAAAAAAAAAGAGCAAGCAATTTTACATTGTTAATAAAATAAAATTTAATAAAACATTATATTTTATAATATTTTAGCTCTCAAGTAAATGATTTTTCAGAGTCTGTAAAGAGAATAAATTAAGAATAGTTTAAGACAGTCAGAAGTTCAGAAAAACTGACTGAAAAAAGCAGGAGTGATATCAAACCCTTGGTTTATAGCGAGGATTACAATGACTTCTGCCCAGAAGAAAATTGTTTCTCCTGTAATCCAAGTATTTAATGAAATATTGCATTTTTATGGTAGTTTTAAACTAGAATTTGGTTATTGAAACCTCAGCATGACATACACCCAATAACTGAATTACTTAGTATCCGACTGGAATGGATATAATTGCATAGGCTGTGTCCATCCTTCCAGCCACCAGCCCAGACATCCCTGCTGTAGAATTTCTCATTCTTTGAGATGCCTCCTTGGGTAAACAGTCATGAAAAGCAAATGGGGACCTCAATACTCATCAGCCCCTGAGGCTTTTACAAAGAACTTTTATCAAGTTTAAGGGAAGCCTGAACTGATAAATCTAAGAAGCACGACATTATTTTATTTTATTTTATTTTATTTTATTTTATTTTATTTTATTTTATTTTATTTTATTTTATTTTATTTTTTTACTAAAAAGCCCCACTATATTCAATCTGTTCTGGAACTTTTGTTGAGACCACAATGCCTGCTACATAATGTTGTCAACACAGTCTTTCTAGAGTATCTTGAACAGTGAATATGCAGAAGAGCTAAAAATAGTAAAGATATTACACCATGGGATTCTTTATAAAATAGTAGTATTTAGAGAGCACATAAAATGGACAAGATACATCTTTTTATTTCTTCTTCACTGCATATTGCTTTGTATACAGCAAAATGGACATCATTCAGTCCAAGGACCATTATATTGTCACTGTAATTAGTTGTTAATTTTGTTGTATTGGATTTTCATGATGACTAAAAGCTCAGTATGTGCTCAATGCAGTTAGTAGAAATAATTGTTTGGCAATGTAATATTGAAGAAATTGCAGATCATTTAATTGACTATGAAGCAATGCAAGGATGGACTCAACTGTGGCTGAGAGTCTTGTCTTTAGAACATGAGTGCCTGTTGAGTACCAGAGTCTTGTCTTTAGAACATGAGTGCCTGTTGAGTACCAGAGTTGATGATACAAACTACAGTACCTGGAGCATGATGGGATCAAATGAATTTACTGGATGTGTTAAGCCATATACAACTTTTGCATCTTCTGGCTCAAATGTTCCTGACAGAAGAAAAAAAACAACAAAAGAACATCCAACAGTGAAATTCAAAAGCATATATTTTTTGACACACTAACATGATAAGAACACCTTTTTTCCTACTCACCAAATATCCTGTCCCAGATAATGAGTGTGCCACCATAATTTTTATCAATGCAGTAAGGATTTCTACCTAAAATAAGAACCATGTATAAAACCAATAACTGCATATATAGGAATACATGCAACTAAATTACGAACAGAAATCTTCATCATTAGACCAATTTACAGTAAATCCCAAATAATTTTAAAAGGTAGCTAACCCATCACTCCTGATATATACACAAAATTTCTTTTTCTTACTAAGAAAAGTTTTTTCTACTCAGATTCAAGCATACAAATAAAATGTATCATACCAAAAATTTCTGTGAAATAAAAAGATTCATTCAGAGAGTAAATGCAGTTAAAATATATTTATAAAGACAAATTCAAAAGCAATCAAAAATAAGTTAACTAGCTTATACCTAAGAAAATATATGCTAAATACATCTAGCCACAATCATGTCATTAATGACTTTGGGCTGTCTCTATCTTTTAGGCCATGGGTGTGATCTTGAACTCATTATTATTAACTTCAGAGTAAGGAAAACTGATGCTTCTATCTGTTTTCTAAGGAATGTGTACATAAGCCGTTCTACAAAAAGTATGAGCAAAGAAACATTGATTCAACACCCCCACATTTGTAAGATTGTCTACACCACCTGATCAGCTCTGTAACTATTGCTTACCTCCGATCAGGATCAGAGGATTAGTTTGGATTTACAGCACAGCAAATAAGAGCAGAGTGTCTCCCTCCGGGATTACCAGTACTTGTGCAAATTTCAAGGATTAGACACTTACAGTACCACAGCCTTTTTAAAAAGTCTACACAGTGCCATAAACACTTTACACATGGAGGATGTAATAAATATTAATAACATCCTCGGTACATATAACTGCATTTGAATCTGTTTCAAATTATTTTGTTCTTCCATTCTCCTATTGCTTTTTTAACTTATCTCTGTACATTGAATGAAGCAGGGGCATCTATGAAATTCAATTCTGTTCCTCAGATATGTTCATGACATTTTTCAGTATGCGGTGAATTATTACTCCAATTTACATATGCAGTACGGTCTTCAATGCCTCTGAATATTGATGAGGAGTCAATCATCATACACTTGCATGAAGTGCGATTTTTCAATTATTCAGACAGCCGAAACCAAATTCCACTAAAATATTTAACAGTTCTTCTAATAGGTAACCATATATTTTTTCAAATTCAGTGCTTGAATTTGAATGCAAAAGCATCTACTAGCAATTGACAAGTTGAGAAAGTTTTAGCAGTCAGGGAAGGATGATATATTTTTCTGTCACTCTTCATGCTTACAAATTTTTAAATACTTTGCTCAAAGTCTTCAAATTATTTCACATCGTCCAGGCTTAATTTCTACTCAGCATTAAATGTAAAAATCTTACAATTAAAGTTATAGTAAAGTGTTCTTAAATACTGTGACATTTGTGACTGAATAAGGAAAGTTTTTGAAACAATTATGAAAATTAAAATCCTTCTATAAAAATAATTTTACAAT
Source organism: Heliornis fulica (assembly GCA_013399135.1). Lineage (NCBI taxonomy): Eukaryota > Metazoa > Chordata > Aves > Gruiformes > Heliornithidae > Heliornis > Heliornis fulica. The sequence continues at coordinate 1,678,391 of VXBZ01005904.1, read as the reverse complement.
ATAATTTTAGATTGTGATGATGACGCTTATTATTCAAATACTGACCATGAGAAGAAATATAAGACTAAAATGTTACACTTTTAGCTTACCATGATGAACTCTGTGATGACTGGGAGTATTAAGAATCCACTCCAGAGGTCCAAGGTTGGTGATAACCTTAAAAAAAGTACTTTTTCAATGAATTTGAAAGCACTGTATGAAATCAAAGAGGTAAAAAAGGGTGACAAAATGTATAAAGAGGATGTTTATCTTAAGGAAAATTGCATAAAAAGACATGAATGAATTTTTTGGCCTGACCCATCTCACTGTACGACTGTTACAAGAATTTTATGAAATTGAGTAAAATGCAAGTTGAAAATTGAATTTATTTGTGATCCAGCAGCACATTTTTGTCTTATTTTTACTACCAGTTCACAATTCCATACAGATAATTTCACTCATGTTTTTTTACCCATAGCTATTGGCACTGCCTAGGATCCAGTGTAATTCCTAGAACCCAGTCATGGGAACACTGTATACAAGCAAAATGACTGTCATTGACCCAGAAACAAGTGATTCCTTCCTCCTTCAGTACCATTGAATGCTTGTTCCTTCTACAACTGCCCTTCTTTTACTCTGAAACAAATGCAGTAACACAACAAATGTGATTAGGGAACTGATTCAAGTTAAAATTAATTTTGTTTTGTTTTCCTAAATTAGTTTAACTGATCAATTCCTGAACCTGATCCAATGTATGGTCACAAGCACATCAGCATGACTCAGATGCATGAAAAGAGAGCAGACCAGAATAAATTCCTAGTGAAGCTGCAATCTACAGCATTGATTCAATAATAGAGAAAATCCAGCCTTGATCATATTAGTGCCAGACCAAAAACAATAGAAAGTGTTGATTGCCATAAATTTATTCTAATGTTTCAAGCTCTGTCAGAAAATACTGATGAATTAAGTTTGTGTCACCAAGGTTTATCCTAAATTAGATACTCTCCTGTATTATGGACCCAGAAGAAAGTCAGCATTAACTTCAAATCCTGTGCTTTGGTGAGCTCAACAAAAGTGTGTGAACGCCCAAAACCAGCAACCATGGCTTAATTCAAAACACAAAGCCCTCAATCACAAATAAATGCTATGATTTAATGACCAGAAAGAACTTCTGTTCAAAATACATCTTAAAATGGTATCTATTCACCATGACTGATTATGATGATAATGTCTTGCAATTAAAAGGGATAGGTGGAGGGGTATAGCATCAAAATAAAATTGTTCAGAAAACAAAGCCCGGAACCTATCACTTTGTCATTTAAAAAACTTAATTCATAAATTTAATACTCATAACTGCAGAAATTCATGATCTGTATTATAACAGTACAGATAATATTGGCAAACAACCAATTAAATAGAGAAGCAGGCAGTCAATACTCATGAGAACAGACTTATTCATCTAAATAGCTAAACATAAAGGATTTTTATCAATTAATTGGAGAACAAAGTGCTAAAATATTCCAGTACCATTTCTGTTTAAATTCATACTCGTGCATCTGAATGTAGATCTGGACTCAAAGAGTAGACACATGATGTCCATCGGATGTATCTAAATCTTTATGAATCAGGCCAATATTGCAAGAAAAATATTAGAATCCTAGAATCATAGAATGGCTTGAGTTGGAAGGAACTCCCAGAGGTCATCTAGACCAACCCCCCGGCAAGAAGCAGGGACACCCCCAACTAGATCAGGTTGCTCAGGGCCTCATGCAACCTGGCCTTGAATATCTCCAGGGATGGGGCATCCACCACCTCTCTGGACAACCTGTTCCAGTGCTCCACAACCCTTACAGTAAAGAACTTTTTTCTAATAGCCAATCTAATCTACCTCCCTCTATTTTAAAACCATTACCCCTTGTCCTGTCACAAGAGGCCCTACGGAACAGCCTCTCCCCATCTTTCTTGTAGGCCCCCTTGAGGTACTGGCAGACCGCTATAAGGTCTCCCCAGCGCATCCTCAGCCCCAACTCTCTCAGCCTGTTCTCGTAGGAAAGGTGCTCCAGCCCCTTCATCATCTTTGTGGCCCTCCTCTGGACCCTCTCCAACCAGTCCATGTCCTTCTTATGTTGGAGGTTCCAGAACTGGACACAGTACTCCAGGTGAGGTCTCACGAGGGCAGAGTAGAGGGGGAGAATCACCTCCCTCGACCTGCTGGCCACGCTCTCTTGATGCAGCCCAGGATGCGGTTGGCCTTCTTGGCCGCATGAGCACACTGTCGGCTCAGAGCACATTGTCGGCTCAATTACAACACTTTTTGTTTACTTTTGTCTTTAATGACAGCTGAAAGAACATTATGTAAGTAAAGGAGCCTAGAAATGAGCAGATTTTTCAAATAGAATTGTAAAATCTTGAGCATCTGTCTCAAAATCCTGCACAAATGTGACTGGAAAAGAATATTGGCAAGTTTGTTTTGTTTCATTTAATTCAGAAGCCAAGATAAACATCAGTAGAACAATTTTTCTCATTTCTCCTTCAAAATAAGTTTAAGCCTGTACAGACCACATGAAGGTGAGAAACGATTCATCATTCATTCTAGCTCCATTTCCCACCTCTCTCAAGCAGAAAATCCCAATGTTTTAAGGTATGTGAGATGTGACCACTAAATTAAGTAGAATTTCTTGGATTGAACTGCAGCCCAGCACCTGAAAGTGCAGTGATTTATCTATTAGACCCCACCAAATTTTGATCCACTTGGTTTAAATATATTTTCATTGTATTTTAACAATTTTTGTGGGAAGAAAAAAAAAAAAAAATCTGCACTAGGAGAGCAGGGAATAACTAACGAATATGTGTCTTCACTTCTACCATATCATGGAATATAAGAAATTGTCCTCATAATGAATGCCTTGAAGTCTTCAATATCCAGCTGATTAAATTAATACTTCTACATTACAATCCATCCTTTTGAAAGTACATATAAGTAATCCATATGCTAAAGTAGAACTTTGTGTCTTAGGTTCCCCAAAGACCTCAGGAACTGATGTAAAATTTCAAATAAACACTTCTGACCCCATGACTGACCACATGACTTCTAACTCAGAGGTGTACCTGACCAAGCAAAAATCCATCATGCAGACATTAGCAATCTAGAAATCAATACTTTGACTAAAATACATAAAAAATATTTTTACACCTGATATAAAAAATAGTACAGGGTGCTATTTCTAGAAACACAGAATAGAAACTAGAACAGACCTCGAAATATCACTAAGTCCAACCCCCCTGCCCAAGCAGGATGATCTAGAGTAGATCTTCCTTTCCTCTCAGTAAGTTTACCTTTTTGTACTTAGCACATTTCTAAACCAGAAAAAAATGTTGTCAGTGAAAAATATCTGGTGCCAAAAATGTTATAAATATTCTATAAATGTATATTTCATTAATATATCCATATACCATTCCAAAAACAGAAACATTTCACCCATGGAAAGCTGAATTTCAAAGGCTTCTACAGCAGAACATGGTGAAGATCATAATTATTCTGTGTTGAATTTTGTTGATATTTTTTGTACTCTGTCATGATACCAGGGGCAAAACTCTTACAAGCAGATTTTTCACCAAAGTAAATTGTCAAGGCTAGGACATCATGACCCTATCATGTCAGACTGGCAGGAACTACTGAAATCACAGTGAAAGGAATGAAGTTTGTAGGAATTGATTAGTTAATGTAGTGCATTACAGCCCATGCTCAAAATAGCTGACAGGCAACAGAGGGGAGAAAGGCAGAAGCAGGTATTCCACCTACCCATCTACCTGCAAGGTGTCAGTCTTCCCTTACTTTTGTGCTTGTCCAGATATTTTCCTTAGAGAACAGCAATTGCAAAGGAGCTGGTACGTGTCCCTGGTAGCAGTAACCAGGCTTACACGGTAATTGCCAACAGTCACCAAAGCATACAAATCACTAGTTTTCCATTGTTCAAGACAGGAAAACATTTCCAGCTTAAAATAGCTGTGCATTAAAAAGGCCTTGTTAGAATAAGATCTGTCACAATTTTCAGGTTTCAAGGGAAAAAGTAAATTAAAAATCTGAAAAATTAACAAAATACATGCAATAAGAATATCAGTGCATCTCAGGTTTGATGGCTTGTAATCAAGATTTTCATGTAAAGAAAAAAATTTTTTGCTGTTAAAATTTTTGTATGCTGTATAAAGTTTTGTTTCAGACCTTTTTACTAGAAAGTAGTCTCAAAAGGAAAAAAAAATGTGCAAATGTCATTATTCAATATCCTTATAGACTGTACTATGAACTCTTTCTCATATTATTGAATACAAAAAGAGTCTGCTTGTGAATATAAAATATTCTTGTTCTGTATCTTATCATATTGCAGTGATTTTGGGAAATACAGAACAATAGCTAACAATCCCCAAAAGCTAAAATACCCTAACTGTTGTTTAACAATATTGACTTATCTATATATTTTGACCAGTACATCGGGGGTCTTCATGTTTGTATTTGCTTCCCTGATAATGTTCTAAATCAACTCTGGTCTCCAATTTTTCCCTCTCTCAATTAACACATCATGTGCACCTCAATTCCCACGCCACTGACCCACACATGAACTGCAGCATTCCACACAAACTCTTTTCCTGTGTGCTTTGTTTATTTTTAACAAGGAGCTACCAACAAATCAGATACGTAGGTACCTTATGTGTATCAGGTATAAGAGCTTTGTCAGATATCTCCAGAAAACATGTATTCTTTTTATTTTATTTTTTAAACAAAGAACATATTGCCTCCATTGCACTTGAGTATCACTAAATAATAAAACGAAATTACTGGCAATACATGAAGCAATTCCAAAACCAGTTTAACAAAGACAAGCTAAAAGCTTTATGCTTAGAAATGGTTTCCAAAGATTACTGAATAAAACATGCTGGAAGTGACATCTTCAAATATATAATGAGAACTAAATGTGGGGTTTTTTTTCTATAATAGTATTTCTTATACAAAGATGTTTCCTTTGTGACACCAATCCCTAGCTTAAAGGAAAAGAACATTATGCAATATCTCTTGCAGCATGTAAGCACCTCCGTTTGTGGTCTCAGACTTTGTCAGCACCAAGGGAAATCTTTGTTGCCTGATACCTGCACCACTTCAATGTAGTTCTTGTTTAAATAATGAGAAAAAATCATGACATGAAATCCAAGGGAAACTTTACATCTTGTGTAACAACTCCTTCTGTCACCACTACAACATGAATCTTTACTTAACTCTGTTTCAACATGAATGTTAGGAAGGAATGTCGACTGGGTAGAGCAGTCAAAGCTACAGCAAAGCCATTCGTATAGAGAAAGATTTGAGAATAAAAAAATCTGTTTGTAGCACAGCACTACTTTAAGTATCATAGTGTTACTGATCTGCAGGATAGGAGAGGGCGAATTAATCCCTGGAGCATCACTAAGGAGCACTGTAAACCTAACTTTGGGATTTCTGTTACACTAGTTGGTAGTAAGACATGTATTACTATTGACTTCCTCAGCCAAATCAAGATAAGATTTTTATTCCTGGTATATACATCTGTATTTCAGACAGTCTGGTACGGAAATTTAAAAATAAGACCTTAATTATATTCCCCAGTAGAGCTGCTGTGTTAATTCAGGACAGCACACCCCTATATTTATACAGATGGCCCTAGTGATCAGATTTGCCATGTGAAATCTCTACAGGGAAGCTGAGGAAAGGCAGAACTCCTAAGATATGCACTCGTCTGCCAGTTTCACACTTTGAAATCCTCGGCAAACCCTGATTTATATACCGTCAACTGTTTTCCTATCTGATTAGGCAGTTTTCTACTCCAGTAAGCATGTAAAATGGATGTAGCCAAATTTCCACACTAAGGAGCGAAAAAACAATATTTATAGTTCAGAAATAAAACAAGCTAGAGGAATCAGGTCTGTTGGGATCATAAAGAGTTTCATAGGGGGCAAATTTCTGATAAATCTGGGTTGTGAGAATGGGTGGCGAAACCCTAGTTTTAATGGATAGTCCAATTTAGAACATATTTATATAATAAACACACAGACTTAAGAAATGTGTTTATAATAAATTAACTTGAAGGCAGGTTGTTGTCACTTTTCATTGTTTTATGCCTCAACCAGGAGTTAAGGTTTGAATCAAATTGGCATCATGCATGAATATTTCAGTTAACACATTCAATAAGTGGATGCAACTGTTGGGTTTGTTGGTTTGTTTTTGTTTTTTTTTTCTTTAAAGGTCCAGTTAAGCCTTGTGGGAAAGATGAGCACATCCAGAAAGTTTCAATCAATTTATCCTCTTAAAGATGAGAGAAAACGCACACTAACCTTTTGTTTTAATCACAGCATTACAAATAGCAGAGCATGGAGAAAGTCACTCTTTCAGTCATATATCAAGTTAACCATTTTAAACAAACTCCAGGAGAAAAATTGCTATACAATTTCAGTATTTTTCATCAGCTTGACAAATACATGCTGGCAACTGAGGGGAGAAAAGAACCCAGAAAAGACTAAATCAGTATGCCAGTCCTGAAATAAACTATGTTCTTCACCTTCCTCTTTAGAGAGATCAAAATACAGTCAACATCCTGCTTTGTGTTTTTAACAAATAAGTCTTTAAGACTGTATATTGACTGAAGGTATGACTAATTTAAATAGTTTATCAATGAGTACAAGCTATGAGAAAACCTCAAGAGTATTACATGTAACATGTTAAGATGGAAAATTAGATATTTTTGTGACAAAGAACACTTTCTCTAACTTATCTTCACATTAATGTGGTATCCTATCCTATGTTAACTTTATTCAATAAACGAGTTGTTTGAATTGCTTTTCAGGATATCAAATGTACAGAAATATGTTGCATCTCTAAGTAGCTCATTTCACTTTTCTGATAATTGTCCAGAGACATAATAGATAAAAGTGGCCTAAATAAAACCTCTGAAATATGATTTTTGTTTTAGGGTTTCTGCAGGCAGATTAGCAATACTCAGGCCTACTTTTGCTGAAATAAACATTTCACAGCTGTCTCTTGCTACAAGAGTCTTTGGTCAAAGGACCAGAAACCAGCACTTAAACTTGAGGACTTAATTATTAGGTAGAAAATTCAAGTTTGTACTTATGTCTTGTCCCATAATATTTTCATTTCTGACCTCATCATTGACCTAGTTTCAACAGGGAAAGTGAAGGGTTCCTCTGCTCAGATTGCTTCCCATTAAATGCAAATCTCCAACAAAAGACAATTTTTGTGGAGCAGCTGCTTTTTTGAATGAAAGAGATCACAGCTCCTCTGCTGCATGTTAAACTTGGAGCTACTGTCGTGCAGGACACTACTTAGTCCATTTAAAGTATTTGCATATTTTAAGTCCCTCTCTATGCTGCAGTTCAGTTGAAAGAGAAGCTGGATGAGAATAAAATACTTAACTCACTGTGTCAAGGCACTTCTGAGTAGACTCAGATATCTAAAGGTGCCAAAGAGCACTTAGGTTAGAATAAGAGGCTTATACTGGGGATACTAAGGCGTAAAGTGGGCACTTCCTAGTCATCACTGAGGTCCTAGGTGCCAAGGAAGGAACTCCAATCATCATCCCACATTTTTCCTGGTTAAACTGTGATCAAGTGCAGTCTACACTTAGCAGGACAGGAACAGTGTGCTCTCTTAGGAATGTTTTATTTTCTCTCCCACTTGTTATTCTTTTTATTTAAAACAAAGAGACATATAACATGCTTTGTCAACCTAGAAAGATAATACTTTTCTCTCCTCGTGGGGGGTTGGGGGCGTGAAACACAGAGAAGTGGAACACGTTCCAGTTATTGCGAGTCTTTCCATTTAGTGATTAGTGTTGTTAGCTTTGCTCTTCCCTGCACTCTGGCAAGTGCAAAGATGACAAGACTTTCATCCTGTGGGTTGGTCAGAAAAATCTTATAAGCCATTCTGGCAGACAGTGAAATNAGACCTACAGGGGCATTGTTTGCAGTAAAGGAAGTATCCCTCTTGTATTTAATTTTATTTGCTCTCCTCTCCGCAGTAAATGCTTGAATTGACAGTTTGTGGCAGGCAAACAGTGAGATTCTGAATGATAAAAGTATCAACTACCAGGAAAGGGACCAGATCTTTAGTTTGTAAACTAAAAATTTGTTCTTTAGGCAAATCACATAGTATTTTGTTCCCTACAGGTTTCAGAATAATTTTTTGGATCTTTGTATGGTCTAGTCTTCAGCTGGGATAGAATTAATTTTCACTGGAAGCTGGAAGGGGACACAGCTGGGACAGGTGACCCAAACTAGCCAAAGGGCTATTCCATACCATATGACATCATGCTCAGTGTATAATGGGGGCTGGCTAGGGAGGAGGGTTTACTGTCCCTGTGCTCAGGGACCAGCTGTGAACTGTGTTTCAGGGCAGTGACCAAATTGCATTTGATCACTGTGCGTATCACCCACTGGTTATATTCTGTTCTAAGTACTGATGGGTTTTTTTTTTCCTCTCCCTTTTCCGTCCCAGTGAATTACCCTTGAGTTTTACTTTTCCAATTTTCCTCCCCAATCCATCAGGGGTGGGTGTGAGCAGCCAGGTGGTGCCAAGATATCAGCTAGGGCTAAACCAGAACACTGTAAAAATGAGAAAAGTCTAGGTTCCAAAAGCTAGTGAGCTGTCAAACAATGTGAAACGTTTCTAGGAATTTCACTTAAATCATCTGTGGCACTGAGAGTTCTCAGATGCAGCCTTGCACATCAGAGTAGGAGAGTGGCTGCGTATTATCTCTACATTGAATTCATTTTGATGAAAATTCTTGTGAATAGATTAGACTGATCCCTTATAACCTGATTAGGACATATTTGCATCTGTCAAATTCAAATGGGTGTATCAGAGAGACTCATGTGTAATACTGGCTATAGTGGATGAATTAACGAAAATAAACTTGTTCTTAAAGAATTAAATGAATCAATGTATTAAAATACAGAAAATGAAAGGTTTGGTTGATATATGCCATCTAAATTCAAAATGACTTTTCAGCATAAAGTTCAAGAGAGCCTGCGATTTCTTACTCATACTCAATACACTAGATTATAACTGATTTTACTGTTTACTGTTTTTTTTTTTACAAAAAAAAACAAAAAACCCCAAACAAACAAGAAACCACACCAAACCCATAGCAAAAAAAATAAAATATGCAAACTACTGGAGATTTTAGATTGTTACTAAAAATCTTTCTCCAACTCCACAGAACAACCACAAAACCAAAACTATCTTCTTCTTATTGTGCAAACACTCAAGAGCATCACTGACAAATAAGCTTTGTGAATATGCTTTTTTTAATTCAAACTCATTTTTTAATCAAATTTACTACATTGCTTCTAAATTACTAAACCACTAGAAGTACTTAAAGTAAACATTGTTACAGCTGTTTACTCCTGGATTCCTTTCTGGCGTCGTTAAATAAGACTACACCTCACAACATGGAAAAGGCATGTCCAAGAAAACAAAAAAGTCAAATTTGCAATGAAATAGAGGATCAGTCTCAAAGTGTTAGGGCCTGGGTATTAACAACCCAATAGTTTACCTATTGTCTCACGTTGCCTCTGAGTTATTACATTGCCCTACAGATCTTACGATTCTTTAAAGTACCATCCAATAGACTTTTGTGTTAATTAGTGTCTGTTTTAAAAGACATGTATGCCCTCTAGAATTTTAAGAATAGCCTTTGTTATTGTTATATATGTAAGGCTACTTACATGATAATGTACATATTTATTTTATTTTTACTTAATTTTACTTATTAATCTGCTTGTTTAATTTCCTTATTCACCCTATGCTTATATTTTGCAAAAAATCCAACACAAAAAAAAAAACAAACAGAAGATCTTCCTGGGCAAGAACAGATTGATGTAAGGATGTCAGCACTGGGCTATAACTGCTCACCTATCCTCAGGGAGCCCCAAAGGGCACATGTGGCTTCCTGCTGGGAACAGAATTCCTTTTCATGACAAAGAAGGAGGCCTCTATAGTTTCTCTCTCTTGCAAAGTTTTTCGTTAACACTGAGCAGAGTCATAGCTAATGAAATTCATAGACATAAACGTAGATCAGTACATACTGCAAGTAAATCCAAAGTATTATTTTACACATACAATATACTTGCACAACAATTTTCAGTTCTACTGAATTCATGTTTTCTGACAAAAACAAATTTATCTTTTCCTGTATCTGTAACTATTTTATGTCTCTCTTCATTTCAAGCCTGCATGAGGTGCTGCCAAATTTTTTCCCGTCCCCGACCTGTTTTAACCCATGTTACTCCTGGTTAATAGTGGCTTACTTTGCTCCAAGAGTTTGATGTAGTAGGAAGACTTAAATAAGGGAAAAATATATGCCTTAGGAAACCTGACTTCCATGAGTATGGTAGATTAGAGCCTTACCTTAAATTAGAAAATTAAACAGAAACTAATGCATGTCAAAGATCAAACAGTCAAGGAATAATCTGCTGCTGCAATTACTACCAACAGGGATTGATTCAGTTGATACTTTCCAAATACAATTTGACATCTCATAAAAATTACAGCTAAACCAACAGAAACTAATTTCTGTTTTTCGCAGGTGTCTATCAGGTTATAAACACACCTAACTTATTAGTTGTAATAAATGCATAACGGAAGGATATAGTTTAATATAAGCCATAGAACTTCCGAATCACCTGAAAAAATAAACTGAAATGGAGTATTTCTGTCTGTCAGTAACAGTTCTGAAACATTTTCTGGCTTTTGAAAAATTTGATTTTTAGTGCTCTTTGACCAAAGGATTTTTTTTCACTCCCCTATGATCAAGATGAGAATGGTCCAGTCAGAGCAACATTTGTTTAAAGATTGTTTAAAAGCAGATCTACTGACTGAGTTATTCTATTGACCTAGATAATGTTGGGTAGGACCAAATAATGTTTTCTCTGGATTTATTGAGGTCCTATCTTTCTAGCTATTAGAGAAAAATGTTTCCTTTAGTTGTTTTTTGTTTGTGACATTTTTTCTTCATTTCTTATTTAAATACACTATTATGAATTTACTTCAATACCTTGATGCTACTCAGAGGTTTTTTTAAAAAAAATCTTTGGAAAATTGTTGATATTTCAGATATTTCAGTTAGCAATAACTCTCAGAGGCACTGAAACAACAAAAAACTGGGCTTCAGGCAGCAAAGTTCTTGCAATGGGAGAATACAGGTAAATGCAAATGCCTTACTTAAGTTGCTCTGTCATGTTATCACCCTAGCATACCCAACTTTTCTTTAATAATTACAGAAATGCCTTTTGTGTATTAATAGCCTAATCTGATTTTGGTGCTAGAGATATTTTATTATTTCTAAAAAGATGGTATAGTATAAAGTTTATATAAAATTTATGGTGTTTAAAATGCTGTACTACTTTATGTTAAAGACCAAAAAACTAATTTAGGAAATAAAGAAGCATGACATAAAACCTGATGTAACAAATATTGAAGAAGGTCAAAGTCGTAACACAGGAAACTTCTCTTTGCTTGAAACAGCAGTGGCACATTCTAAATTAGAGGAAAATATCAGGGAACGTACTCTGGCTATAAACTCTTGCTATAGGCTGAAACATGGTAAAGAAGTTTCAGCACATTGTGACCTTTCTCTTCACATGCCTTCTGTTCTTTCCTATTACTTAAATATCATGTATTTTTCTTTTTTATAAAACAATAAATTGTGCACACTCTTTATACATTTTTTCACTGTTAAGAAAAGAATAGCTTATTAAAGGTACTTTTTTACTATATCTTACAAGGTTTTATTTTACTGGAGAGATGCATAATTAAGATTTGTTAACTGACAATTTCCAACCATACTTGACTAGTCAATTATATGGCAAAATATTGCCTAAGGAAGATTGATACTGACTGATACTGATCCAGTCCTCATCTGTAGTACTGCATCCACTTCTGGGCTCCCTGCTACAAAACAGACAGGGATCTCCTGGAGAGAGTCCAGCGGAGGCAACAAATGATTGAAGGCCTGGAGCATCTCCCCTATGAGGAAAGGCTGAGTGAGCTGGGGCTCTTTGGCCTTGAGATGAGAAGACTGAGAGGGGATCTCATCAATGTTTGTAAATATCCAAGGTGTGGGAGACAAAGGGAAATGGCCAACCTCTTTTCAGTGTCCTGCGGGGATGGGACAAGGGACACTGGTCACAAGTTGGACCACAGGAGGTTCCGTAAAAGACCTTCTTCACGGTGAGGGTGACAGAGCACTGGAACAGGCTGCCCATGGGGTTTGTGGATTCTCCTTCTCTGGAGATATTCAAGACCCATCTGTACACCTACCTGTGTGACCTGTTCTGGGGAACCTGCTTTGGCAGGGGGTTGGACTCGATGATCTCTTGAAGTCCTTTCCAACCCCTACAATCGTGTGATTAACAGTTGATACTGATTATCAAAACAAGAAAAATCTGAGGACCAATTTAACTCTTTTTATCAAATGTTTCTGAATTTTAGTAGCAAGCTATTACATCTTGCACTTGTGAAATAGAAATAACGAACCATATCTCCACTACACCAGCAATGACATGCACTGACACCTAACAGTACACACCAAGGGCTCCCAGAGGACACCAGAGCTTCTGGGGGATGATGAATCTCAACTCTGAGACCATGGGATAGCAGCACTCACTGAGACAGGATGCTGTTTTCTATTTAACTCCAGGACTGCAACCCCCACAAAACCTCATAGGTTGTGAAACTGTTGGAAACAGAAAGGATTTTCATGCTACTGTAATCTGTGTCAAATTAGATCTGTTCAAATTCAGGAAAAGGATTGCTAGAAGTTAAATTGTAACAGTTGCTGTAAAAGATCCCAGTATAATGGTGAAATATCAAGTTAGTTTCACCAAAATTATTGGTTAATATAAATCTGCATTGCTGCAATAGCTGCTACTATTTCCCTTCCTTTCCCTTCTCTTGTGCATTATGCCTTTACCCTTGAGAGCAGAAAATCTGCTAATACTTGTTATAACCATATTTCTGTTTTGACATAATTTTTGACTTAAAGCATAACTTCAATATATTTCAACTGATTTCAGCTGTGCTACAAAATCAACAGTATCAACATTGAGAATATCTTCTCTTGTAAACAAAAGTCTGTGATTGGATCAACTGAGTCAGTACAAAGATCCATTGTCTTTTTACTGGAATAATTTAATAGTAAGGAGTGCTTATCTTTTAATTGAGACTGAAATTCATTCTTGTTTAGACTAGTGTCTAAACTTGGCACATGGCACATATGCTATGTGTACCCCCTTTAAGCCCCATGAAGGATTTAGTGCTTTAGAGAGATGTGGACTATTCTTAAACCTGTGAAATTCACTGTAGAAACTGTAGACACACACTGTGGCACCAGTGCTGAGACTCATGTAGTTACTGCTATGCAGCAAGGTCTTAAGAAAGGTCTCGACCAAAGAAAAAATGGCCTCAGAGAGCAGAGAATAAGTAGATGGGCATATTATATAGATCTTAGTGGCAAAACTGAGTGAAAACAGTTTGGGGAATATAAGGCATGGCCAAAGAAACTTGTTGCCATATGATTCAGAGAATTTATTTGGTACAATCGTAGTGTTCAGATCAGTTCAAAACATTTTTGCAAGCTTAGTTGTGTTTTGCTTGAGTTTATACTAGTTCTGGTGATGTGTGTGACATAAGCCTCTCCTATTTACATAGTGTTGCAGAGGAATTTGTATTAATATTTTTTAGGTATATATTATTTATTTTATAACTGTGGCCCACAGAAGGGAGATTTCAACAGAAGTTTGCTGTTGGGCCACTGCAAAAAGGCTGGGGTTTTTAAAATTTTCTGTGTTTTTTTTTTTAAAGAAAACAAAAAGAAAAGAGAAAATAACCCCCAAACTTTAAGCAAAATAGCCACCTAAAAGAGTGTGTAAAGAAAATAGTTTTCCAAAAGAATTCGATAGATAGCATAGTGAAACTACTGAGGAAAAAAGGCATCTGTATGGTCAAAGTGGAAGGGTTGCAGAGATAATTGGCACAGAGCCCACTAGGGGCTATTGACAAAGAACACAGGATGCTTTTAAACACCTCAACTGCAGTGTAAAGGAGAAGGCAGAAAGCCATTCAACCACCCTAGAAGTCTGGGAAATTACTTACTAATTACAGTGGGTTATGAAGTGTATGCATTGGTAAAATAGATATGATCTCTGCACTCACAAGACACAATTAGGTGCAGTCATAATCAAATACCATCAGATAATCAAAGAGCATTATTCATCCGAATAAGCTGCAGTAAGAAGGAAACAATATCTGACTTCAGTTGTAACTCTAAATGATCTTTAAGAAGCACTGGGTTTTGGATATTTTTCCCTAAAGTATTTAGCTTAGAAATTAAATCAGTTTCAGTATCTGCCAGAAATGTTTAATAAGCTGCAAGATAGGAAAATATAGTACTAAAATAGCAAAAAAATTTTGATTCCTTACAGTTACTTTTTTTCTTTTTTTTTAAATCTAATTGGGACCAACTGGCCTCATTGCTTCTTATAAACTTAGCAATATATATTCAGAAAAAGGAATAAAAATGAACAGATGTTTCTCCTTAAATAAGTCAGACAAAGATTTTTCTTACACAATAAATCAGTTGCTAGTGGATTTCCAGGCTAACTGTTTAGATATGGCTTAAAAACCTGGTTTACCTCTGTATGTATCCAGAACTGGTAGAGTAGATTAAATTGTAGATGAACAGCAAACACTGAAGGTGGAATGAAAAGAGCCATGGGCAAGTTGAAAATCTGAAAAATGAGAAAGAAAATATGTGTTAGATCTATCATTCTAAACTTGTGATGATATAATAAAGTACTATCTCAGGTACTCAGAGCACTGCACAAGATAATTACCTTTTTAATATCTCCCAAATGTGGACATTACGTAGAATAGATATCATGTTACTACTGAATTTGCTATAGTGAATGAGACAAATTTCTGCAAAATTATTTTCTAAAAGTCATAATGTGAGCAACTAGAAAATTCAATAATAGATATTAAAATAAAATAAACATCTCAGAAGCCCTGAGATGTTTATTCTGCATACTATATGGAGTATAAAGAAGCAACATATTCTTGACATGAAAGGTTTGCTTATAGGCAAGAATTATCATGGGGTAAGCAAAGGGAATTTATAACACTATAGCTTTTCCACCCAAGCTTCTCACACAGGTAACATAAAGACAAGGCAGATTATTTAGCTTTCAAAGTTAATTATAATTTCTCACCCTAACTTCCTCACGGCATCTCCCTTGAAGCCCTGATATACTGCTGAGTTTTAAGATCTGCTAGCTTGAAACCAGTTTCAGGAAACTATGCACATAGGAAAGACACTGGTTTCTTAAATAGAGACTAAAGTCCCAGGAATGTCACAATTAAATTATTAACTGTGTGAGCAATGGAATAAGACTTTCAGGGTTTTCACATGTTAAAAGTCAGTCTGCTTTCTCCAGAAAAAGGCTTTTTTCCTTTTACCTGACATTGTGCTATGCCAGCTGCATTAAGAAATTAATCTTTCCCTGAAATAATTTGGTTTTTTTCTAAACAAAATGTAGTGGAATTATCTTCAATGCTTTAAATATCTGTAGCACCCAGTGAAAATCTGGGTAGCAGAGAAGAGCCTCCTGTGAAACAGAGCATAATTACCAAACTCCATTTTCAACTTCCTGTTGTCCTCACAAAAATCAAACCTTTGAACATCAGAGAAAGCAACTGGCTAACCATGACAGGCCTTCTGATCCAGGAATTCCTTTAGTGTAGATCAGCATAGAGTATTTAATGCTGATATACCCTCAGATTTGGCCAAAAAGCATACCCCATAGGTAAGACGTCACACTGGGCTGTGTAACAACTGCAACTTGATTCACACAACGTGACTGATGCTCTCAAGAAAGACACCCCAGACACAGCTCACTGTCATGAGCCAATGGAGAATGCAGGCCCTGCAGACCTAGCTGTTTGCTGGCTTCAACACCAGACTGAAGGCCTAGAAAGAAACCCTTAAGTCACTTGGTGAGGCTGGGACAGCTGTGATTTCAAAAAGTACGTTCATGAATCACAGCTGCCCCACAAACTACAGGTGGGGTGTGTCTGGTTGAATGTCTTCAAAGTTCTTTTCCATGAAGTAAAGGAATTCAAGTGCTTCTGGAACTTGGAGAAAATACTGTAAACACTTTGTTTTAATCGATGTGATCTTCCAAGAAGTGTTTGCTTAGCATTTATAAAACGGGGAAAAAATAAAAAACACCAAACAAAACCGCAAACAAAAAAACATGAATGAAGGAAAGAAAATCATACTTGGAAGATGAAATTTACATATTCAATCCTTAAGAAATATTCAATCAAATTAAACTGACAAAAATACACAGGCACTCTCAACTAAACCAGAAGCTAGCAAATGCCACTGGGGCATGTGCCATTGAGGCATGAAATTCTGGAGTAGAGGTGGGCATAAGCCTACTTTAAAAATTAAAAATGCAGTTCAGACTGCCTTCTGCTGAAGACTCCTAAACAGAAGAGCAACGTTCACACCCACAATTCTTCATGCTCTGAAACAGAAACGTAATGCAAGCATCCCACACTTTAGAAGAAATGCCCTTAACACTGGCATGGAGTTAATCAATCTCTTTTCTCAGTTCCTTTTTCCTCCTTCCTACAACCTGGACCCCCTTAGTATTTAATTAAATAAGTGGGCAATCTAGAAAAAAAAAAAAAAAAAAAAAGACAGAAATATTTGTCCCACAACAGCCAGAAGGCTGGTATGATTTTCCTCAAAGGTTACCTTACAAAGAAGCCAATAAAAAACTAGGAGACATGGGCAGATTTCAGTAAAACTACTGCAGTTTTCTCTTATTATTGATTGTACCTGTTTAATGGCATCATAAGAACAGGAAAATCTTTTAAAGGAGTGGTGAGGAAGTTGATTTAAAAAAAAAAAAAAAAACAAACAAAAAAACAGACAAACAAACAAAAAAAAAGCCCCCCCCCCAAGAAGAACCCAGATGGTTTTCAGATTATTGATGGATGCGGTTGCAGGTTTGAAAGCAGGGCTGAAAATTATATGTTTCTTTCCTACAAGTATCAGAGCTAATTTGGTGGTATTTATAGATGACTCAGAGGGGAAGGAAGGATCCTCTTCATAGTTATTTTCTAACCTACTTCTAAAAATGAGTACTAGGTTTTCCTCACTAAGTGGTGAGATGAGGGAAATACTACATAAATCTACAGGTACATTTAAGATGGACAAAGGAGAATGCTTTCCTGACTGCTTCATGTTTCCTTGCAATGTAAGCTTTATTTCACACAGAAAGGATTTCAAAGATCCTTTAAAGAAGTAGAATCCAATGCTCTCCCATAGAAAAGATTTGGTTTCTTGTATTTGTGGTTCCACTGGAAAAATAAGATCAATGTTGGAAAAAAAAAAGTTTTTCACTGGAAATAGCTATTCACCAAATGAAAACATTTCATGGGAATGTACCAGCTTTTGCTAATCTGTAGAAGAAAAGCTTTCCTGGCTCCAAGATGAAATATCTGGTCAAAACTGCAGAAAAACATTTATCACACTCACATCTTTTCCCACATGTGGATTCAGCAACAGAGATTAAGATAGAGCCACAAGAGCTGATAACCGGATGGAAAAAGCACTTGTGGAGGCAGTGGAGAAGGATTCCTACCCAGGACTGGCACCGTGCATCCCTGTCCCATCACACTTCAGGAATTGGCCCTTTTGCAGGGTGGGTGTCTGCTGCATGCTCTCTGGTGTGGGCATGCTCTTCTGCCTTTCTCCCTCTCACATGTAAATAAAAGCTTATAAAGGCTTCTAGTGCAAAAAAGAGAAAGTTTTTTAACTCCTAAGGTATAGGAGAAGGACTGAGTTTCCTGCGCTGAGACCCTCCATTTCCAGGCCGGGTCTCTGGGGCCACCTGCTGATGTGGCCAGCTTTCCCGGACTGGCTGTGGAGGGCTTCAGGGCAGCTGCTGACAGCTAGTTCATGTGGGCTATACTTCAGTGAGGATTCTGCAGGAGTAGGATAAAAAGTAAGGATTAAAAATAAAATAAAATAAATAAAAAAACCCCACAAAAAATCTCCTCATATCCCTTACAGATCGCAGACCTGGCAGACTCCTTGGTAGATAAGAAGTGAACTTCGTGACTCTGTGCTGAAAAGAACAGCGTTACAACCTTTCCAGATTTATATACAGATGTTTCCACCACTTTCAAACCAGCAAGGCATAATTCAATTCTAAATGTATAGTCTAAAGCTATAAAGTTATTATGGATGTAAAAATTGCAATTAATCCTTACCCTTGGAGGAAAGTTGAGAACTGGTGCTCAAGGATTAAATCACAGATTTTCAAGAAGGATTAAGTCACAGTTTTTCAAGGATTAAATCATAGCTTTTCAAGGCATATATGTTACTTTCTCCTTTCACAATTACTTACAATTACTTAATGAAATGCTTTAACTAAGCATTTCATTAAGTAATGCTTTAAGAAATGCTTTAACTAAGCATTTCATCAGAAGGAAAAATTTATATAGTATTAGCTTGCTGATTTCTTCTTAAAAAGGAATGTAATTTTTTGTTTGTTTTTTTTTTTATTTGTTTGTTTGTTTTTTGGTGTTGTTTTTTTTTTACACAGAACAGGCTTCAAAACCATTTCTCAGTCTAGCAGTTGGTCTTCTTCTCTGTGGCCCCTCCACTGGAGTAGCAAAAACACTGTGTTTGGAAATGACATGAAGCAATACACATTTGGTTCCAGGGTCAGGAGTACATCTCACACCACTAATTGTACTTCAGGCATCTTCTCCTCTCCTCCTCTCCTCCCCTCCCCTCCCCTCCCCTCTTCTCTCTTTCATATCTTTTCAATCAGATGAAGTACAACCCACACAGATGAATATGCTGATTTATTTATCTTATAATGTTTAACTTAAAACACATACAGAGCTGGCAGCGGAACAGTCCCACAATCCCACATCATTCACACAACTTTCTCACAGCCTCCACAAAACTGGCTATCAAACTGTATTCAACAGTATGCATTCAACAACATCAGATCACTCTGAGATTAACTAAAGGCTTCTCTGAGTTTCAGCCTAGAGGCAGATGTATCTACAGGGTTCTGGACAAGTCTGGCAGTCAAAAACCCAAAACCAGAAGTGCCATAAAATTTAGCAGAAATAATTTTCATGCACAGAAAGGCTTTGGAGAAAGAAAATTGGCACATCTCTCACAATTTCTTAGGGGAGGCAAATCAATATTTACATTAATCAAATGTCTTGGCTAATACCAAATATTTGGTGGAAAAAATACTGCACATGAAAGTATTATGGTTCCTAGATTAGTTTCCTTTTGCTCAAAGCAAGTTCATTTTAGGTGTAAATGTATTATTTGCCAAGTGATACCAGTGTGGTCCTGAGGATGGTCTTCTGAATCTAAGGTGGCCAGATATTGTGGCTTTCCTGAATATTTTATGCTCTCTGAGGTATCATCCTCAAAATCAGGCGGGCAGGCAAAGTGCTCACGCACACACCCATATGTACACACAGGCTTTTTGTCTTTTTTGAATTATTGTTTTTGTTAAGCATTTGCACATATGGTCCCAATGGGTAAACGTGCAAAGGTTAAATGTTTAACATGACAGTATTTACACAGGAAACAGAGTTGTGACAGAGATGCATCCCTTCCGCTATTGTCCACTACATTTAAACTTGAGGCTCTCCTACTAGATTAGATGACTATTTTCTCAGTTAAAAAAAAATAATGAGAATTTACAGAGAAGACTTTAAGAAACAAAACAAATACTGTTTGCTTCACAATTTCCAGAAGTACTGCTTTAACTTATCTCGTGGGCTCGAAACAGGTATAAACAACAGGCTAAGTCCATGCTCAGATCCAGACTACTGAAGTTAATGGAGTTACACTGGATTTGTATGTGTGAGTACACATGCTTAGCTTTGAGTAATTTGCTTATAGGCTGGATGTAGCGACAGCCAGAGAACTGTGGGTTTCCTCCACAACCAGCATGATATTTCATTGAAGAAGAGAAATTATATATTTTATAGATACAAAAAATACTTTGAATATTGCTTTTGAATTTTAAATCTGAAAATTCAAAATTTGAAGGGGTTTTTTAGTTGTTTGTTGTTTTTTTAAAGCAATACAACCAACCAAGCTACAATATGTGTTAAAAAATAGAGTTAAAAGGGAACATGAGAGCACAACTGAGGAAATCAGCTGCTACTATTGGCCCAAAACTGAACACTGAATAATATATTCCATTTATTAATGTATTTGGACATACACGTTTTACTTCTGTAAATCAGTACTTGCCTTAATCTATAATGCATGTGTACACAGCTCACCATTTAAAATAAATTTTATCTGAAATAACAGTAGGTAAAAGTAGTGGCATACAGCCCTTACTTACCAAGCATTGACACATGACGAGAATGAGCAGAGAAAAATAAATACATTTGCATGTCCAAAGCAATCTTTAGTGATGATTTCTCTCCCTGCTCCTTTCAGTTACACAGACATATTATGGACTAGTTATGCTGTACTCTGATCTTTTCCTGTATTTATCCATGAATAGCCAAATGAAAAAAATTGTCACATTTTAATCAAAAAGTTATGAAAATATAATTTCCTACTTTAAATTAAGTATTGCCTCTCTTTTCAAGTTTGCTGTAAAACCATTTATTAATATATATTTATGCTCGTGATTCTCAGGTTCTTCAGTTTCAACTTCTGTGTTTTTAGTGTCAAATGTTTTTCTTCAAAGGGAAATATGTTTTTCTTCAAAGGGTAATAAACATTAAGTTTTCACTTGGTTACTAAATCTCGTTGATATTAATTTGTTTGTCAAATCTTGTGCGACTTACCCAGGAGGTGTATTTCTGCAGCACAGATTGTCTCAGGGCTGTGAATAAGTTGTAATCCTCAGAACTATGATGCACTTGGTGTGCTGCCCACAGTATATTAACCTCTGCAAAACACATAATTTCCAATGAGGTATGCACTAGAGAAGAAAGCAACATTTGTTTCCCAAGGTCTTTCTTCTTAAGCTAAAAGCAACTAATCCCCCAATTTGCATTTTGGTACTTTACCTTAGTATAGCAGGTAATAAAACCAAATGTTCAGAGCTGAGTTTGGGTAAGCTGACACAGTGTTACTTTCATGCTGAGGAAGGCAAGACTGTGGCAGGAATTAAAATCACTCTTGATGGAACAGAAAGCTGTGTGAGATGAGTTAAACCACAGGAAACTCTGAGCTGAGTCCTGATAACAGGAGTCATTAGGAGCTCTGTTATGGGGTTCAGAGGAACAACAACTAAAGATGCTGGATCGAGAGCAGACCTGAGAAGGACTTGGTGGTGTTGATTGATGAAAAGCTCAGCATGACTCAGCAATGCATGCTTGCAATCCAGAAAGCCAGATGTATCCTGGTGTGCATCAAAAGAAGAGTGACCAAGAGGTTGAAGGATCCCCATCTGCAGTACTTCATCCAGCTCTGGGATCCCCAGTGCAAGAAGGACATTGAGCTGTTTGAGCAAGTCCACAAAAATAGTCAGAGGGGTAGAGAACTTCCCCCTATGAAGTCAGGCTGAGAGTGGTAGGCATGTACAGTCTGGAGAAAAGGAGGCTTCAGGGACAGCTTATAGTAGCCTTCCAGTACCTAAAGGGGCCTAGAGGAGAGCTGGTGAAGGTCTGTTTACAAGGACATTGAGCGACAGAACAAGCAGTAATAGGTTTAAACTAAAAGCAGGTAGGTTTAGATTAGCTATTAGAATGAAATTATTTACTGGTGAAGCACTGGATCAGGTTGCCCGGAGAAGCTGTCCCCTCCCTGGCAGTGTTCAAGGCCAGGTTGGACACAGCTTTGAGCAACCTGGTCTAGTGGAGGGTGGCTTCCTATAGCAGGGGTGTTGAACTAGATGTTCTTTAAGATCCTTCCAACCCAAACAATTCTATGATTGTCTGCTTTCATGCCTTCATTTGTTTACTTCAGTTGTATTTCATGACTAGAGAAGGATACCAAATGTTCCAAAAATCTCATACTACAAATTTAAACAACTTACCTGGTTTATGCTGTTATGCTTACAGTTTTCTGCAACATGTAAAACTTTAATCCCACTTGAAACACAGTGCACAAAACACAGCCATTCCCTGCCCACTAGTGACAAATGGGGAAGAAGGTTGCTTGATGGGAACTCTGGACACAACCAAAGAGCAGTGACTCTATTGTGTTACATTTCAAAAGGAGTTGCTGGAATAAGGGCAGAACAGATGGCAACCACACCCTCAGAGGACATGATATCTCTGATGCACTGCAGTGAAGAAGAATACTTCAAAATCTTGACTGTATGTCAAGGCATTTTCTCATTAAGTGCAAATCTGGGTGGGTCCTCTGAATTGTTGGTAACTGAACAGTCTTAAATGAGAGGTTAAGATAGAAGTGTTCATGGCCATCAGATGTATTGCTACGAGGATGACCTTAATTATAACAAAATTACAGAGGGTGGTTAACTCACAGGAATCAACGTCTATTTAGCATTAAATTTAAGGTCAGGTGTATTTAAAGGTATGAAGTATATAGAAAGCCTTGGCTGATTACAGAAATTAAACTTCTTGTCTGCCAGCTGCACACTCCCGTTGCCACTGATATGTTTCACCAGAGCAATTAGAGAAGTGTCTTTGGGAGATATTAGAATCACATCCCCAGAATGATATTACAATGTGTATTTGAAGTCCTGAAATTATCTTGTGCCAAGCTTACTTCAACTAGTTTGGGTCTGGTGATTAATGCGTACTTGCAACGTAAAGTAATGTCAAAAAATCCTCTTAATGAATCTCATGGTGTCTTCACCATTTCAGGGGACTAGATAGTCTTACAGCAGAAAGTTAAAGCATTGTATGCTAGAAACTGGAAGGTTTTTAATCTAATTAATTTTGACAGTTTGGTAATTTACACGACAACATCATTTCCGAATGCCCTTTAAGTCCTTGAAAATCCTTACAACTGCAGTTTCAGCTACAACAAAACATTTAACACAATATGAGAATTCTTCCTTCTTTAAACGTGTTCCTGAAGGAACAAGTGTTAGCTATACCAAGAATTAGTGACCCGTCTCTCAAAAAGACCCAAAACACAACAACATCCCTAATGCACGTCTGCCTAATGAGCTCGCTAGGAGATGAATTATTCAGGTGAGCTTCAGTACTCAATAATAATTTGTATTTGAAATGTTTCCCAAGACCTCGACAGAAGCTAAATGAGTGAACAAAGCATCTGAAAAGGTGGAGGTTAAAGACCTGTCTCCTTACTTGTTTTAAAAGCATTTACTTCCTATCACAAACTGTGTGTAACACAAGCCTCCACTCAATGAGGTACAGCTGTACAAACAGGGTACAGTAACTGGATCTTGCTTTTTTCCCTCAGTCATTTTTCAGCATTGTGAAAAGTTCAAGGAAGGGAATCTATGATGATTTTTACAGTCTACTTTCACTGTAGTTAAGGTCAAATGGTTTTCAAAATGAATTACTAAAAAGGCACTTTATTAGCATTCATTTTTCAGTTAAACTGCCTCTTACCCTAACAAGAATATGGAATAAGGTAACTGAATATTGGTAAAATGTTAATCTCTCAGATGTCTGAGTCATCTTAAATGATCTATCATTCAAAAATATACCACAGGAATATTAAGGACATAAACAAACAATTCTGCCACAAGTAATTTAACTGTTAAAGCTATTTCTGACTTCTGTTGCAGCTAAGCAAATTAAATCCTGGTCCTCAGTCCTATTCTTTGTGACATCAATAGTACAGACTATGTTAATTTCCTTGGCAAAATAGCTAGAGTTGATGATCAGAAATAATTTTTGTCTTAAAATTTACCTGAAGAAACTGGTAAAAAATAACTTTTCATTTCAAGCAAAAGAATAACATCACAAATAAGTTTGAAATAGATCACCCCAAAACTCAGTCTGTATCCATTTTTACAGTAGAAATACTACAACTATAACACCTAAAAGACATCTCACAAATGTGAGAAACAGATCAAGCATTCTTCAAAGAATACAGCTGACTGCTCACCAACTACCCACAACAGAAACTGAAATATCTATATCTGTAATCTGTAGAAGAGCCGTGGTTTCACTTCTTCATTCATCATAATGATAACTTGATGCAAAATGAGAAAAGTTACTTGAATAAGAATAAAATTATAAATATCTCTCTCACATGCAGTTTCTCATATGTATTACTAAATAATGATAAATAAAAGAAAGCAAGACTGATATATAGCCAAATCCAGCACAGGGCTTTTATTTAAATTTTGCACAGAGAACAGGAAGTGGAAGTATTAATTCACTTGGTAGATCTGTCCAGTTCAGACCGTCCCATGAATCCACAGGAGAAAGGTAGGGGATGGAAATGGAGAAGCCACCTAAATTATGCTCTAACAGAATGATCGATGTTTTCTATTTCAAATGTGACTGCTAAATACAACATCTTGCTACCATAGTTAATACACTATTATTGTATAGAATCGATGAATATTTTCTTTCATCGTCCAATACAGACTGAAAAAAGTTCAGCATGTAATTAAAAAATAAAATAAATGATGCTATGCAGATAGGTGAGAAAGGAAGAAACATTGGTGTTGGTTCTACACAAGAATTCCTGGATGAAAGATAGGTTATAATCTGTCTCTCAGTTTTTATTCCTGGTCTTTATGTCTCCATATAGTTATCTCAGAATCATGCTCGACTTGACAAAATCGGTGGGCTCCAAGCCCACTGGAGCCAGGTTTTTTGCAGTACTTCATCTTCTTTTCTGGGTTTCCCAAAAGGAAGAAAAATATATATTATGCTTTTTTTCTGCTTCTCTCCTCCCTCCTCCTTAGTAATACACAAAATATAGTATTTCACACACCATCACAAACATATTGGTATGGCGAACAATGGTTGTATTTAGACTTAATCTTTCTCCATTTCAGATATGTTTTGGGTTTGGTTTTTCTTTGCTTTTTTTCTGTGAGTCCCAAAGTTGGATCCAAGGCTGGGGCCATATTTCACAACTTCTGAAGTATTTCTTTTGTGTTACTAGAAACTAGTCATAATGTATATAAGATTTCACTTTACAAATATATAGTGCAGAGAGTTAAAAATGAAACTTTGGTTCATTTCTGTAGCTTTCAGTGATTTCCACAGCCCCAACACATTTTGATTAACAACAGGAGGAAATATGTATGCCAAAAGCCATACAGTCATTTCAAGAAGTGATGTCAATGAAAACAACTATTTTACGCAATGCTCAAAATAAGTGAAATGGTAAAGATTTGATGAATGTTTAATGAATTTTAAAAAATATTATATATAACTTAATTAAAAGAGGGTAATTACTTTGCACTCAGCATTATAAGCTCTGGATCTAAAGTAAGGTTGGGAAAAAATATGGATGATTGAGAAATACTTCTCTGAGATGAATTATCTAAAGTTTCCATTTGTTTTCAGTCAATGCTGACTGTAGATAAGAGAACAGGTGAAAGTTTTCCCTCAGCCTCTACTTAAATTTAAGAAAAACCCTTCAGTTTGATTACACTTGCCATCTTTCACAAGATTAAATACCTTCAGTATCCAGTGAGGAATCGAAATGCCATTTACTGTGCTAGAAACTTAGAAGACAGCAAAATTATATTTGTTATGCCATGGATTACGACATTACCATGAACTCTGCAAAGCCAAGGAAAGAAATCCCTGTCCCACAGCATGGTCCCTGCTTACTACAGCATGGAAACTGCTGCTTCCTAGAGCAACTATAACCTGCAGCGCTTCAGAGGCGGGTATTCTCTGCTGTGTTCACCTACAGGCAATAGAAAAAGGATCATCTCATGGGTCTACTTCTCTCCAGTGAGAATTAAGAGAAACCCCAGGATGACTGAGGAAAGAAAAAAGATCTACAAGGTAAATCTTCCAGCCATTCCTTTTCTACATATTTCAACCCTCCCTACAAAGATAAAACAGTGAAAAAACATCCAGTATTAAAAGAAATTTTCCACTAAGCCATTAGCTTCTCTTTTTCACAAAACAATAACTCTTTGATTAACTGTAACCTTCCTACCTGTTTCTAATTGATCTCTTCTGTTGAGGCTTCTGAGATGTTTGAATAAATTTCTCCTCATGCAGGGCTTTTTCAAAGACTCTTATTCCCTGTTGGATTCTGCACTTGCAGTGGATGAACAACCAGAGACAGAGCACCACTTAAGTTTTGTTACTGAGAGGGAAAATTACTGGCTTTTATTTTTAATAAAAGCTGGCTAAAAAAATCCCTGTATTTTGGAACCCAAGGTAGATGGCTTTATTAAAATTGAAAACAAAAATCTCTACCTAAAAAGATTAATCATTTCCACAACAGAAGTAGATTTGATCTCTACATGACTCTCCTGTTTAGTCTGCTGTAGTATAGCCCCCTTTTTGTTACTCTTCTGATCCAGCTTTGCTTTATGTTTTTTGTTTTACTGTTGTTCAGTAAGAGCTGCAAGTAAAGTTATTTGCCAAAAACCTCTGTTTCTTTCTTATTATAAAGGCAATTCTTATAGGAAAAAATTCTTTCCTCAGTTACATTAGTTTAAGTGTAGGGCTGTATGGGTTTAATGAGAACAGGATTAGATCCAAGGAATTTATCTGGAAGACTATATTATATACCACACACAAAGGCATATGTATACAGGGATATGTACATTTTTTTTTGTTATTTTATTTTTTTAATAAGACACATTTTTCTTACTTTGTGTCCTTGGCTACAGTGAGTGTTAGCAGTTTGAATTCTCAGGACAATCACTTCTGTAAATCAAAGACCAGCTGTAAAGAGATCTGAGTTCAAATCGTGAATTCAACTTGATTCACTATATAGCTTCAAACAATTTTCTTTACGTTCTTCTTCAGCACATTTTTATTGAGAAGCACCTATCTGTGCACATACCTGACCCAGACCAGTTCTCAGCATTTAGGAAGTAGGAGTTCCACTGCTTCTTAGAATAATAGTAAAACCAGAATCTGCTAGCCTTTGCTCCCAAAGTTGTGGGGTTTTTTGTTTTGTTTTGTTTTGTTTTGTTTTGTTTTGTTTTGTTTTGTTTTGTTTTGTTTTTTCAGAAGTAGAACAACACAGAAGCACCTGTTCAGCCTCAGCACCATCTTGCTCTCAATAGCCCTTGCTGGTTACTTTGCAATGAAACATATTGTGGTACCAGGTAATTCTGGGACAAGCAATCATGTGGCATGATGCACCACTGGTATCAAGCAGAAAATAATGCTACCATGAGACACTCTACATCCTATATAGTTGCAACCTAGCAGCTTAATTAGGAAATTTCACTAGGCATTCAATGTCTGAACATTTCATGGTGCAAGATGCTTTTTCTGTGCTTTGCTCATGATTATCTCTGTTTTTCAGCCCCCTTCTTTAGTTACTGTGGTCAGCAAACTATTTAGTGAGTGGGCTAACAAGTAATACATGGTATAGGCTCCCATGGCTTAAAAGCCAAAAATCAGAGCAACCTTCTACAAACCTGCCTCCGGAATCTGTGCACAAGCCAAAACCTCCTGCTTGATCTGCTGCCATACCAGTTGAAAACACAAAACTGCTCCCACACAAAAAATCCATAACCAGGTCTGCAAAACGTAAGATGCAGAATGGTCTAGGGAAATGTGGGAAGGATCAAGACAAGCCAAAGTATTACATATGCTACCCAGAACAAACAATGGGCCACATTATATTGCTCAGCAAGAATCCAGAAGACTGTGAATTACACTTAGATACACTTCTGAATCTGTCAGATATTTAAAATATTACGCGGTTAGGAAAGCAGAGCTTGGCCAGGTCAAAAATAATGGTCATCTCAACTCATATGTGCCCTATTTTATTTCATAGTACCCTCATAAGCATAGTACATCAGTGGAAAGGCTAGAAAGAGCCACAATGTTCTGAAGACTCAGTCTCTTCTAGTGGTAGCTCCCTCAAAAGTTAAGCTGAACCGATCAACCTTCATAAAACACAGTTAAATCAGCAGAAACAATGGTCAGTCTCAATTAGGGCAGTCCTAACCCACGGCCTGCGAGTTCTTCATTCAGTTGCCAGGAATTGGACAGTCTCTTTCCACACATGCCATGGAAAACCACAAAGAAGTGAAGGTTATTAGGTAAGGTTTCAAAAACTAATTCACAGTGAATTCACTCCTAATTTTAATAGAAAATGAATGTGCATTCCTTTGTGGGGAAAGATATTAAAAAGATAAATGATCCAAAGGTATTTTAGGATGTAAGTGTTGGATTTGGACACTTCCACAAATACAAGTAGGAAAGATTCAAAAGATGAAGAAATACAGAGAAGGAATGAAGTTTAAGTAAAGTGCATATACGCAAGCTCTGAAAAGAGTGGGATATTTGGCAAGTCTTTCAATACACACTAGGTCTCACACAAACTCTGCTACATCAGTCTTCCCAACCAACATGTTTCAGACATGCTGCTGAAATCAGTTGTTCGAGTTCACTAGTTGCTTGGAACAGCTCTGTATTGCTTCCCTGAGCTCTGAACGACCTCTGTAGCAAAGATCTGAGGCTGGATGGTAGAGAATGGTGTGACAACAGCAGCTGTTACAGTCACGTCTCTCTTTCACGTGTGTATAAGGCTTAAATCAGGCACCCTGATTTCCACTTGTTCTGGCTTGCCTAACAGATTCTTTAAGTGTAAGACTGAAAATCACTTTGATTTGTACAAAAAAAAAAAAATAAAATTGGTGCCATAGAGGTTCGAAGGGTAACTAAACTGTAGCGTAAAATCTCGTTTGTGAACCCAGCCCCAAGCTTTGTCAAACATTTCCTACCAATATTTGGCTCAAGTTTTTCAACTATTCTCTCTTCAGTGAGGGTTCCTACTGGTTATAGCAAGGTTTATCCACCTTGCATCTTCACTGCCTCTTGATTGTGTGATACAGTATATGTTAACTGCTGCAGATCACTGATGTAGCAATATTTTGCAGCACTTCACTCTTTCTGCGCCTTTTTTACTACAA
This sequence comes from Heliornis fulica, assembly GCA_013399135.1. NCBI lineage: Eukaryota > Metazoa > Chordata > Aves > Gruiformes > Heliornithidae > Heliornis > Heliornis fulica. The sequence continues at coordinate 1,649,261 of VXBZ01005904.1, read as the reverse complement.
AGAGGAGCATATGGCTCATTAATTGCACAACTATAAATCATCCTGTTGGTGAAATTACATTCATATATTAAAATAAAAACCTGCAACAAATTTCTTGTAGAGGAGAAGATCCTCAGCAGCTGGTGCAAAGCGACTTCTATAGATCTGGACCACTTTATACAAGCTGCAGACCTGACTCAGGCCTCTCCAAATATGGCCAATTACAGCACTGGAAATCTGAGTACTTGCCAATCTGTATAATATAACTTGGTGTTACTGAATACTGATGTCAAACTGTGGTATAAATGTGTGAAACACATTAACTATGACCTAATTAGCACTCTACTCCTTAGTTTGATGATAAAGAGAATTGAGACTAAATATTTTTTTAAAAAAGTTACTTCAGAGTACCTAGAGTTTTTTCTAACTTCAATTCTTTTCTATTTTTTTTTCTTCCCCAAAAGTGTCTCATCCACTGAAATGTCAGCTTATGCAATTTGAGAACATATTCATCTTGGAGGATCTTAGAAGGAAACTGCTGGAATAAAATGGGAAAAAAAAAAAAAAGAGAGAAAATAATTCTTCTTTTGTTGTTGTTTTTTTTTTGTGGGGCTGAGAGTTCTTATTCTTCTGTATTCTGGGCTGTCTCTACAAAAGATTGATGTCTGGTGTCACCGTTAGGAAGTGCAAACTGTTCAGCTTCATTGCAATCTATGTCCTCATCCTCTTGCTCTGCAGGATACCACATACTTTGGCAGGCAATATTCAGATGGGAAGCACTTTAATGGCAAGAAAGGATGCCAGTGAAACCTTTTCCCACAATGTTCCAAACTCTGAATGTGCATACATTAAAGCAACATAAAGCTGCAGGATATTAGGAAGAAAACAATAACTGATACTAACTCAGCCACATTAATCTTACTTGTTGCCCCTCAGAACTACACATTTAGAGAATTCTAGAGAAATATATGCATACAAAAACAAAAAAAAAGAATTAACTGGAATGAATTAAAGTCTTTAACTCAAAGGCATAAACACCTTTTTTCAAAGGAAATATCCATGGAGCCTTTACATAACTTTTACTTTGTAGGTCAAATTCCTGCATTCATTTATTTATTTAGTTCTTCATTTTTCCAAGCCAGATATAGTAAGAATTAACACTAATAAGTAAATGAAGATATTCTGGTGTAAAACAGGAATGAGCTCTACAGAGGTTTTTTGTGTAGTGTTTTAGATGATTAATTAATCCAAGTTCCTGAATGATAGATGTGTGGAAATGTAAACTAGAATTACAAAGGAATCTATTGAAACTTACTGAGATATCAGGAAAGCCTGGGGGACATCAACACATCCCTGCAACCCCTTAGTTTTTTTTAATATTCCAGAAAAAAAAATTACATCTAACTTATGTCCCACTCCTGCACTGATTTCCAAACCACAGAAAAAGTCAGACAGACAGTTTAGGCAATGCACTTGACTTTTGTACTCTCTAGGAACCTGTTTCAAAACTTACTGAATCCAGTTGAAAAACATCCACTAACAAGTCCATTATATATTATCCAATATTAAAAAAAAATAAAAATAAAGGACAGTTAACCCTTTGAAATAAAGTTCAAAGCATGCAGCCTCAATTTAAAGATGAAAAAGAAAGGGGACATAAGCTTGACTCCTTACCCCATCGAGCAGATGGATTTCTAATAGAGCCCTCCCCTAAGTGTGTCAGCAAGAACTATGTAGAAGATGCCTCTAGCACCAGAATGCTATTTTCGAGGTTTTCTTTCCCACTACTCCCTGCCCCTGCCCCTTTAACAGAGAAAAAAGACACGTGCCTAAATTAGGTCTTCACAGTTAAGTCTCCACATTGGATCCAGTCAGGGGGTACAGGTACCAGCAGTGCTATCAAACACATTTAGCAAAAAGACGTGAAACAGCCTTTGAGAAAGCCTTTGAGTGTCCATCACTACTGATGCTATCTCTCGAACTTTGGCCATTAGTCAGAGCAGTTACTTTGTATTCCATTTCCCAAAACTATTAATAAATTATTGCCAGCTGAAGACTGATGAAGCCAAACACCACAGAGCGTCAGGTACAGACCTCATGTCAAATGCATGCCATAAGTTTTGGTAGTGATGTTTGTAGGGCCAAAGTTGCTCCGGCACTGACGGCAAATGACTGAAACAGATTACAGGTCTGGGAGCATAAAACGAGGGTTGGACACAGCAGCAAACATGAACCTGGAGGTGCGGGGGAGCAGGAATACCAACAGGCTCCTGTGATGCTAATTCAGACTGATTTGTCAAAGAACAGCTATAGCACTTGACCTGTAAGGGCACTCCTCCTACATGCTCACTGGTTTTGCAGCCACATATCTCCTGACTGATGCTGAATTTTCTGGCTTTAAAGGACTACAGCTAGCAGCTGGATAATTAGTAGCAGAGCTACTAATCCTAAATAAGGATTTCAGATACAGAAGGTATCTGAATTCAGATACAGAAGGTACCAAGTACAAAAAAAGAATAATTTAAAACTGATTATGACATTTTCATATATCCTCTGTAAATTATTTTTTCTTTATCTGTTTGCTCTAACATATAAAATAAGCTAAGATTGAAAGCTTAATGCAGGGTGCATCCATTGTACTTCGTACCTTTCAAACACACAAAAAATAAGCACTAAGGCTATGAAGTGCAAGACACTAGACTACAGACTTACCTCAGCCACTAAAACTGCATATAGGAAACAGATCTGCCTAAGAAAAACAGGCTCCTCTATTCCATGAAGTGTCATTATTATCTGGCAAAGAGTAGGGAATTTTATTTTCAGTATTAAAAATAGAAGGGTTTTGCTTTGAGATCACTGGTTAAAATCCATTGTTAGACAAAATAACTGACAAAATGAGAGTGCTGTTGGCCTCTTTAAGCAGATTGTGCCAAACATAACTTTCGTCTACCAAAAAAATCCTGTTACTCCACAGTCAATCTCCTCCCACAGTTAGCAGGGGAGGAGGGGGAAACAGAGAATCCTTATCTGCAAAGTGTTGATTTTTTTATGGAAAACATACTTGTAAGTACAAAGTTTTCCAGTGTGTTAAGACATATCAAACAGTAAGTATTTATGGATAATTTTATAGGACATTTTATATGCATGCCAGCACCTATTATCTCTATACCCAGCATGGGAGCTCTCAAATCTTGTAAGTTAAGTGACTGGCCCATATCCATCCCGGCACTAACTTACATTCTTTGTTAGAAGGTCCCAGCGATGGGTGAAATCTTCAGCTTCCCAGCCAAGAGTGACTTAGCGGCTGAACAATGGCTGAAGGGAGGCACAGCACAACTACACCAGTCTAAGCTATGGATATACTTTCCTAAAACCCCAGAGGAACTGCTAAGAGCTCACACTAGGGAGTCGACACCCAGATCATCAAAGCTGCTGGTGCTGCTGCCATAGAGAAGCAACATGACTGATAAACTAAATGGGAATTGAGACACTTTAGCAGAACAGTAAATTTCTCTGTTCCTTAGTTTATAGAATGAAAGTGTCACTTCACAGAACTGGTTTTTACTTTGCACTACTACTTGCAAAAAGAACTATAGTTAAAAAGTACTAAAATACTTTCCCTATTCCACTCCAAAAATATACAAGAAAAAGAGTACTGTCTTGATAAATATTGGAGAAAAGAATAATAGATGTCTAGCAGGACGCCAGTACAGATTTTGCTAAATACAGATGTCTATTGTTAAATCTAAAAACAAATAAACATCCACATTTTGTAACTGGCCAAGGCAATCATATCACCACATAGATGTTCACCTAATTCTATCACACCAGTCTTCCAATCATCCACACATCATCTCTGAAACTAGATTAGATGAGATGCATTTCTTTCTGTACATATATAGAGTATCCAGAACCTACCAGCTCAAATCTCTTCTGCGACTTTGGGGTCTCCTATGCCGTAAGACCACATAAGGTCCAAATAATCAAAGTTATAGGAAAGATTTATAAAAGCATACAAGAGGCAGATACATTTGTTTCTGGAATAGGATAGGACCAGTGAAGTAGAGCTCAGTGGAAAAGCAGGTGGTTGACATTATAACCAACCAAGCAAACAAACTCTTACAAGCTGGGCCAGATGGCCTTTTTTCTGTTACTAATATTGCTTATGTTCCTATTCAGCTGTAAGAAGTTACAAATAGTTTACCTGCTCAGCTTTTTCTGACTCAAATTACATAAGATCAATGCTCTCACTTCACCATCACATTAAAAGTTATCATGACACTGTCTGTAGTTTTATTTAATAATTTACAATGCTGCCTACTCAGAGGAAAAATCAGTAAGGTGTAACAGAAGTTTTGCCTTTTACAACACAAATTATGTAGCAAGCCATATAAAAAGGGAAAGGAAAAAAAAAACCCACAAAAACTTAATCTAGAGAATTAAGTGCTACTAGATACAAACAAAATCTAAAGTTGAACCATGTTTCCTGTATTAGAAGATGAAATTTTGAGGGAAAACTAATGGCCATGACTAACTTGTAGTCACACAGATTGCATGACACATTAGTCTACAACTGCACCAACTACATCTAAATCTCTCCTTCATCTAACATGGGTCACAGTTCAGAGGCTATAAATTTAAATTCAGGAAGGTGTTTCATGGAAGCAAGGAAAAAACCTCTGAGCTCCCAATTTGTATTAATTTATTTTAATACTCTACACTGCTAGCAAAGCAATTGTTACCAGTTGTGGGGTGTATACTCTGGTGTTGTAAAGATTCTAATATACTAGTGAAAAAGTTAACAAAAAGTACAGGAATGGTAAGATTTACAGCATTACAACTGGTCATAAGAACAATCCATTCAGCACCGATCTTTACTTTCCAAAATAGCTCTCTCCACCATAATTCGATTCCATTACACATAAACATTGTAATGTTTAAAGCAGAGTAAACTGTGCTTGTAAAGTACATGACAAACTTTCAGATTTTTTTCTGCATTTATGTCTATTTACATTTTAAATGTCATCTTGGTTCATTAGTTTTGATTCAGCTTTTCAAGCGTTCCAAGTGAAGCAACACAAGGACATGTGAAAAACTGATAAATTCCAGTTCACAGATACTGGGAGGCTCAGAAGGAATCACAAAAATGTATAAACTATCTATACCTATTCTTCATATATGTTTATTAAAACCAGCATAGGACATGTGACTTCCTTCAGCTACCAATATTCCTATTTAAAGATTGCTGCTTCATTTCCTCGCAATTATTCCAGAGGAGTGCTGGAAGAAGAGATTGTAACTAAAAATATATTACAACTCCCAGTACAGATCATACTTCAGGAATAGCTTTAACAATATACTTTGCTAATTTTCTTGATTCTGATTCTGCAGCCATGAAAGCATTTTCATTGGCATGTGGTATAGGTTTTTGTCTGGTTCCTTTACCATTTAGAGTGACACTACACAGCACATTTTTCTTAAAGGTTACTGTGATGGCCTAGGATTCCTCCTCACAGGTGGAGTGAGCACTGGGAAAGGTGATGAAAAGGAGGATACTTTCTATGGAGCAAAGGAAAAAAAAAACGAAACCAAAAAACCAACAACAAAAGAACCCACCGCAAAAAAAACTACATGGGGATTTTTCAAGTCAAGACATCACTATAAACTTCTTGGAGTTGTAACCCTCCCTGGAATGACACAGTGGGCATGCATTTTCCCATCTTCTTCCTGCTTGACACATTTCAAGGTTTTGGGGTATCTGTATTCAAAGAGTTTACATGGTGAAACTAAAACAAGAATCCACTGTTGTGGAAAGGCAGAGCTCTAGAGATTGGAAGCTTCTCTATGTTCCAGTATTCTCTCATTTCAAGGAAATCTAGGTGAAGGGTTGTATCTCAAGAGTCTTGTTAATCTGGGACCAGCTAGATATGGAGATGTGCTTAGTTGTGTGTTCAAGCGTTTTGTTCAATCAGAATCACATTGATTTTAAAAGGCTTCTTTTATTTTGCATCATGTACATTCTTGATAGCCTTCATGTAAGTCACTGAGCAACTGAAACAATTTAATATTTACCCTTGTATTACATCATTTAATGCCAGCCTCGTTACTTCAACAAAATAAATAAGTATTAATGCCAGAAATTGAACTCAAAGAGCTTACTATGCAGATAAATATCTGAGAGATATTTTGGGGAGCTTCTCTTGAAGGCCACAACCATAATTCCTGAAATATTGTCTGTCTTAGAAGACATTTTTATCCAATTTAAGGATAGAAATAAATTATCCTTTCTATAATTATGTTTATTATTAAAAATAAACTCAGAAAGGTGATTTGATTTCTTTACTATATTGATTACTGATTATTTCTGTGTTTTGCCTTGTATTACTTAATTAGTTTTGAGATAGTTTTAGTTTTCTTATCATAATCTGTTCCACCAAACTGGAGTGGACAAAAATGCCATATAAATTGAGCTCAGGTAAAAAAAGTCCCACTCACAAGCAGGTTTTTACATGGGCTCATTCCTGCAAGATGCTGAGGCCTCAAGCAGTGTATATGTAGAGTAGGCTGTGTCAGTCTTGAGCTGCAATGCTAGACTAGAGCCACGGGAGTTAATAAAACCCGTAAAACAATGGTACTCTCTAGAGACCGTAAATAAACCTTCTTTAACTTAAACTCCAGAAGAATTTCACACCTTTCATGTCCTTTTGATGTTAGGAGCTTACATATAAATGGTCAACCTTGTGACCAAAGGAGTATGCAATTTATGGTCTCATGCACCATAAAATCTACAGATGGGATGGCATCTTAGCATCCTAAAGGGTGAACTACAAATGACAAACATTAGTGTTAAATTCTCAGATAAATCAAGATGATTACCTACCATAAAGATCCAGAAGATTGTTCCTAGTCTCTTTCAGGAACGTAGTAGATAAATTTTTTTCTGGATAGAAAATTTTGCTGATGGCACAGTACTAAAAAAAGTATGGTTTTCATTGTAATTTTCTATTATATGTCAAAACGTTGCAGGAAGTCTTGACAAGAAAAATGAACCTACTGAGTAATCTCCAGGAAAGATCAGTGAGATTATTATTGAGAAACAGTGGTTCTGCCCTGAAATTCCACGTGTTTCCCCCCCAAGCATTTGTCCCAGATCAATACAAGTTAATTCTTTCAGTGTGATGATGAATATTTTGATCTCTGGGATTCTCAACCAGGTCTTTGGGATGCCCAAGCTACATCTCCAGGGCCAGTGAGAGCAACTCATCAGCTCCAACTGACACATGGTTTTGCCCTACCTCAAAAACATCCTCATGGGAAACTCTGGTTTAGAATTAGGCCAGCTGCTATGAACCCAAGTGATGCTTATGGCATTCAGAGCATTCAAAAAAATACCACCTTATCTTCATGGCCATCCTCTACTGACTAGTAAAGTTATTGACAAAGAACAAGAACACTCTTCTGTTTCCCAGCTATTTATCACTTTGCTTTTCACAATGGATTTGATGCTTCTTCAGCACAAAAGCTCAGTACAAAATCACTTAAATACAGAAGACAGGCTACAGACAACACATGAGGTAATTAGGTATGATTTTGGGCTCTTAACAGGATGGCTGTGTCCATAAACATGACATACTCTTCTTCTGCATAACTATGTGTTATCTAATGACATTCTGCAGTACAATCACCCAGTGGTATACAGGTAGAGGTGAGTGACTATGAATGCGGATCCTACTCATAGCCTCTTTTACAGTTTTAAGCACAACTGAACTTTAAAACTTCAAACATGCATTTAGGGATTTGCCTGTGGCCACTATTTTGGATTAATGAATGAGCCCCAGAACATACTGCGCATCTGATGAGATCTCCATCTGCAACCCAGAATTACAATTTGTCATAAATGAGATCTGCTGGGCTCTATTAGGAAATGGTTTTAGAAGTAGGGGAGTGAAGATGTCATAGGTCACAGCCAAGGGATGGCTGAGAAAGCCTGTTGCAATTAAAGCAGCCCTACACAACTGTCATAAAAATTTCATTTCAAAATACAACATCTGTGCAACCAACTCTACCATAACAATTATGAGGACTATGACCATAAAAACCAAAGGAATGATACTACATTCTCTCATAAACAAGCAGAATTTTACAGGGATTGACTGAATGAAATGTTGAGGTCATAAGGGACAAGTTGCAAGGGGTGAGCAGAAGGGATAGGTCAAATCCTTTATAAATAAGCTTCAGCTATGTATGGCCTCAGTACTGCTGAGGGAGTCATGAAGGAAAGCCTCCAAGAAGAGAGGCTAGGGGATATAACTTAAGAACAAAGAGTTCATTAATAGCAAAATTCCAAGGAGACTTTACAATATTAAGAACTTATATTTTATAACTCCACAGATACAAAATATGCACTTTAACTGTTTACTTCCTAAATCCAAAATGTCTTAATTTCTTTATAGCTGCAGGAAAGTAATAAATTACTTGGTTAAGCAATTAGTGGAGAGAATCAACACAGTGTTAAGAATAAAGCATAGCTTTTCTTGAAAAGTACTGATAATGAAATTATAAACAGATTATGATTAATTTAAATATGTCAAAAACTCTTTTTTTTTCTACAAAAACACTGAAAGTTTATATACACACAGACACAGAGACACTGTTTTAAGCTAGATGACATGAGTCATAGTCATAATACTTGACTAATTCAATTGTGCCCTGAATTGATACACAGAGTTGAACTGATGGTGGGATCTGCCAGGCACTGCTCCGCAGTACATCTGCACAGCCACACTGCACATCAGGGCAGCATCCTCCATACACGTGCTTTTTTTTCTGGAAAGTGAATGGGGAAGACAAGACCCACAGTGGGTTCAGGGGGATCTTTAATCAGGCTGGTGATGAAAACCACAGCACACAGAAACACAGAATCACTAGGTTGGAGAAGACCATTAAGATCATCGAGTCCAACTGTACCTCTCCTCTCCTAAACCATACCCCTAAGCACCTCATCTACTTGTCTTTTAAATACATCCAGAGATGGTGATTCAACCACCTCGCTGAGCACCCTGTTCCACATCCTGACAACTTTTTCAGTGAAGAATTTCTTCACAACATCTAATCTGAACCTGTTCTGACACAGCTTAAGGCCATTTCCTATCACTACTAAGGCTTTGTCCTATCACCTGTCACTCGGCTGAAGACAGTAATAACACACAGTGCTTGCTACCATAAATTTGATTCACTTTGCAGATGATCCACACATACAGCAAGAATAGTTTCTGTACTTGTCTTTAAACAGTTTGTTCTTCTTTCACCTGAATTTAACTTTCTGTCAAGTAACTTTTGGGTCTGTTCTTCAAAGAGAGTTCATTTTGCTACTCTTATGCTGAAATCCAATAACTTCTTCTTTTGCCATTTTGAAAGTCTCACCTTTCTGTACTCTACTAAATCCAATTTCAATTTTAGACATCAAACTAATGTCCAGGTGCTACTGGTGAATTTAGAGTTTCATGGAAAAACAAATGGGACTTTTTCTCTGCCTTCCAATTAAAATTCTTTCCTGTGGACCCTGAAAACAATAAATTAAAACCCTACACAGGTGCAGTCTCTCTTCCAGTGACTGTGAGCCACTTTTTACAGTTTCCAAGAAATTAGTTGATTGCATCAGTTTGGTTCTCACAGATAATTCTAAGTTTTTATTTCAGAAAAAAAAAACTATTTAAAAGATATATTTTCTGTATGAAAACTCCTCAGATGGGAATGCACATGTGGAAAAAACTCTCAGGTATAAAGGCGATGTTTAGCAAGCTCTTTTCCTTGCTAAGACTAGAAATTAAAGGGTTTTTTCTTTTTGTTTTAAGGATAAGAAAAATTGGAAGTAAACATCTTTTAAAATAAAAATAAAAATAAAAATACTTTTATTACACAAAGATAAAATTCTAAATATAATGTTCTACAAGGCAATGACATTGGTTAAATTTATAGAAAAATGAAATAACAAGGATATATCTTCCATTGTAAATTTTGCCTGTCTCCAAGAAACCTGATTCTTTGTTAACCAAGTAAACAAATGTCCATAACAAATTTGCACATAACAAAAAAGCACCCAGTCTCACTTTTTACTTTCATGTTATTGTGATACATCAGAAAATAGAATTTAGAATAGCTATCTTGGTTTTTTATAGCCCAAAACTCAAAATAACTCATGGCATTAGATTTTTACTGCCTTTACAATGTATAGTATTTACTAAAGCTTTGTAGAAGCAAAATTTGTTGTAAAATATTAAAAACTGATGTTAAACACTTCCAGTATCTTTCTTTCTCACAGAAATTGTCCCCATAATACTGAAATAATTTCTAATATTCTAAGTCATTTGGTATCCTGAACTCAAACTTAAAAATCAAGATCAACCCAAATTGAGGAAGCATTGTTGCTAAAATAATCCATTTTTTTTAATAAAAGCAAGGGATGGTGAACATATGACTATATTTCCAAATAAAATCTAGTGGCAGATTTCAGGCTGTGGTTTTAATGGTGGTTTTTTGTAATTTCAATATAAACCAAAGTTGTCATTGCTGCAGAGTGCATCCTTCTTGACTGGGATTTAAAATTTTCTAAAACCTCAGCCATAAGGACTATTTCTGAGTGAGAAAAAATTCTCCTTTTAAAATTTTAAACATCTTTAAATGCTGAAAAAATATGAAAATTGAAATTTAAATTATGCTATCAATATAAACTTGTTACTGTAACAATAGACTAAAAAACCCAACAAATTTAAACTTAAAAAAATAATTACATAGTATTTCTCTTTAATTCTTCAACGTTTTACTTTTTCCCACCATCAAAAGGTAGTCCTTTAGATATTTTAAGGTATCCTTGGTGAATAGTCCTCAAGAAATTAGGAATATAACTCTGGGACGAACTATAGACATTACACTATACCAACAAGATTAAAAACGCACAAAAACTTTTGGGGTTGTGACCATTTTCCTTTTGATTAACAAGTGCATATAATGCACATGAGTCACAACTGCAATGATTTTTTTTTCTTTTTACTAAAATCACAAAATCTAGAAATTTACTGCTTAAAAGTATTTCTAATGAGACCAAAGATTTTTTTATTGGTATTTAGCAGGACCAAGGGGTAAGGAATAAATAAAACCACAATTATTGTGTCAGCTGTGGTAAAAAGTATGAGACTTAGTAACAGTAACAGTAACAATATTAGAACCTACTAATAGTAAAATCTGCTTCTGTTTCACAACATACTGCTGCATCAGCAGTTTTTTCTGAGCAACATTTGTCTAAACACATCTCAATGTATTGTCTCCACACCTGAATTCAAACTCAGGACATGCAAATCTAAAAAAAAAAACCTTGATAAAGATTAAAAGAAAACTTAGTCAGCTCTTCAACTCTTCAATTGGACTAAAGCCCAACTGACTAAAAACCAAAACCTTTAAAGAAAGTAACTTTTTAAGGTTCATTCACACATATTTAATACTGTCCATTCTAATCGAAGACAATTTATATTCCCTATAGTCAGCCAAGTTGTATGTGTTAAGTAAAAAATCAAAACTAAAAGCAATCCAACAATGCTGTATTCTAAATGATGACCTAACATTTTTAATGTGCAAACATGGTAGCCAATAAAATACGAACTCCACTTGTACCTTACATGTACTAGATGTTCATGTTAGGAAAAGCTTCTGTAAATCCCACAATGCTTCTCGTATTTCCTTATGGGACTGCAATCACTGTGCCTCCTTCAGGCTGAAAGCATCAATCTATGTACTAAAAATACAAAATTTACTCCAGTCTTGATCTGTAATTCTGTATACAAGCACATGCTAAAGCTAACGACGCATTTGATGGAAAACAAGATTGAGAACGGGTGCAGACCTTAATCTCAACAGATTCTGAAAGAAAACTGTTTTCCCACTATGTCAAGCATAAAATACAAAACGGACCACAGAAAATGAAACTACTTATTACGTTTTAGGTAAGTATTCTGGTAGTTTTGTTTGCTTTCATGTGATCAGTTACTATATTTGGCAATAAATTTAAATTCAAGTATCATCAGTGTCACAATGTCTGTGTACATATATTTAAAGAGACAATTTGGTCATATTATGTCATCAGATCTACGTTTGTAAAATATAAAAAAACCCTGCATTAGCTTTTTGGTTTGGTGTTTTGTTTTATTTCATTTTATTTTATTTTTGGTAAGGTGGCTAATTTCTGCCATCAGGAAAGGGCTGTCAAATCAAGTCAAGGGAGTATCAAGTCTTTTAGGATTTATATTCCTGTGGGCTTTTTGCTTCCTGGTGTTTGGGACTTGAAGCAAAAGCCTAGTAGAAGCTGGTGTTTGTACCTCTACATCATGTGCTCATATTGAGTTGGGAAAGCCAGATCCTCTGTAGGATTCAGAAGTTTGACTCCCATTCTGCAGTACACTTACACTGGGAAGGGGGGCAATATTATTAATGGCTTTCAACCTCTTTGTACAAACCAGTTTTACATTCCTAAAGGATAACCTGCCTGGAAGCAGCAAAGAGGAAACCTGGTGAAAAAGGAAATGCTTTCATTTTACCATCCTGCTTACAGTTACAAGGTTACTTAGATGCCAAGTGTCAGATTCAGTACAAAGAAATCAAATTACTTGTAATTTGTACCACTCACTGTTGCCTGCTTTGCAGTCAGTTATTGTAGGGATCCATAGGTGCAATGACTCACTCTGGCCAAGTTTACTGCACAGCCAATATTGTCCTTCTTAAATTATTTAGCTGCCTCTGTGGAGTTAAACTGGAAAAATACAACACTAAGACTACACCATCAAGTATAAAAGTCAATTAATTTGTAAGATATGAGAAAAATCTGGAAAATCAGCTATTGAAAGGAAATGACAGAAAGTTTCTTCAGGACATTTTTGACAAGTTCAACTTATCTTGAAAAAGATAGTATTTCTCACAAAAGTGAACATCTTTTCCCTGAACACCTCATGTTTTCAACTGCAGATGATGAACAAATTCTAGTGTGTATCTGATATGCTAATCTGATGTCCACTTGTATTTTACAACATTCTCTTACAGATCAGCAATGGGAGTAGATAAGGAGAATGGTTCAAGCATTCTTCATGCTGATCGGATCATTTGGGGAGTGGGAGGATTTAGGCTCTCCAGATAGTATACTCCTGTATGGGAGCAATTCCATGAATGATGCTTTCATTGCATACAGCTGAAAGAAGTGTGCCTAACACATGTTATGCATCTAGCTGCAGTAGTCAGGAATCGTTTTGGTTTTTTACCAAATAACTCATGTAAATGCATCATGAGTTAATAGAAATAGTCTGTGGAGATCTTATCTGTAAAAAAAATATTCATCTTCAGTATTTTTAGGGTCATAAGACTTTGCTGCTTTGTATCCCTCAGCATTCATTGTGGCTTGATATTGATCTATCTCTGACCTTTTCTTGATTATATTTCTTGATTATAATCACCATTGTATTTATGCAGTCAAACCTTTCAGGTAATACCTCCTCAGTTCCTGCTGTTTGGAAATGCAGTAGGTCTCTGCAGGTTTATAGAATCATAACTACCTGAGAAACTTTTGTTAAGAGACCACTGAGAAAATTTTCTACTCTTCTACAGTTCTTTAGCAAGCCTTTTGTTTTATTTCTTTCAGCCTGTAGATCTTCCACTTCTTTGCTCATGCAGGATGGAGTCTCTGGCAAGACTCAAATATCTACTTGGCAGTATCAGCCCTGAGAATACAGAATCATAATCTTATAACTTGTTGGTTATCATCTCATAGAATTTTTGTGTAATTTTTCCATCCATAACTTTGACCATAGAAAATGGAAATTGGATCTGTCTAATCTTTTTTTTTTTTTACAAAGACCGTAAGACTGATGAATCAGGCTTGGGTCATCCTATAAATTTATATACTCTATTAGAGTTAAGCTAGTAAAGCAAGTTAAAGGAGATAAAAAATTACAGTTCATCCACAGATTCCCACTTTTTATACATTCTTGTATAGCTCATGGGAATGTGAACTCACACCTTTAATGAATTAACTTTTGTCAATTTGCACAAAATCTCTAGACAATGAGAATTTCTGAGACATAAGGTTGCAAAGGTTTCCATAAATATAGTGATTCTTAATTGTCCAACTAGAACTGATGAAAATAGGATATCATCTATGAAGTACGTTTACTGAGTCCAGTTGAGTTGTATCAGGGATAGATTAAGCTTGTTATTTTGTATGCTGCTGATTTTAGAATGTTTTAAAATATATAATCATTCTCAGTGAAGCATATTGTTTTGACTGTGTTCTTATTTTATGGGACCCAATTAATACTACAGAAATTCTGAACTATATCGAACGGAAGATAAAGTTGAAATCTCCAATCCAATACTCTTTTGTCAACCTACCCTTCACTATGCTATTCACCACATGTGAGCTACAAACTATAAACTGAAAATATCATCATGAATGTCCCAGCTGTACAGATGATTGTTTAAATGAAGAAGACTGGTTATATGTGTAAGACAATGTGGAGTACAGTCATTCCTGACTGTATGAACCTGAGCTCTTGCTAGCAGAGATTTCACTTCCTGGGATTCGGCTAAAAGTTAGCACAGATATGCATTTTTCTTTTCCAGCAAGGAAAAAAAAAAAAAGTTGCGGCATCATGTAAAGAAAAAAATGTCTTTATCAGGGTCAACTTTACTCCTCATCAAATACAAACTTTTTAACTTGCTCAACCATAATTCTTGTTATGGTTGAGTTTGCAAGTTACATATTCCAGAATTGAGGCAATAGGAAAATTGCAATGTGGGGGTTGTCTTTGAGTTCTGTGTGTGTGTCTGCAGCATTCTTTTCCCACTAGGAACTTTCCCACATTTATAATAATGAAATGGTGAATAATGGAAAAAAAAATAGTTCCTAAACACAAGGGCCAATATCTTCAAATTACAAACAACAATAAAGTACATCTTATGATGTACATATATGATTCATCCATTAAGTTTGGAAATGGCAACTACAGGTCACACCATCTATTTCAGAACTTAGTAGGAAAAGCTGGCTGGTCCACTTTTTTATCAGATATACTTTGAATCTTTGGAAATGGTGCCAGGAGGGACACAGGATGCAATGGAGTTCAAAGTTTGCATGGGTATATGCTGTAGCAATGTCAAGAATGGTAATCCAGGCTCTTTTAACTTGCCTAGGCACAATTTCCTTTCTCAACACTATCTACGGACTTGCTCAGAAAAACTGGAAAAATTTACTTTTTTATTTGTCAAATTAGATATAGCTGGAATCTATAAAGCAGTACCACCAAAATTTTAAATTTCATTTTAGAGAAAAGGAGTGACACTAGATTGGTGTTGTCTTTCTTATCCTGGAACAGATACTTGCAGGTCACAGGCACTGTACGTGCTATATACACAGAAAACCCGAATGCATATGTATATGTATATTGTGTGGTTACATGCACAAATTAAATACATGTACCCCAAGGTCAAACCCAAGATTTTCTAACACGATCAGTCTCTAAATCCACACATTGGCAAATAAATAAATCCTGTTCCTGCAAAGTACTGTACTCCTGGGGCTTCTCTAGAAAGTATTTGGTGTGGCTGGAAACACCCTGGAAATAGGGCTGGGCATGCAATGTCCTCCCCAAAGACACAGATAATCCACTGCATACAAATGAAGTCTGAATTTGTTTTGCTTTTTCCTCCTGCTGCAGACTTCCCCTTAATCAGGCAACAGGAAAACATTTTATAGCTGGAATCAAGTGGGAAGAAACTTTGGAATCATGGGGTCCTCTAAACAAGTAACTTGGAGAGTGAGGAAAGCCCTCTGGACCCTGAGTGGCCCAATGTTGTTTCTCCCAGGAGACCTTCCTTGTCCTCACAGAATGTTCCTTTATGTGGGATTTCTGTTCAATTTATCAAAGCCTTCTGTGAGGACACATGCAAACCAAGAGACTCCCAGGAAAATTAAAGGTGATGGATTGTTTAGCTTTTTGGGTCAGCAGGTGGGATAGCACAGGATTTCTCTGCCAACACATAAAATGTGTTCTGAGGGCTGGCAAAAATAGCCCTAGGTATCTGGTGAGGAAGAGTCAAACGAGCATGGGTTTTAAGAGAGGACACTTTCTTTGTGTATAATCTGAACAGCCAAGGTTATGGAGTTAGCACGGGTCATCTCTGCTGACTGATGTAAGGAAACACAATGATGTCAGCTTTCTTCTGAAATCTAAATAGCTCTAACAGCTTTTGGTGAGTTTTTCTCTAGTCTGACCTCCAATTATGTCTTCTGGGGAATCATGGTGTTCTTCTTGTCTCTATAATCCACCAATTAGCATCAAAATTCATGACTTCCTGGCTTTAGCAGCAGAGATTAGAGTGATTTAAAAGCAAGCAGAGGCTTGAATACAAAGACATTTCAATGATTACGTGTGGCTATACCAAAGACCCTATCTTCCTAGGAAGGATATTCCTCAAGTCTTGGGTTTCGGACTACTTAAAAAATACCTGGTTGTAAAGGAATGATTTTTATCATATTTTGTATGAGTAATATTTTATGTTGTACTGTAATTTGGAAGAGTTATTGATTACAAAATGGAAATGTAAGTGCAAAAGAATCTTCGTGTCCTTCTGTGGATTTTATTATGGACAGAAAAAAAAGCTTCACTTTCCTTTTCAACTTCAAATTAGAAACAAATAGATAAAATAAAATATTTATTTCCCTTCTGAGTGTCCTTATATTATGATTTTTTTCCAAGCAGCTAGTAGATACGTTGCTAACAAAAAGCAGATATGTTTATTCTATCCTGCTGGGCCACTAGAACTACATATTATAAGTTTATGAGGAGATTTTTCTCATATGTTATGGGAACGAAGACAGTAACAGTACATGCTGGAAATCTAAAGCTTAGCAGCTATTGTGCTTCACTGATCAATTTACATTTTTTAATCACAGTCTGCTAATTTCTATTGAAACAAAGCAAGACTCATTTTACAGTTCTTGAATTATTCCCTTATATATTACAAGTGTGAACTAATTTTAGCTACTGACACATCTTCTCATACCTGTTTGAGGTTATTTGCTGCGTTCTGTTAAGCTTAATCTTACACCAAGTATTTTAAATAAAAACATTCAGCAAACAAACTAAGGACTGCTACTTCAAGAGATAAAGCAGAAAAAAAAGTTTAAACTCAGATGGTGACAATGTACCAAGGTATCTGCATGTGCTGATGTTTCTGGGCCTGGCCAGAGACTATTCCTTCCATTCTTAATATTTTATGTTGGATGAAATGGCAAGTCAACATTGTGTCTCCTGCAGAATTAAAATTATTTCTTTGTTGTTTAGTACAAGTCATCAACCCCTAAAAAAGTACTGGACAAGTCTAGTTCAGAATGCATTTATGCTAAAACTGATTTTAAGCCAACCTGCCTTTAATACATTTCATGTAGCTGATGTATTAACTACCATCTTGTCCAAAAGTTTCACATAAACTTACAACAGTCAAACATCATCAGAATTGCTGGCTCTGCAGCAGCATACTACAGATAAGAGAAACTGGCAACACATTCTCACAGTTGCCATATTTCAATGACTATTATTTCCAACTCCTCTTTCTTCCTCTCTGGTAAGATGCCAGGGAATTAAAGCCCCAGTGGCATCTTTTTGATGTAGTAACAGGACAGTCAATGAAGTTTTTCCTGATGGAAAACGAACAGAAAAAAAACACCCTATCTATCCCCTAGTTCCTCACTCAAAAGCAAATTAAATTCTGTGGAAAATACTTAGCAACCAGCATGCTGGAAGAACTGTGAAACAGGAGAACTACAAAGACATCTGGGTTTCTGGGAAAATCCCGCCTCTCCTAGAGCTCCTACCAGCCCTGTAGATTGGCAGCTTCTCTACACTAAAATTATCAGCTTTGGTTCAGCCACAGACTTGCCCCTGTTTGGCACCTCTCAAAGTATGAGGCAGATCTTCTGATCCCAACTCTTCCAAAACCCTGGTAGCATGTCACATCTGCCAGTACTACCTGGGATCAGCAATAGGCTGTTAGAGTGATGGAGAGCTGAGAGCTCTCTCTGCAAACCTGGTGATTCCCCTGGCAGCTCTGAATAGTGTGCACCCATCAAAAATAATGTAAATATGGGAATTTACAAAGGGACATGCAAATCTGCCAAATCCAGCCCCATAAGGATTTCCGTTGTGCCACTCTGTCTGTGCTGGATTCACCCTAAGCAGAAAGGGCTTTGAGTCCTGCTTCTGTCTGCATCTGTAGACACGTAAAGAAAATATTTTCTGTGGGAAGGGGAATGAAGCTCCAGGGAGAAGTCAGACCGCACAGCAAAGCCCATCTGGTAGTTTGCTCTAATGAAGGAGTTGATCACGCATCCCTCTTCAGCTGCTCTTCCTCTCTCTCCTCCTGTACACCCACACATGCTCCTGCTCACTCTGGCACTCATGACAACACTCAGCAGGGTAATTCAGATCACTGGGTTAGTTTTTGGCTGGGATTGTAAGACCAGAGGAGAAGTGGGACTGTCATCCTTGGCTGTGTCATCTGTTTACTTTTCCCAGTATGGATAGCATTTAGAGCCATTTAAAAAAGTACAGTCATAACAACAGTGAGCACGAGAACACCTGAAAATTAGGCATGACTTCTTCAGAGAGGGCTTCTATCCTTCACTACATGCATAGGGAAAAGTACTGGTTTCCTTTCAGGAAGAGAGCAGGCATTGTTCTGAGCTTAAGGGAAAGTAAACTTCAAACAAGCAATGCTCCGAACCCGGACTATCTCATGCTTCAGCATCTCCTTAGAGACCCAAGATGGGTGCTTTAGATTAGAAAGTAGGATTCCACACCAGAAAGGCTGCTACTTAAAGCTTTTAAGTCGTCTGTGTCGATATAGATACCTGCTCTCCTCTGGTAAGATGGCAAGAGGTGTTGCAGTGCAAGCAGTAACAGCCATGTAGGTGCAGGGATCCCTGGACTATGAATCCTAGACAGTTCTCGGTAGGACTGTGATTCCAGACTTCCTCCAACATGCACCTTAAGATTTTAATTGCTTGTCATTTTAGAAGAGCAAATAAGTTGAACATTTTGCACACACATACTTAAAGACCAACAAAAAAAGCCAAAAGAACCCCATCTTGAACTCATCACAGTAATACAGCCAAAGATCTTGTGCAAAGGAAGAAGCAAGATAAATTTGACAATACATAATTTGACTGAAAATAATGAAAAAAAGCTTTTTAGAGATGTTTGTCTGTATACATATATATTCACATTGAAGGCACCCTGCTCTCTAGTTTGCAGTTAATATTTTTTCAACTCTTTGAACATATATTTGTTTATGCATGTGTCTGTCCTTTGGTGACCACTCTCAGCTCATTTATCATCTATACCATGTGTCTGACCGTTAAAAAGGCAACATAGCCCCCTAAAAAATCTGCATGTAGATAGACACTTCTCCCTTTGAATAGTACTATGGGCTTGCTCATAGCCAAGTGCTCCTTAGGAGGAAATCAACTATGAGTAATTACAAATGTTCCTACAAATTATAGTCCGTGGAAGAGGGGATTACAGAAATGTATGGATGTGGTTTTTGGGTCATTAGAGAAGGGATGAGTGGGAGGACTAGATGAACTGCCAGTATTTGTTGCTTCCCACTATGGACAGGAAACATGGAAAGAAAAGGTTACTACTTTTCCTGCAGAAAAGTGTGTTTTAGGTAACAGTTGTGTGAGATTTAAAGGTGAAAATAATGTGTTGCTGATAAACATGTGGCACTAAAACATGCAACAAAAAGTCTCAGTCTTACACATTAAGAAAACTCTTGACATTCTCTGGTCATTTTTGAGTGGCATTCATGAAGTACTGCTTATTTAAAACAAAACTTCCATTTAACTGGTATGTGTATACCCACTCTTGACAGCAGTTTTTTACACATAAATTAAAGATCAGTAAAATGGAAACATATTTGTCCATTAAATGGGACTATAAAATGTTTCTCAGTTTCCTAAAAGCTCAACATTTATAAAGAAAGACAAAATATATAATGAAGTTGCTTTCGTCTCTTAAAGCTCTTACAAGAGAAAAATGAAAGGGAGGAAATATTTAATAACATTTCTGAGGTAATGAGATATTCTAATTGTAAGGGTCATACGAAAACATTGCACAGAAATCACTGTACAGCTCAAAAAGTAGTTTCCTTCATTAATGGGTGAGAACTCATCTCCAGTTCTCTTACTTTTTCACAGGTGCACACACTAAAGCTCCAGTACACACAACTGGTAATTTTCAGCCAACACAGCTATTTGTTTTAGCATTATTTTTCAAATAATCAGAAACAAACAGTAAGGTAATTTTTACCAGCAAAGAAGAAATACTACACACTATAATCTAAACAGCTACGATGCTTTAAGGATGAAATTTCACATTGGAATTACAACCTTTAAAAAAAAACCTAAAAATCCAAGATGAGCTGTTGAAAACTCATTAAAATCAATGCAACTCAATAAACTGTCATGTGCTTCTACTTTTAAACACAGTTAAAACTGTAAAAAGCAGCACAAAATCACTTTTTATTGCTGTCTAAACTTGTTCTGGATCAGAAAGTGCAATACTTACTACAAAAAATAATGAAAGCAGCTAATAAACCTTACAGAAAAACAGAGTTAAGCACATGCAAGCAATATGCTGAATAGCTGTTGATTTTCTGTCTGTTGAGTGACTTCAGATCTTGTCACCAGCACAGTCAATGGGGGACAAAATCTACAGAATTTGCTGTGTGATGCTGGCCAAGCAAAACAAGCATGGATTCTAGGACACTGGACATGTCACACGCTGTCATCACAGATCACACTGCTGTTCTCACTCCCATGCCAGCAGAAAAGCCTGCTTTATGTATTAAATGCAGACTCTCTCAAATCAATTTTAATAAAAAAATTACTTGCGTTCAGCAGTATTTAAATCTCCAGCAATTACTCTGACTAAGTCAATATGGTATCTTTCTTCATTCAACTCTTTATACTGACTACCTAAAGGGTAGATAGAAAGCATATCAAAAGCCATTTTATTAAGCTTTGTTACAGTTCCACCTTCTAACCTCATCACTTTAGTCTTAAACAAAGTATTGGCAACAAATTTCCCAGAGATGCCCAAAGTGACGCTTGACATATCTGGTGTTTTCTGACCACTTACACAATGAATGTGTCCTTGAAAGCTGATGATGGGCCATGCCCATTCTTTGTAGAATTTAAAGAATCAATGTTTTTTTCACAGTATGCGCAGTCATGTTTGGTATCTACACCATGAAATATAAAGTGGTGGCTTGTACATTGAATCCCTTCTTAACTAAAATAAAATATAATAATTTTTGAAAAAATCAGACCTTTATATAAAAATAAAGTTTTCCTGCTAAATGTGTCTAGATATTTCAGGCCCCAATGTCAGAGCATCTAAATTATTAATGTCTAACATACCTTTGACTTTTTTTAAAGGGACTGTAACTATCATCAAAGTGGTTTACTGATGAAGACTTCTGACAAGGAATGTAGATTGTTTATTTTGCATAATTTGCAATTCCTTTGTAAGGCCACAGGCACTGGGCACAAGAGAAAGTTGGGTAAATGGAGTTTTCTGGTCAATGCCTTGCTCTGTTCCCCTTCAGCAGATGGAAGTGATTTTTTTGGTGTTGCAATTCCTAAGAATTGGAAAACAACTCTTCCTACTAACCTGGCTTTGAGAACTGAACAGGTATAGCTCAGTATAATAAAACATGGGGACCCAGCTACCCTTGCTGAGTATTGAAATACAGAAATATGACGTGATACTTGGAACAGTTCTTACCAGCACACAATTTATTGATTACTCTCTCCATAATATAAAAAGTCTGTAGCTGGCTAAAACAAATATCTCCTAGTATGGCGGGGCCTTGATTTTCTCCTATTTGCTGTAAGCTATTGTCTGCTCAGAGTCCATTGGGATCATACATTTGGCATATTTCAAATTTAATTACAATTATGTTACATATGCAAAAAATACAAAATAACTTAAAACATATTCAGGCTCACACCCCCAAAGGGAATAGATTCATTTTCCCAGCAATAGCATGCTCCTAATAAAATTATTGGGGTTTATTTTCCATTTTAAAAAAATCCATAATTAAGGTCAAACATTTTTGTGAACACTAGTTACCAAGAGTGCAGACCTTGATCATTTTGTGTCTTGCTGTCCTACATAAAACCACACTCTGGAAACAGTGTTTTGGGGTTTTTATATTGTTGGTTGGTTGTTTTTTCCATTTGATAAAAAATGGAAAGGACAGGAGTGTCAGGGCATCTACACAGAATTAGCGGGCCGAATTTCTTTCAGTTCTACACTTCTGTGAAATTTGTTGTGATATGGGTGGCTCATACCACAATAATAAATGAGCAACAACTAGCATAAATAATTCAATCTTCACTCATAAAATGAAGTTGTTTTCCTGATATGCTATCTTTCATTTTATAAATCACATTTCTCCACTCTGCTAAGCTGTAAAAGTAAAGCTTGCATTCCTGACAATGGATAGTATGAATTGTAACTGTCATTCAGAGAATAATGTAATCTGATTTTGTTTGGGTCTAATGCATAAAACCTTCCAAGCATCTGCTGTATGAATTTCCTTAACTACAGAACAAATGAAAAAGCACAGGTTACAACACAATGAGATAAAGTCTGGGCAAATTTACTGAAGATGAACTTTACATCCACCCATTATCAGCTGTTAGTGTTTATTCCTGGTTTATGCCACCAGGATGCAGCTGCCTGGGAGGTATCTTTCCCTGCCAACCAGACCAGGCTGCGTCTTCCACTGGACAGTGGCCCAAGCTCACGGCTCTACAGCATGTATCATTTATCATATCTTCTGGGAGTACACTGATGTTCATGCATTAGTTACATTTCAACCGCGCATTATGCTCTATTTTCCATTCCTTTCTCAATGTCTTGATATAAACACACAAAATTAGCTTTTGCTGACAATTCTAGTTTCTGTAAGGGAATCCTGAGCAGCCTTTTTATAGGATTTTAATTTCTTTTTGATTAAGCCTGTGTGAATTTAAACTCTTAATCAAAGCTCTTGCCAACATTTTACGTAAATTGCAAAGCCAATCAAGACTTGCTCGTTTGTTTTCATTATGTTTCACCTCATGTAAATTTTCCACTTGAGGGAATGATGGTATGCTGAAAAGTTAAAATAGCAAATAAAGAAAGGAAAACTTGCCCTGCACAGCACATAAAGTCTACCAACACACATTCTTCTCCTTTCTCAGCTCCAAGCAGAAAAAGCTATGAGTCTCCCTATTCAATTCAAATGGCCTTAAAGCTGGCCCTGCGTAATTGTCTAAATATTATACTTTCACTTCTCCACCCTTCCCTTTCTTCTTGCACAAGAAATATGGATTCCAGGGTAACATAACCAATTTCCAACTGTTTATACACAACTGCACAGATGGATAAAAGAAAAGCTTCAGGTACAGCCCAGAATTAGGAATTATGTCATCTCTAATACCTGCTGCAACACAAAACCAACTAACTCCTACTGTAAGCCTAGTTAGATCAAATGGCAGAAGTCTTGTGATTTTTGGACCTGAAAAGTGTCTATTCCATTTGCAAGGTCACCAGTACACAGCTGGCAAACACCAAGCCCTGCGGCTTCAGTACTGATGGAGTAAGAGAGGCTATGTATATTCCATACACATATATCATGTTTAAACAGGTGCAAGTATTAACCACAAAGAAAGTTTCTCAGTTTCATTCTGGACTGTGAGACTGGCATGTCATCAGTACACGCCAAGGAGGCTTCTTCAGTCAGTTTTGAGAGGGTCCTGTACTGTAGCTCAAATGATTAGCAGATGATAACAAGATAAAAAGGTCTCCTGAAGCACAACATATAATACATTGTATACAGTTCTTTTCATCACAGCACAGAAAATATGTGGGAAATCAAAGCAAATTAAACATATTTATATTCTACCCACTTCATCTTTTTTTTTTCTATTCCAATCAGCATCTTTATTATTTTATTGTTGAAAGAAATGAGTTTTCTAAACTGAGATTTTAGTGGCATTTAAGGATTCTTTTTTTATTTTTGTTCTTTTTTTTTATTTAAGATTCATTACTGGTTTAAGATTTTATGCAGAAGGCTGTGAGGAATCTAAAATTAAAACTGTTATTAGAAGCAGTTGAAAGCAGGCAGTGAACTGAAGCTGTGCCTTGCAATCTTGGCTATTGTTGTATTATTGCAGAGTCCCATAGGCAGCCCTCACATGTACAGTACAGAGACTTCACATCCTGGCTCTTTTGATTCTTTTGTCTGCCCTCCAACCTGCGCGGCCAGGAACTTTCACTTGAGAAAGATTTATGAAGCCTCCGCTAACAGGGTCAGCCCTGTTATATCACCAGAGGGCTTCTTCTTAAAAATAATAACATCTATCCACAGCTCCGCAGGGCGGTCTCTCTTGGCACTCGCTTTCCCTGTTTGTCTTAACAACCGGCGCACACAAAGTCCTTGGCTCTAGCGATCGCGGCCAACAATTCCCCGAGGAGGCACGGTAGCCCTGTCTCCTGCTATCTGCCAGACCGGTGTCAGACGAGATAACCCACACACCTCCCAGAACCACTCTGGGTTTCTAAAGGTTTGACTCTAGTAGACAGTGAGATCTTCACATATCCAGAAAAGTCTGCAGATCTGAAAAATCTGTTACAAGTTTGTGAGGAGAACTAATAAAACTATTATAGAGGCTTTGATTATGCTGAATTACAGTGCAATACTTCTTATTTTTATGTGCTAGTCTAATACTATTTGTGTGTTTAGAGCAGTCTCCCTGACTTTAAAAAAATCCTCTAATTTCTAATAATTAAGAGATTCGTTGCTGCCATGTAAAAAGTTACTTCTAAGGCCCTTGTGACCTTTACAGTGCAAGTGGTTTGGCTATTTATTGCATATATCTTTTGGAAGAGGGAGAAAAAAATTCTTTTTTTTCCACTGAAGTTATCAAATATTAAAAATAGGTAGGGAAAATTATTATTACAGTAATTTTCCCCAAAGAAGTTCATGCTTAGAAGCTTGGACAAATCCTTAGATAATCTGTTTTGCTCAGTATATTTCTTAATAACATAACTTGAACTTGTTCCCATTCCTCCCCTCCTGTTTAAGAAAATGCTCTTAAATTTATTTTATTTATTAAGATTACATAAAGCGTTTCTTTCACAGTAAGCATTCCTAACAAACTTAGTTCCCCGTGCTGGGAGGACAAAGAGTCTTTTCAGCCAAGGGTTCCTGAGAATTAATACTCCCACTCTTCTTCTTTGAATGTCAAGGGATTTTTAACATCCGCAAAACAGACAGGAACTTGGTTTTATGCCTTAGTAAAAGAATGATTTTTCTTTTTCACCACATAATAATCTGCTGTGCAATTACCAATAGAAAAGTAATATTCTCTGCTGTAAACTGAACAATGTGCAAGAAACATTTATTAGTAATGTACTGCAAAGAGCATACGGTATTTAAATCAAGTTTTGAAGTGAATATAGAAATCAACATAGAGAAACCACAAGCGCTATACAACGCAAATTATTTAAATAATAAAAGCTTGTAATATGACAGAGTATTAAGACACCACAGACTAAACTGTTCTTTTTTTATACAACACTGATGACTAGTTGATTGCTTCACTGTATCAAGTGCCATAAGGTCTAGATAGGTATAACATGTTCACAAAAAGCAGCATTAGTTTCAATCAGCTGTGTGTGGGAGCATTTTCCCTTTACAGACCCAGCTGGAGGACAGGGCCTTTATTAAACTAACAACTAAGTCTTACTAGAAAGACAGAGGGAAGGAAGGTTTTGTCCCTGCCATCTCCATTTACTGTGTATAAAAGTTGGGGTTAGCCTGTTTCAAATTAGAATTTGCTCCTTTTTTTTTTTTTTTGTCCAGCAGGAGAGTAGATCAATGAAACAATTCCTTTGTATGATGGACAATTTTAAGAGGAAGGAAACAAGTTGAAGGCACATTGATCCCTCCACAAAAACTGTTATTTTGCTCTAAGACAACGTTAATGCCACTTCAATATTTCATAATAAATTCATTCCGAACACTGAGCAACTGGAAAAGTCTTTCATGCAAAAACATATGCATGTTGCTACTGAGTCAAAACATAGCAGTAGTAAAATAACAGTTGTGCTGTAAAAATCCGTATACCCGGATTTTTCCTCTCTTGAGCCGTTTCACACATACAAAAAAGTTTTATAAAACTAAAAACATCTGAATCATGCTCAAAAAGTGAATATTAGCAATTATGTATCTGCCATCATTAATTAAAACCATTCCCAAAAATGTAATTATCATCCTGAGCAATACAAATTTTGAAATCTATCTTAAGGTATATTCTTCTCCTTATCCACAGTTAAGCTCTTCTATAGGCAGTAAAACAGCAGCCAGCACAACATGCTTTCAGAGGGTGCATACATTCTATGTGGCCTTGGTAGATAAACTAATTCCTGCTTAACAAAACACAAGATAAAAGCCACCAAGTACGAGGACTTTTGACAGCTGACTACAGGTTGGGTAGAATTACCCACGCTAACTTGCAACTAGCTCTTTCACATAACCAAGACAGCAAAATATAACAGAAACTAATCCTGCTTTGTCAGAACAGCCTCAGACCTTGCAATAAGCTGGTTTTCCATGGCTATGGAAAAAAAAAGAACAGCTAAATAAAGGATCTCTCTGTGAGCTGCAGTTAATTCCACTAGAGCAATTACTACAGAATACGACTATTCTAGAAGAGATGTTCTTCTGACTCTCAGGGGGTAAAGCATTAGGTTTTTCTCTTCAGACACGAGGAAGTAACACAATGTTCTCCCTTAAACCCACACTTTAAAAAATGATATCAGGTCAAACACAGATCTATGTATTTCCCTTCAATTTTCATACTGACTCAGGATCGCAGCATGGGAATGATACAAGGAATCAGAAAATTGTATTATTCGTATTGGCTTCTCTGAATGAACTCAATGTCCCACTTTACAGGTTATTGCACCAAGAAGTAGAACCTAGTGATTTAAAAGCCCATGACTGTCTTAGATGCAACCTGAAAAAGTGAATGACAATTCACTTTGGGCTGGTATATGGAAAGTTCTCATTCTAGATATCTCCATACTGAGCTTATCACCACCAGATTTATTTTTTAAGTTTAGTACTTTATAATTAAATTCAACTAACAATATATTGAACATGGCATTAAAAACTATGTCAAGAATATTACATACTAGGACCTTCAGGCAATAATTATGGTTATATTTTTACAAATATATCTCAAGAGTTGTATAATTTAGTAACAGTTGAAGTTAACAGATACACAGAAAATCATAGGGATGCTCTCAAGTTTTCAGGACATTGACTATCAGAACTTGTTTGTCATTCAAGAGTTGTGTGACTCAATTTTAAATGTATATTCATAAGAAGCAATATATTTTGTTAGCCTAGTTGCCTCATGGTGTCTAAAGTTTTTAATTGCTTCAAGTAAACATTTTAAAATAGAAAATTTTCCATATATTTATAATGTTACGAAAATATAAAAATAGCCATCTATTAAATGCACACGGGTTCAAAAATATTTCTTCCTGCAGAGATGACTTTTCCATACTTCTTCCTTCACAACAGTTGGATGTAAAGTACATTACAAGTCATAGCACAGTAAGGGAAAGGCCCACCCTTCTACGCCAGCAGGGAAGTGTTAGAGCCTCAGCACATCCCCACTAACATTTCCGCTGACCTTTTCCACAAGTAAAGGAGGCTCCAACCCAAACGACTCCTTAATTTCTCAGGCAACAGCAGCAGATGTCCTCAGTCCCCATCTTGCCACAGTTCACAGTCTCTTGCCCAAAGTAAGGCAAACTAGAACGTTCTTCCCGTGAAATTAAGCCCTTTCTTTGTCATGCCTGTTTCTTTCTCCACCACAAGGTCAGTTATTTTTTCACTTTTTCACCAGAAGTCACCAAAGTATCTTCCAAAGGGATTAGAACTTTGGGCAAGGAAAATACGTTTCATTTTATACTTAGAGCTAGTCTGGTAATTAATTCTGATACCTAGAATTTTAAAATCTATGTTTCAGTACTTGCTACTGTGTTACTATATTGTGATTACTTAATATTTAAAATGAAGATACAATTGAAAATTATATAAATGTACATTAAACAAAATTCAAATTCTCTTAAAAATATTAGAGCTACCGCCATATCCAAGACATTGCAAAATATTTCAGCATCTAAATGAGTGACTTCTGAGATGCTGTTCTTTTTTATGCTTCATATGTCACTTACATTCAGTAAAAAAGTGATAAATTAATTCCTCTATCCTTTGTTCCTTCAGCTTCTTCAAAAGTAAAAAGTAAACTTATTTTTATAACAAGTTGCAACTTATATGCAACCCTCTATGCAATTTATACCACTGCAAATCATGGTCATTCAAAAACCTACCACATCGCTTCAGTCAACTAGAAAATTAAAGTTTCTGA
Organism: Heliornis fulica; assembly: GCA_013399135.1. NCBI lineage: Eukaryota > Metazoa > Chordata > Aves > Gruiformes > Heliornithidae > Heliornis > Heliornis fulica. The sequence goes on along the minus strand of VXBZ01005904.1, from coordinate 1,620,685 downwards.
TTCATTTGATAAAAGAAAACAATAACCTTATAACCCTAAAAATAATTCATCTTACCATATTAAAAATATGTCTTTAATTGTCAGGGTCATCTCATTTAATTGGAAAATGGAAACTGTAAGAAAACTTTGGATCTTCATCACATATTCAGAAAATATGTGAATAATTAACTTCTTTAAGAAGTCAACTGTGCATTGTTACTACAATTTTTGTGATGCTCTTAAAAATATTAAATGATACCAGTAATAGATGTTTATAAAATTTTTCTGAAATCCTAAAAGAAATATATTAATAAAGTATTAAAACTTTGTGGAAGATTTTTATTTTGTACTTTCAGCAGTAGAAAGTCTTTTGAATCTATCTAAAAGAATAAATTAATACATTGTTCTACTTAATGTACTAGCAAAATATAAACACTTAAGCATAGATGCCTTATCTGAGAACATTAGTATTAATTTTTTTATGATTTAACAATTCTTGGTGGAAAAAAGATAGCATTAAAAAGAGAGTATCACAAGAAAATGGAAGTTGAGCATGCTTTAAATTGAAAAATGTTAACTGCTTCCCTGTCATCTCCAATACTAGTCATAGCAGTAATGCTGCAGCTTTCAGTAGCAGGGAAGTTGCAAACCCTCTCACATGTTATGTCTAACTACCTGGAGACTGCCTGTGGTGCTTCATTTGTAAAATTCATTCTATATGATAATAGTCCAAATTCAAATGAGCCTTTTCTCATTTCTCTCTCCCCATCCATTTTCAAGTAATTTTCTTCTTATGAGGCATTACAAAAGTCTTTCATATAACTTCACAACTCTTCACTTGATATTCAGCAAGTGACTCTTCAATCCACAATAGTTTAGTAACAGTATACTTCACATACACATCAAATCAGACATGACCAGGTCAGCTGTAGTACTATCAGCACAATCTGCTTTGAAAACATAACCCTCAGATTACTATTGTTATGAAATTTTACTATCCATGTCACACCACCAGATTTATTTGGCACTTGCAGTCATGACTTGTTCTTCCGGAGGAATTCCTCTATAATTGAGCATTAGTTATTGTACCATTAAACTACAGTGTTTCCGTAAATTTTAAACAGATAACAGCACTTTCTAGCAAGTGTTTTTTTAGATACAAGTTTATTACCTAGTTACAGAGAGAAAAAAAGAAAAATTGGCTAGAAAAGGTTTTCCTTTTCTAGTTAGAAAAAAAAAATGAGGTTAACAGAAAACATCCTGCCATTGCTCCCAAAGGAATATTCCCCAACTACAAAATGAGAGGCCGCCATTCCTGAGCATAAATATTTTAAAACCTAGTGTAATAATAAACAGTTGCCCTACATAATTTTTTTTCTAATGTGATCTTTGGTATATTTATACAGTAAGCATTGATCTTTATAAGTATTTTTATCTGTTTCTTTCATTTGTGGATGCTGATTTTAGGTTTAACATTATTAACAATGGCAACAATCCAGCATCCTGGTAGAAATATGCAGTGGGCACAGATTGCTCTGGTTCCAGGGCTTACTCATATTTCAGATGAGGAGTGGGCCTGTGCAGTTGAACTATTATTTTTCCTTGAGAACGCCAAGAGACTGGGATGAATAGGTTCCTTTCACTATTCTCTGAAGGAAGAAGAAGACTAAAAGGTTCATGGCGAATTGTGTCTTCACATAAATGTCAGCACAAAGTACGGCTCCCTGCAAAAACATTTTCTTTAGTGTCTTGGCAAGTCTTTCCCAAAGAAATACCGCAGAATGGTGCTCATGATGTCAGACATACTTTAGAGAGTACAAAGGATTAGCGTTTTGTATCTCTCTCCTGATCCGTTTCCCGCTATGAGAAGCCCATTTCTGCAAACTCTTCCTTAAGCATTCCTTAAAGGAAGATGCAGAACTGGCACAAATCAGCCCTCAAGCTCAAGATGTTATTTGATCAGAAAGACTGTCCCTTAGGAACATCACATAAGCAATACTGCTTTCTGAAATCTTATTTCCATACAAATATACATGTCAAGAGAAGAACAAATCTCTCAAGATCATTAAGAGGGTATATGATATATTATGATTTTAGCCTGCACACTAACTCAATCAATACAGTAAAATTAGGTCGAATTAATACTCTTCGTTTGCACTAAGATTAATATTCTTGAAGTGTCAGATTACAGTATTCTAAATAAGCATTTTACACTAAACCATAATCAGTATAACATCGTGCTTTTAAAAATTAACAAATTTAAAGGTCATCATATTGCAAATGTCATGTACCAACATAGTGATTTATAGAGAATAACAGAGTTATTCACAGTTATGAATAAAAAAGAAATTTGGTAGAAAAGAACACTTTTTTTTTTTTTTAAAGTTAATCCAAATTTAAAAATAACTAACTAGAGTAAGTGGTTTCAGTGATTAACATAGCAGTCAGCTATTTAATTTAAAAATCATTAGAAGTATTTAAATTTAAAAAATAAATAAGAAATTATATAATCAGAGGCTCAATTCATTTCTTGCCTGAAGAATAACCACAGGCCTGCAAAAAAAAGCTGTTGTGGTGAGTGTATGAGTATCGATAGTGTACAGTAGGACTACTTTTTTGCTTATTACATTTAACATTCAAAGTCACTGCCAACACGGCATTCACCTAAGTCAGACTTGGGGGCTGCAATACTTTGGTTTCAATTAGCATTACAAAGTTATCTTTAGAACAAATCACACAGATATAGTAAATTTCTTCCTGAAATAAATATTAATCCCTGAATTTTTATTTTAATTGACAATACCCAGTGGTTACTCCTGTTTTCTATTTCTTCTGGCATTGCTGGATTCTGATTTTAGCTCTATCGTGCCATTTCTGAGCCACATGGCAACAACTTCTACTAAAGTTTGGAGAGATCTTGTAATCCTTTGAAAGTTAGAGATAACTGTGCATTTCACTATTGAGCCCATATCTGCCATGCTGAACTTTCCCGAATCAAAGTTGGCCACAACAGGGAATATGCACTTTTGCTTGGCTTTTTTTTTTCCTAAAATAAACAAATTTTACTCAGTCATTTAAATTTTACTTTACCTTCAATATGCTGCAATCAAATTTGTCCTTACAAAATAATAAAGATTGGGCCAATGTTTGGATGTGACACCATTAAGGAAATCTATCTTGCAAGAAGGAAATTTAACAGCTGCTTCTGGAGGAAGCATCTTTATCACTGAGTCAGAGAGGAACCAACTACTTAGCATAATTTTAAAGGCAGCTCCTCTGTCACAGACAACATCATTCAGTTGATGTGTAAAAAACATTTATAAATATTAGCAATCATCTGGCATTTTTCAAAAGAACAGGAAAGTTAATCCTGTTTCCTGACTGAATTGTGCCTTGCATAATTACATTCTGACTACCTAAGTTCCCCTGCAATTTCAGTTAATTACAGTATTATTCTTACTTCCTGTCCCAAAGTTATTTGTGTAGTAACCATATCCTACTGGAGTGGAAGATGAAGTAAGCTCTGTGAATTATTTTGATTAATGTGTAAAATGTTGTGCTATCACCTCACACAAAAGACACTACATGCTGGATATTATTTCCAACTAAAAAATGTGTGAAACTTCTCAGCAATTATATTAACACTTAGTAGCATAGGTCTCAAGGGATGCTTGTATTACTCAACTAATAGATATAAATCTATATCCAACTAAAAAATAATATACAGCTTTTTATTGAACACGTAAATGAAAAATCTTAGATATCTCTAAAGAAATAAATACACACAAATGCATATTATATGCATTAAAATATGGTTCTCTAGCACTTATCATTGCCTTTTCCATCATAAAAGAGAACAGAGGACGATCTTACACAACTTATTCACTAAAAATTACTATTTCCAGGTCTACACATTGAAAAATTATTACATTTGATTGACTATCATAAGCTTTTGAAGCATAACTAATTAGGAAGAATAAGGAGTATTTTCAGCAGACTGGAGAGGGCTGCCCAAACTTTATGGCAAAATTTTGTTTTAGCTGTATACAACAACACAGGATTTCTTAGTGCCTGATATACAGAGGATTTTCCTTCAAACTCTCATTTTGCAGTTAACAGCAAAACTTCTGCAGTCTTCTATAGGACAGGGTTTTATACCTCCACTTTGTCATGCTGTAGCCATAAATCTACCCATCATAAATTTCCTCCCTTAGCCTCAGACCATTCCTCCTAAACTCATCCCTAGTCTATGTACATTCCTCCATACTGCCCCAATGCCTAATGTTTTCTGTCACATTTCTCCTCTCCATCCAACCCTCCACACACCCTCCCCCACATCCAGTGGTGCTTCTACATCCCACTCACACAATCCGATCCATAGCCTCTTCCTATCTGAATGTACATCATTTTGCAGTCTTCTCCTCTTATACAGTCACAGAATCACAGAATATTGGGAGTTGGAAGGGACCTCGAAAGATCATCCAGTCCAACCCCCTTGCCCAAGCAGGATATCTAGAGTAGATCACATAGGAACGTGTCCAGATTGGTCTTGAATGTCTCCAGAGCAGGAGACTCCACAACCTCTCTGGGCAGCCTGTGCCAGTGATCTGTCAACCTCACAGTGAAAAGGTTCCTCGTTATATTAAGATGGAACTTTCTATGTTCCAGTTTGGAACTATTTCTCCTTGTGCTATCACTGTCCATCACTTAGAAGAGCCTGGATCCATCCTCCTGACACTCACCCTTAACATGTTTATAAGCATTAATGAGGTCATCCCTCAGTATCCTCTGTTCTATCTAAAATTTCTCTTAGTGCTTCCACTGCCATAGTCTAGACCCTTTCCATTATTATAAAAATTATTTCACTCCTCCAAGATGCCAAAAAACCCACAGTAAATGTGTCTTATAAACACAAAAAGTCAAAGCAAAAAAAAAACCCCAAACCTCTGAATTATTTCAAAACCAACACAACAAATAAAAGTCTCAAAACAGACGATACTATTTCAAGAGCTGGCAACACCAGCAAGACATGCAGATAAGCCAAAGTGGCATGCCTGAAAAATGAGTTGACTAGCAAATCTGAACTATACACTCTGCCATTCTGTGCTCCCATCCTCTCACCTGTACAAGGCAACTGCCACCATGAGTGGGAAGAGCAAATGGGCATCAGGGTCCAGAGCCCCTGCTCACCTGTGAGGTTGCAGTGCCCACCATAACCACAGTGATGGAACACAGCAGTTTCAAAGCAATCAGAGATTAATCAGTTGATAGGTGAAGGAGATTTTTTCCAGGGCCTGAAAATTTATTCTCCTTTCATGGGGAACAGCAGCTGCCCTGCAACAGGAACGAAGTCCCAGAACCAATGGCCACTCCACATCCCTCTTCCTTGTTCTCTTTTTTTTTTTACTGCTCCCCTAAAACTCTCTATAGGCAAAGACTCATGACAGCAAGTGTTGCATCTGATTTGCATCTCCACACCTTCTTTGCACCTTTTAACAACTTCCCTTGTCCTGAGAACATGACATTTCCAAGCAACATTTTGATGATTACACTGAAATTGAAATAAGGTGTCTCTACATGCTTTGTAATGGCCCATCGTCAGGTCATGCTCCAGAGCCTATTTGTTCTCACACATGACTGGGTAGAAATGAATAAGCAATACAAAAATTTGGAGCTGGACAGCCTATGCCTTTGAGACAATAGTTTCTGGCAGCTCTTTTTTTTCTAAGGAGGACTTCTAAGGACTAGACTTCTGTAATTAGATGGTTATTATCTTTTCTAATTTTTACACACAGGCAGAATGAGAACATAAAAACAAGTCCACATAAGCACAACAAAGGACAAACCTTTCAAGACTGTTTCCATTTAAAATTACAGGCCATGTCATCTAAAGGAGAGTCTGCAGTGCTGGAGCATGCTCCAGCATTGCCTGACCCAGAGAAGAATAACCCTCTTAATAAGATTTTGGGGTGGGTTTTTTGTTGGGGGTGGGTTTTTTTTGTTAAAAAGAAAATTTTCACTCTTGTCATGCTTGTTTTGGAGCTCCTAAAGCAGTGGGAAGTTCACAGAAATGAGTTCATCACCTCCCATGCACTGGGGCAAGCTCCAGTCCTCACCCGCCTCTCTGGGGTCCTGCAGGCCATGGGAGATATGTAGCCCAAGGAGGGAGAGAAAGATCTGGCCAGTAACAACATCTATGTGCTGGAAGGGGCCTCCTCTGCCGCACTGCTTGTCTGGTGGCAAGACCCTCTATCCCTCATCAGCAGAGGAAAATCCCGTCCACATTAAGTACAATTATAGGCGAAAATTGGCTGCCAATTTTTTAAAATCTGTCCCTTTAAATTTTAAGGGAGCTGGTTTCCTTTTCAATTTTAAATATATCTCACCCATATGGGAATAATACACAATCAAATCCAATATTTTTCCTACTGCTTAGCAGCTAAGTTATTTACTTGACTTTAACAAGACTTTTTTTTCCTCTTCGCTAAGTTTGAGAGCAAGCACAAGCCGAGATGAACTGTGCTGCTGTATGAGCAGGCAGCCACTTCCAACAATTTATTTGAAAAGAAGCAGATCAGTGTGTTAGGTGGAAAAGGGAGAGTCTTGGCGTGGGCGGGGGAAAGAGGGGAAAAGTCAAGGTTTAAATTTTTTGTTGTCATAAATAAGCGGCTTAAAACATGGGAACAGAAAATAGGAAACTTTCAGAGACTCGACACACCTATTTCCTGCTGTTGGAAAATTAAGACAGTTCCATAAGCTGCATCTCTCCTAAATTAAAAACAATGCACAAAGGGTGTTAAGTTAGCCCCACAGACATAATGGCCATTAAAAAAAATCCCACTTGTATGCTGTGCAAATTTGCATGTGGAACTTTCGTGTGCTCTTAAAACACTATGTTGAAGGCAAAACAGTTTTACTTTGAACCCCTTTCTTTTTTCCCCAAATAAATGTAGAAATAAAAATTTAGCATCTTTGCTATTTACAACTTCCTTCTCATAAGACACAGGTAGGGCATTCATGTCTTACAAAATGTAACCTTACACATCTGGCCAGCAAACATCTGGATATTTATCTTCACTCATCATTTCCTTTCTTAAGTCCAAAAACTGTCAGTTATTTCAGCTGAGATTCAGCCCAAGGGAGTACAAAAAAAAAGTTACATCCTTCTTTTGTCCAGGTTTTATAAACTGCTTTTTACCTTTTTCCCTAGGATATCAGTAAGTATAAAAATAAGCAGTCTGGATTCCTCTGACTGTGGTTTTTATTCTGTGAATATGTACTTCTTTAGCCACAGGGAGCATACATATGCAATTGTATTTATAACACAGTTGTATTTGCAATTCATGCAAACTATCCTATATCTTTTAAAAGGTGGTTTGGGTTTTTTATTTTTATTTTAAGTGTTACATACCTCCAGGTGAAACCATTCAAATCACAAGTGAGAACAGACTGATTTGTGAATAAACTGTAAAGAAAAACTTATGCCAATTCCATTTCAGATTTAGGATAGTCACAAAACAGGAAATATTAACATAAAATCAATTGAAAAAATAATTTAAAAATACCAAAAAAGCTATGATTTGACAAATTGTTGTAATGAAAACACTGCCTTTGGACTGGAGGTACCAGCCTGAATTGCTCACCACTGAGTTTGTCCCTTGTTCTGCCACTTCATTTGCCTGTGCTGTCCCTCCCCAATTTTACAGAGGGGCGAAAGAAACTCATCTCCTTTGCAAAGCACTCTGCAGTTTAACTATAAGAAAAAAATACTCCAGGCGACTCATATGTTATAACTAAAGATACATATTTAGCAAAGGAAAATGTAAAATATTTCTGAATGTATTATGTTTTTAGTTTTTCTCACTATTCAGTAATTTAAAGCTACTGCTGACGTCAAATTTTCCAAATGACCATCCTGGTATCCAACCTGAAATTGCTTAGCAATGTGAATATAAAGAATTCAAACTATGCAATGAAGGGTTTCTTTTGACGTCTGTTGTATCTAGAATGCATTTACTTTGTTATTTCTTTGAACCAGCTGCATGCTTTCAACCTTAACTCTGGTTAACCTGGTGAGGTTGAAGTGCCCTTAGAAGAGAGGTTAAATATGGGTATGATTTTTAAGTTAAAGACAAAAGAGGAAAAGTGAATTGTTATGGCTATTATTTAGTATGGATGTATTTCATAGGTGTGCTGTGAGCACTTTGCACACTGCCATTTGTCCCTTAGGAATGCTGTAAGGCATTCATGGCTGGGGTTAGTTTTAACTGTATGGTAGTAGCAAAGCTGCTAATGAGACAAGCAGCTTAGGTACCTAATTCTGCATTTCTCCATAATACTTCAGAGTTATTTTTCAAATTTAATTCAACAAATTAAATACATGATTAAGTATCAAAACCAACATTTAAAATATGACGTTAGAATGAGGGGATGAGAGACCAGAAGAGCAGAGCCGAAGAGTGGGAAAGACTAGAGAGTTCCCTTTGACACATTTACTCATTCCTGCCTCACTTCTAGTCATTTCAAGTCAAGAAACAACCCAGGAGTGGTTCTTTTCCTTATTACTATTTTATTTCTTTGCAACAGAAGTTAATTTCAATTCAGAAGTTTATTAAATTATAACACAGGTTTCCGTGAAAACTTTTTTTAATTTATATTTTATTTCTGTAACACAATATAGGTTATCTTCCTGAGGGAAAAAAAAAGTTTTATTTTTGTGACTACACACAAGGATTTTTAGGATTTCGGCATCCGTATGTGTTAACAGTGATTCTAATTTAAATTTAAATTTAAAACATAAAAGCATGTCAAATGCCTGATGCACATACAAAACATACTTTCCTCACACCACTGTTCTGTAAAATTATTTTTTTAATATAATTTTTTTTCTTTCTGTACCTAATAGGCCAGTTTCCAGTTAATGGAAAGCATGAGGATGAGGTCATTGATTCTGAAACGATTCCTCATGAAAACACAACATATGCCACAGTGTTCTTACAATCTGTATCTGCCCTTCCATTTTTATACTTAGCAATAGTTTTGCCACTGTTGAACTTACAGCTATAATACAGCAAGTTAGTCCTAGAATGACGGTGGTATTTGTGAAATACCTTCACTAAATAGAAAAGAATCCTAATTTTATTGAAGTCAAAAGTAAAAATGGAAAAATCTCACCTGTGCTTGACAAGGTCAGGTGCCAAGGTTGCTCTGTGTTTTCTGAAACACCCCCTCCATTTTAGTGATATGCATAGTAACTACCACTTACTCATCCTTATCAGAGGCAGAGTATGTCCACAGTTGTTTTTCAGAAGAAATGTTTGTGAGAGTTTCTGGAAAGTTAAAAACTAGGTAGAATCAAGAGTTCCTTTTCCTGAACCCTAGAAAACCTTGCACTGCTCCATGCATACAAACCAATATGATTTTTTGCAATTTTTGTTTACCAGAAACAGAAATAATTTTTTGAATACTTCAGTTCCCATTTAACCATCAAAATAAGTAACCCAGAGGTCAGCATCCAGTACTAAAATCCAAATTCTTTGCGGAATCCAACTATGAATACCATAGAAATAGCCAAATGATTCTCATTTGGGATAGCTGTCTCTCATACAGATTTATACATGAAAACATTGCAGATATTTTCTTGCAACAGGATGCTTATGTCTTCATTTTTAAGATTGAAAAAGTTATTTTACTTCTAAAACATTTAACCTTGTTGATTTTATTCAGGTTTGACAATTACTAATGAAGAAATACTGTAGGTTATTTAAATATATTTGGCTAGAAAAAAAGCCCAAATGTTATGAAAAAAAAAAAAAAAGGATTTACTGATCATTTTAGCTATTAAAGGTAGGTGGAGGCAGGAGGGAAGGGAAAAAGATCTGGCTAATAATTTTTATTAAGTTACACCTTCCACCCGCATGCTAGCAATTTAGATAGAGCATGCTGTGGAAAAGATTGCCATTCCTAGACGCAAAAAGCATTTTTGGCAGTTTAGATACTTAAATAAAGGCAATAAAGATGCATGGAAGGAAACATGCAAGCAAAGAACAATGTCCAGATACAATAATGTTTCGTCTGCTTCAAACACACTTTAAATGTTAATTGCCAATCTTGAAATGTATAATAAAGTATTTGAAATTGTTAATGGCCTCACTAGATTTTTAGCGAGCAAGGAAAACTATTACATACAGACAGCTTCTAGAAATCTGAGTAATATCCTGAAAGGAACAGTTTGCCAGTTGGGGGTTGAGGTGGAATGCACTTTTAGTCTACTTTAAAATGTCTATTTAAATTCTTACTCATAGCAAGAAGCAATACCCTTTTCAAATTTGCAGATCATCAAGCATCTATTCTTTGTGCATATCAGTCAGTAAAACTGAGGATGCAGTTAACAACAAATAATATTTTTTTTGCTTTTAGTTTGCTTTTGTTAATTCTGAACTGATTGATTGTGCACACTTGGAAATATTTCCCTGACATCAGCTGATACCAAATATAATCTTTTTTTATGAAGGTCTACACATACAGGTGTAAAAACCACATGTATTTAGGGATAAACCCTAGAATCTAAATTACCAGAAAATTTGCATAAAGATCACGTGTCCTTGAAGAAATAGAAACAGCAATGATATTTGTGATATTCCTGATACTCCAGAAATGGGAGTTTTTAACAACTTCTCTCTCAGGAACAGAAGTGCAAGCCCAAGCCCCTTGGAGTCCCTGCTCCACAGCCCACAGCCACAGAATCACATCCATGCCCCGGAGCCACCTTACCTTACCCTGCAAATGGACTGCGAAAGTGATCCAAGGTTAAATTCTGCACAGTTTGAAAAGTCTTGTAAAAACAAATTGCAAAAGAGCTATCTGGAATGGCAAAGTCCTATTAGCTGAAGTGCTGCTTCAAAGCAGGGGTGTGGGGAGGTAGCATTTTGTGCGTTTCTGTCTCCATAATAAAATTGTAGACTGACAAACAACAAAAATGACCAAGAAATTTTTACTAGCACAGCAGGAGAAAAACAACTCCATTTTGTAACAGAAAAAGCACAAGAGTCTCAATGGGCCATCTGTTTTAACAGTGCCTTTTCTTTCTCTAGGCCTCTGCTTCTACTTGAGAAGTTAGTGACAAAAACAAATAGTTGCCACTGCCACTGTTGGCTACAATGTGTTTTTCTTCTATACCTAGGTCCTTACAGTCACATTTGCATAACATGAATTAAAAACTGTTGTTACATTGGTGCATGTTACTGCTGATTTCAATAAATTGGCCAAACAAATAAGGGACAAAAATGGGCCCCGTGCCTCTTCCAACATCCCTCCAGCAAGGACAAAGCCCTCTAGTAAGACAGCGTGCAAACCTGCTGTATCAGAAACCAAGAGCTACTACCTCCAAAGTCATTGTTATTAGTTTAGGGAATAAATGTGTTTAAAACGAGCCTGGATCAAGTGATTGTGCGCAACTCATTCAGGAAATAGATATTAGTGAGCGTTTTTACATTTCTAATTTCGTAATAAGTCTTAATAACTTAAAATTCGGTCAAAGGAAATAAGAATTTATATTCTCAGATGTGTTTTCACTTACTCTAAACATAAGCTTCTAGCATAATACAGATATTCAAAGTTTAAGACAAAAAAAAAAAGACAGATAGTTGGATTGCTTTTCTAGAACAAGTAGTTGAACTTGCAAATGTACAGTTTCTCTCTTCGATTTATGAAGACACCAGTTTGAAGGTGATTCTATAACATTTAGGAGGTCTAATAGCGTATATCAGAACTATTTCAAACATTTTTTTATTTTCAGGTGAAATTCCATAGAAATAAAAACTTTATTACAGAAAACTAGTTTCCCTTCTCCCACATTCACTAACTGCAAAAAGGTTCACTTCAAAACTTGGATAATTCATGTTTTACTTTATGTTCTATAACGTCCTAAGAAGTACAAGTGTTATGCACCATTTCATTGGTTTTCAGCAGCACACTTGGAAAAGAATATCAAATGAACTGTTTCTCTGCACCACGAGTTAGACACTTTCATACTCATGTCTCCAGACTCAAAGGGGATTCTTTTTTTCTCCTTGCTTAAAATCCACATGCACAGACTAGAGGGCATCACTAGCCAAGAATATGAATGCACGAAGACACCTTAGAATGGCAACTCAAACTAATTCATAGCAAACCTTCTTCTCCCACAAGATACTGTTTTAAGTTGTTCAGGCATGATGACACCTCTACCAGATCAGCTTAACAGTCAGAAGCATGACTGAAATCACAACTGCTATGTGTGCATTGTATCAGTTGCTTCATCACTGCCACCTGTTCAATACCCACCCTGCTCACATTTCCCGAGTAGCTCAGAAGACCTATTTCACAAATGACTTTTGGAATTTATTTCGAGCTTCAGAAAGCTTAGGTTTTACCACCTTAAAGAAAATAATAGATTAAAAAAAGCAGACATATTCCCCACAGGACTGAATACTTCAGGATATTTATTTTACGTTTTCTAATGTTTTACTGTAAACACTTGTTATAAACTTGCTTTGTGCATGCAGATCCAGAGTCTGTGCACTCCGGAACAACCCAGACACTGCAGGTAGGAGAAAGATGAGATTCTATCTTCCAGACACCCATAGGTATCTCCAGTTAATGCTTGTCTATATAGAGACTCTCGAGAAGGATGATGCATTATATAAATCCTCAAAGCAGGATTTGAGTGTAAACCTTGTGCTGGCCCCTTTCCCAGCCATAAGAAATGATGACTAACAGGTAAAATGGAGGAATATAGCTTCTTTTTCATTTTGTACCAGGGAGTTTGCCAGATCTCTTGATGTTGGAAGCCTGAGAAAATATAAACAGTGCTGAGAAGAGATGGAAATTCCATATGAATTTTTCATATAAACAAATTGTGTCATAATAGTGTCAGCTGACACTTCCACGAATACATATTTCACAACATTTAAGAGTAAAAAATATATTGTCTGTAGCATCATCATAAAAAAAAAACCCAAAACAAAAAAACCCGAAAGATTGTGTTTGTATTTTTATAAAGGCCTAATTCATTAAAATCAGAGATACCAGTACCCTGTAGAAAAGAACAGTAATTACCAAGATTTACAGAAAAACTACGAAAGAATGCATAGTGTCTTTTCTCTTAATACCTTTCCATCACCCAAAGACAAGCAGTTTATGTCTTCTTGGATTAGATTTTGAACCCATGGGGTTTAATGCCTCACCTGTAGGCATCCTACCCTCCACTACATCATATTCCTACTCTGGAGCACATCTTACAGATGTTCCAAAGCACCAAAAATCCACAACTGAGGACTTTGTCGTCCATCCTATCAGTGGATTTGTTATTACCATCACTCTTAACAACCTTTGGCATATCACATATTTAGAAAAATTCTATTCGCCCATAAATGTCTCCTGGATATTCAGAATTTAAAATTACACAAAAACTCTCAAGTGGATTTCCTCTTATTCCCATCTTCTCAACTCTTCAGGTTAGATACATTTCTCAGAAAATTACTTAATATCTCACAGTTTCTCAATTAAAACAGGGAAAAGCTTGTGACATCTGCATGTGCTACTGAATTTAACAGACTAAACGAGCTAACCTCACCCGTATGAGGACATTACTCCTGCTAGTGTGTAAGAAATCACAGTTTTTCAAACAGAAGCTTATAACAGTGTTGAATAACAACCTGAAGACAATACAGAAAAGCTCCTATAATTTTACTGGACCCAAGACCACTCTATGCCAGGAAGCCTCATTACAGCTGAGGTAGTTTTCAGGTGAAATTTTTCAGTTAGAATATACGTCTAAATATCAAAAGGAACCACATTTTTGTGTGTTAAGACTAACTGGACTTCTGGAAATTAGGTGCCCACTCAGAAAATTACATGACACATGGGAGAAAAGCACCTCCCATATCTGAAAAAAAAAAAAATATAGTTATAAAAACATGTGCATATTAATAAAAAATTATTTTGTTTATTTACAGTGGAGCTGGAAGGCAGGGAATGAATCAGAATCACATGAATTCTCTATTTATTTTTAATTTGTGTTATGCTGTCTGCAGGTATTATACTCAAATCAATCAGAAGATGAAACAGAAAATATGACAACCAGCTATTGCTTTTGCTATTTTTGTGAGGCAAGCAGAGTCAGCACTTTAATATCCTGCTCTCGCTAGACTGTTTAAAGACAAGAAAAAAAAACAACTGACAGGCAAAAAAATGTTTTTCTCTAAAATTCACAAGAAATAAATATTTTCCTCTTAATCACTGGGTATCAATTCCCTTTGCAATCTACACAAGCTGTGACAAGAAAAAGAGCAGAGCTTTATTCAGTCACTTGGCAGTTTCCAGTTTTCTGTCTTTCACTGGGGTGGATTTTTTTTTTTTCATGCTGGATAATCAATACAGTACTATATTTCTAGTCAGCTAAACAGTGGCATTTTTCACATGCAAGAACAAGCCTAGAAAAACCACCAACACCAAACTTTCTCCCCACTGCTCTGCAAACGGAGCCTTGGCATGTAAAAGAACTTTGTCATTTACTGTATTCAGGGAAATAAAGATTTTCCTGAAAATAAAACCCTGTACCTCTCATTACTCCAATTAACAAGTGTTGGGCATAATTTTATGACAGTGAGTTTTTCACAGATCTGAAATCCTTGAAATCCAAAATTATTTCAACATATTACCAATTCTTAATATAAAATTTACTCAACAATCCCATTCTAATATACTGACTTCATGATTTGAATATACTCTCCAAAAATAATCAGTAAATGTAGATGAAAAAAATTGAGCAAGCTCAAACTCATCTTCTTGTTCAACAGTGCGCATAGCACGGCAATGGTGTGCAAAGTGATTACTTATTAGGATTATTATTGCAGGCTGCATATATAATCAGGAGAAAGAATAGCACTGGGTTTCACAGTTTCCCAGCATTTTACTGGTATGAATCTGGAAACACTACCTGTCCCAATTTATCCACTCTGGTTCCTTATAAAAGGAGGAGTTAGTTTCCTGCCTGTGAACTACTAACCCAGAAAATCCCCTCTGCCTTCTGAAGTTTTCTCATGGATGTTGTACATTGTTCATATCCTTGACCACTGGGTAAGACCCCATGACTATGGAACTGAGTTGAATTGCTTAAGAAAACCAACACAGACCTGTTTTTTTTAAAAAAGAGAACTACTTCAGTGATCTTATGCACATCGTGCCCATGTAGGAGGGTTTTTTATTCTGAATTGAGTGGGTGGTGAACTGCAGCATGGTGCAGGAAAGAGCATCCAGAAACCTCTGAAGTCAGCTCTGCTGCTCGAGAAATTGTCCTACAATACAGTAACAAAAGATGCTTACTGGGAGAAAAAGAAGCAGCAATGTCAGTCAGTCATGGCTAAGAGACACCCCCATTTTTAGAAATTCTACAAAATGGGTGCTGAAAAAGTTCACAAAGCTTCCAATTCTTGGAAATTGTGGAAAGAAAACCTCCAGTGTCCTCAGTTGAGACATCTGTGACAGAGATCTAAGGCACAGCCTTTTCAGGGACAAAGCTGAAATGAGTTTTCAGAGTTTCTTTGTCCTCTGACCCTTCAGAAGCTGGACTTGGCCAAAGGGTCAATCCCATCAGGTGAGATAATTCATGAAGAACGAGTCTATTGCTCCAGAATACACCTGGTGCAGTACAAGGTTTATTTCTCATCCACCATAAACCAACTCAGAATTATTAAGAGACACATCATTAACTTAAAGTTTTATGTAGCAGCTGGGGAATCTGCCGAGGATATACTTATCAGTTCAGGTCTATTTTACGACCTCTGCATATAACTCAAACCATCAGCTCATATTGGCTCAGCCTTTTGCTGACAGGGACCATGTCACGTATCCCACAGGGTAGCTGGAAGCTGCCAGCAGACAATGGGGGCAAGCGGCTGACAGGGGCTGCTGTGGCCCTGGCAGAACAATGCAGCTGCTGCGGAGGTTAGACCCACTGAAGGAAACTCGCTTCTCCCAGGTTGTTTGAGGGGAGGGACACTGAAGCAATGGAAATTCCCCAGCAGTAAAGGAGAACAAAAGCAGAGGTGTTGGGAGCTGCTGCTAAAGAGAGACAGGCTGTCTAAACCTGCTGACTGCCAGACTTGGACAGCTTCTTCCAGGGCCTGAAGGGGAGAAGAGGGTCCCCTGACAGAAAGCCACACTGCTACACAACATAACCCCCTTCAAAGCACGGATTAAAAACTACTCCAGTCCACAAAGGACCAGACTTTTACCACTCCCCACTAGGGAATGGAGCTGAGAGCACAGCAACTGCAGAGGGCCTTGCTTACTCCAGAGGTGTCCTGAGGCTCAGAGGAGACCCCATGCCCAAGTTGGCCATGAAACCCCCCACCGCCCCACAGCCAGGACTTAGGCTCTGCAGGAACCTGTCTCTCTTGTTTTTGTATGGATCTGGAAGTCTCTACATTTCCTCCCCTGATTAAAAGGTGTGGCTGCTGAAGAAATTAGTTTACAGAGCCTCCAAATTCCTTACTGTCTTTGTCATATGTCTGCAACAGGAGTATCTGTGAGGCCAGGGTGTGGGGAGGGGTGTACTGCACCACAGCACTGCTCGGGGACTGCTGAATCCCCCTTTCTAGCAGGAGTAACTCTGCAAGGACTCTGCACCTGGAGATGAAACTTGAGGAGTAATCCGTATATGCTAGATTAAAATATCTGGTAAAAATCCCTCAAACCCACACATATCCTTCCCCCCAAAATATAAAATAAAACCTGTGATTTTACAACTTATATTTCCATATTAATATAGCCATAATGGGTGATTTTACTGAAACAAAGGGAAAATAATTACATTGATTTATAAATCCATTAAAATGCCCCGAGAAAAAGCAGTGGTTAACTAAGTACTCGCACTGATTGCCATAGCTTTTGGATCAGGCCCAGAAGAATTCTGGAATAAGTGGTGAAACATTTTATTTTCTAACTTTCTAGAGGCTACTGCAAACAATGGAAAACACAAGCACATACTTAGAATAACTCTATCCTCTGCAAAATGAGATCACACCTAAAAATACTTCCTCTTGTTGCTGTATAACTTCAGTTTATGATAATAGCCATTACACACATATAGAAAGAGAAAAAAACAGTTTCCAAAATACTCCTTAAAAACTTGATATTTTATAGTACAGTTTCTGCTACAGAAGAAGCTTGAAAATATGTAATGATTCAGAGTATTTATTCAACTAACAGAATAACCTAATTATTGCATGGATAACATGAAACAAAAAAAGCCAGGGGTTTGAGTTATTAAATTACTCCTCAGAGACAGGAAAAGCTCTATGATGATGGTGATTCTTGGTATCAAAAAGTATATCAAGTATTAAGAAAAAACTGCAAAATGTTTCTGAATTTTCGTTTTCCAGTTTGAAACAATTAGTGCTATTATTTACATCCCCACACATAAGCCCACACAGCTTGAATTTCCTAGGATATACATGTGTTATTAATTTTTAGCTTCACTTTAGGATCCAAGCCTGAATCACCAGGCCTTGTCACATTCAAGTGCAAGGGCATATTTTTTTCCACTTGTACCATAGCCTGTTCCAGTACCCTGACTTCTCAAAGTGCAAAGATAATTTTCAGGAGCCTACATTTTAATTTCTAAAAGCATCTTCTACACTTAAATATCCTTAGTGACTTCCAAAGCAGCAGACTTCACAGCTGTGTTGCTGTGCTACGGATTTCATCATTGCCTGACCATAGAGTGATGGTTGGGTAAAAGTCACCATTTCAAGTAAGATATTCCATAACATGGCATCAGTTACCTACTCAGTATCACAAACCTAGCAGTAAACAATATTTCTGTAACCTGACAGAGAGTAACATTTATAGAACAGATCACCACTGACCTTCTTAAGACAAGAGCAGTATATTGTTACGTGGTTCCCTTGAATCCATTATATATACACAGAATTGGTTTGGATTTCAATTCTAAAACTGCTGTATTTTAATTTCAAAGTGTGCAATCCCAATGTTTCTCTCAAAATATGGAAAAAACAGACAAGAGTAAAAGCAAAGTTGCTGCAGGAACAGAAATACATTCAATCACTTTAGAGAGTGCAAAAAACCCTGCTCCCTTCTCTGCCAGGGTGAATTCTACCACTAACTCCAGTGAAAGCACAACCAGGCTAGTAATTTTTCTTACACTTGAAGGCAATTCTTTTTAGTTTAAAATGAAGGAATAGAATCCTGCTCTGGTCCAGTTCTCAGCCTGAGACTGTAGCCCTGCCAGCACTGTTAATGTCATTGTTTGCGAAGTGTATTCCCAGTCTCCCGAACGCCCACGCAGGGCTCCCAGCTCTTGGCCACACTGTCCCCCCTGAAGCATTGTTCCAGCTCCCCCCATTTCCTCACCTCCCACCCTGTCACCTTGCCAGCCCTGTCCCCACACACCATTGTTGTCCCCTGCACCCACCCAGCATTGTTCTCATCCCTGCCTGCTCCCCCCCACCTCCCCACCTGGGAGGGACCCTTCCTCCCTCCAACTCCCCGCAGCAGCTCAGGCTCCTTTTTTACCTAGTTCCATATATTCCTCTGACCTATTGGCATCAAAACATTTTCCCCTTTCTGAAAGTTTTACACAAAGCATCATTTCTAGATCCCAGAGGTTTGTGAGCTCTGGGCGCTCTGCCTTGAGAAGCCCGGTCCAAAAAGATTCTTATTTCATTGCTATGGAGTTTAGATCAGGCCTAAAATTAGGATGGGTAGAAGGCATCATTGCATTTTCCAATTGCATATATAAGGCTAGAGCAAAAGTCTCTATAGAACAGAAATACATAATGAGACAGATACATAGAGACTGATAATACTCCATCTTCATAAATATAGAAGTCACTGGCAAGATTTACATGGGCTCCGTTGTTGGAATAAATAAAAGTTAAATGCTTTCCTAACTGTGCTTTTTCTCTTTCATGTATAAAAGCAAGTAGGATTAAAAATGTACTTCTAAAAAGAAAAATCCAAGACATTTATGTAGCCGAGTGTTAATTGCAAACAGCATTTCTAAGATACTTTATTTGTAAATATATATGTCCATATTTAAAGTATGGAAACATTTCTATTCATTTACCAATTAAACATCAAGTGTTTAAAAAAACACACAGAAAAATATTATATTAGCCACCTGCCCTGTCATTATTTTGGATATTTTGCTTTTTAATGCTCTTCATTTTGTACATCCACAAAGCTCTTTTGAATTAGTTATCTGTACTGTATTTTTCATACAGCCATATAGGGATATTAACTCTAAACTTTTATGTATTTTTTTCCTATGATACTTCATTTTTGCTGTAGCACTGCTTTCAACATTATACTCTTCACAAAATCATATTTATTACAAAGAATATGATGTATAAAGTATTTTCCGTGTTCAAAATAAAAGTGAGTCTTCACTAATCCTTGGGAAGGAGAGCAGCTATATATGCTTAGAGTCGATTAAGTATAGAAACAAAATCAAATACGTAATTTTATTGATATTTTATATATTTTGTGGTTAAATACTTTAAAAACTCATTAACTCTTACCATGGCTCACACGATGAAACCAGTAGTATGCAAAGTCCACTCCCAGGAGGGTCAATATCCACGTCCACTGTGAGTCCCAGGGTAGTTCAAGGAGTCTGTAGTTATTCCATACGTAGATATAGCTAATTAATTCAACACTTCTGAATAAAACACTGAAAGAGATAAAAAAAAAATCTCAATAATTTTGTCAACTATAATTATAGAGCCTTTTTACTATATATTTACCATTTCTCAGATTGGACTGTTTATGTAACATGTAAAACTAGTCTCTAAGTTGTGAAACCTCTGTTTCTACTATTGACCTCAGTGGAACCTTTGCTTAAAGTCTACAAGGTTTTTAAAACCAAGCATCACTCACTCACCAGGCCTAATGCCTGTGTTGTGGCATTAGGCATGCTCAAAGGCTGAAGCACACCTGTGCCCTGCAGGTACTATTGTGTTCCTGTTCTCCCACACGTGGAAGAAACCCATCCTTGCTAATTCACCAGTCAGAAGTGACTAAAACAGAGCAGCAAATAGCTCAAACACTGATATGTGATGTTAAAAGACCTTGACTGTTTCCAATGTAAAGAAGGGCCCAGTAGGTGACAAGACATTTGGAAGCATTAAGATATTCAATCTGATCAGCAC
Organism: Heliornis fulica; assembly: GCA_013399135.1. Classification (NCBI taxonomy): domain Eukaryota; kingdom Metazoa; phylum Chordata; class Aves; order Gruiformes; family Heliornithidae; genus Heliornis; species Heliornis fulica. The sequence goes on along the minus strand of VXBZ01005904.1, from coordinate 1,600,490 downwards.
CTCACGTCACTAAAAGAGGATAAATGCAGCAGGACGAGAGAAAGCCCAGTACCTTTGAAAAGAAGGGAAAGGGCAATTTCTAGAGAAAAATTACAGGACTTCCAGAAAGAAAGAAAAAAAAAAAAAGAGATGAATCGGCAAAGACAGGAAAGCCACCAGAGAGCAGCTTTTCTCACTGATGAGTTCCTGGGCTATAGGGAGTTAACAGCTACCCCTGGCCTAATACAGATCTGAGGTGGGCAGGCTAGATCCAGCATTAACTCTTTGCAGCTGCTTAGGTTAATACAAATCTAGATTGCTTCAGTCACACCCTTCCCTCAGTGCCCCACCACCTTCCACCTCATCTCACTTGTTCAGAGGCTGAGCAGTCCCCAAACAAATTGCTTGGGTTTTGCCAGATGAGTTTTTGGATGGATCGGGAAGCGTTAACCCCAACATGAGAAACTGTGGGCACTGGGGCAGCCCAGGTGACTGACAAATGACTTAGGTAGCTGTGAAATGGTATCTCAGCTGCAGACTGATGTATATTTAAACTGCATTTTTGTAGAAGAGAATAGTCCATAGCATGATTTGCTGCAGCTTCCTCACAGCCCTCCCTGCTACGCTCCTTTGCTGTGTTGCAAAAATGTTTGTGGGACTGTGGTGAACGGAACTGGAAGCAGCCTCTGAACAGCAAGCAGAAGAAAAGTAAGGACACATATAGTTTTTTACATATTAATGGATTAAATGCACCTCATTTTAGGGCTAAAGAGTCAGAAATAGGATTATTTCTTATCTAACAGCACCATCATCTATACACAGAAAAAAACCCCTAATCTAGTTCTCAGATGTTTTGCTGGGTGGGAGGGGGGAGAAAGGAACAGCAGAACAACACCTTTGTATGATGTTGTGAAAAATTTTAGAAATCTGTAAATTCTGTATTCATGGTTGAAGGAAGGCAGACAGATTCACGTTCAGAGAACTTCAAATGGAGATTGCAAATGGCAGACTTGCAAGGCACTACTTGAACAGAGGTGGTAACAAAGGGCATGCATAGTTTCACAGCCTTACTAAACCTCTGCTGAAACTTCAGACTGCGGTAGACCAGCATCTCTCTCACACTTTAGTCTCCCCTAAACTCCACTTTGCACTGAATCCAGCTAAAGAAAGTCTCCGTCCATCTCTGTCCATGAGTTCTCATTCTTGTCTAAGTTTTTAGCGGCACTTCTTTGTAAACGCTGACTTTTTTTTTAACAAAAGAAAAACACTTTTTTTTTTTTAGCTAGATTCTTTCTTGTATAGTTTACAACATGGCCCCCAAAATACTTGAATCTGCAAAACCAAAAAAGGACATATAATACTTCTTCTGTAAAGCACTGTTTCACACACCTGAAAAACATCCCTGGAAACAGTCTGGCTATGCCCTGTCCTTTCTGGAGGCTTCACTGAAACATGAGGAAACCTTGGTAAACATGGCTGTTTGCCCTTGAAACCCACCCCCATGCTACAGCTGAACTTTGCATTGCCTCCATAGCTTTGTAGATACATCCATTCTACTTCTGGCGTTAGCACCTTTTCCTATAACAGTGTTTTGTATAAGGCTAGAAGAAAATATCTTGAGCTTTTGTGCTGCAGTTTCTCTATCAGTAAGGAGCAAAGTCAACTGAAAATCCCAAGTTCCAAATACTAGCCTGCAAGCAGAATAGCATCACATCCATCATTTTAACCCAAGAAGTTGAAGTACTGCAAGGAGTCGGTGCTCAGAAAGAAAAAACATGTTCTCCATAGCCAGCTGCCACATCTTACCTGAAACTCATTCTTACCCTTACTACAGTCATCCCTGTTTTAGCTCTTGGTCAAAAGCAAAACACAACACAACCCATGAAGTTTTATTTCAGCAGCTGGCAGAGGAAGGATTTCTCTTGACTAGCCATCACAGGTGTCCTACCAGTTCAGAAACAACTTGTCTATTCCCAGAACCATACACACCTGGAACATGTTTAATTCTCATAAGAGCTGTGTTCTATAAACATTTTTAAAGATTATATGTGTTCAACCAGATTTTTGCAATTCACCTTATGAAGCATCTGTAAAGATCAGTATAAATTCTCAATCCCTTTCACAACAGGTCAGAAAGGAGCAGATATTATTCAAACATAAAGAAATGGGAATTTCTCAGCATCTTTGCAATTGCCAGGAAATTTAAAACACCTTTTGCAACATAGACAATCAGTTATTATTAGGTACTGGTTTCTTACTTTATTCTTTGCTTTTAATAACATATAATGCCTTTGTAGTACATTCAAAGATATGTAAACTGGTACATTTCCTCTACTTTGTATCAGCTTTCAGTATCTCACCCTTGAGTCTCCTCCCCCTCCTCCCTCAGGCTGAGGCCAAGGTGTAAAACTTCAGCTAACCCTGCAACACTTTTTTTTAATATACATAATTTGCCATATACAGAATATGCTTATTCTTTCCTTCACGCTTGAATCACAACTCTACAGCACATGACTAGCTGATTACTGTAATTAATTTAGAGCAATCCATCATATCAATATGCAATGCTGGAGAAAAATGTTGCTTACCTAGGTATTTTTTAAAAATTTATAGTGTGATAGATAGGAAAATTCAGAACTTGCATTCAGTTATGATTCTGAAAGTTCACTTGGAGTTTTAAAGGTTTATATTGCTCATTTTTTTTCCTCCCTGAAGTTCCATTTTCACTTCTTAAAAATACTGAAGAGAACTTAGTACTTTTTTCTCATTTAAATGTTACTTTTAACAATAAATAGGACAGATAGGTATGATTTTTGTTATTTAGTGAATTCCTCTGCATAATCCTAGAAAAGACAAACTATATAGAAAACCTTGTTACATACATTGCATAGATTTATCATTTTAGATTTTGAACATTTCTCCTGAAAATGTTCTTATTATGTGCAAAGCATGCAGTTAACCAACTGTTTTGACTTGAGAGAGGGTTCTTGTCTCTTTGTTTCTAAAGTTCATATATACTTTACTCAAAGTGATAACATTTGTTTCAATACCATTTCCCCTCTCTTTCCACTGGGTCAGACAATCACTAACTCTAATTAAAAAAGTCCAAGAAGGAAATTCTGGGAGCTGAACTCTCCATGTGGACATGAAGTTCTACTTAAGGTAGATCCCTATGGGATAAGGAAGGAGGGAAAAGGTGAAGGAAATTAAACTGAAAGAAAAGCCATCTGCCTCTTTTTAAAGAATACAGGCTTCCTCCAACTCCCAGGTCAGCCTTGGAGCCTGGAACCAGAGTTTTAGGAAAATTTTTCCATGGTGCTCAGGACAGTCACCAAAAGGGAGAAGTGTCAGGGACGGTAGCTCTTGTCACTCTTCTGAGCATCTGTGTATCAAAAGTGAAGACCCCCAAGGAAACTGCCTCAGCTCTTGCCACTATTGCAGTCACCATCACGCATCATACTGGGAACCAACCTGGGCCCCTGAGCTAAAAACACAACTCTACAGCTGGACCTACAAAAACTTGGCTCTCGAGGGCTTTAACAGATTTGCATCCTTGGAGGTCAGACACAGAGGGAAACATGTTAATACACCCTGGTCACAGGGTTATATTGTCATTGAAAATAGTAAGTTATTACTAATACAGTTTTCCTGGGTTAAATAAATTCAGTTTTCCTAGCCTATTTCAAACTACATGAAAGTAAAGTTTCAAATCATTGAACAAAGGCAGTTTCTCCTCAATAATTTGAAATTATTCAGACCATATATGTAACAGCAGGATACATGAATAATTAAATGCTCTGTAAGCCTTTGTTTTAGAGTGGAAAGTATAAGGATTTCCATTTCCAAAGACACTCTTAGAGCTCTCTTTTCAGATGAAAAACTGGCTCCAGTCACAATTGAAATAAACATTTTGATAACATGATTTCAGTAAGGAGGAGAAGGGGGGAGGAGGTAAAAGAGCCTTGAGAAAAGGTCCATTTGCAAAACAAAGCAAACCTCCTGCAACTGAAATCCCCTTTTATTTCCTGTACAGGTGCCAGGTCTTGAACACACACCCAATTTATTACCTTGTCAGCTGACTTATTAGGGTTGACACAAATCGAGCTGAAATATGCCTGACATACTGCAGTCAAGGCTTTTTTCACACTTTAGCACAAAGCCAAACTTTCCACAAGGTGGAGGAAAAGGGAGAGGGACCTGTGGGAGTTCTATTCCCTGTTTTCTATCATCAAGATGAATTCTTAATATGCAAAACCAGTCATGAAATAACCCAAGGCTAAAAAATAATTCACCAAAATGATACAGCTGGGAAATGATTATCAGGCTCTGGAAAGCCCTTGATTACAGGAAATAGCACCTACATTTTGAGAAAATGTTCCCACCAGGCTCAAAAGCTGAATCAAAGCCTCTCCTCTTCCTCAGTATGGCATTCTTCTCTAGCATTTCAGCCAGAGTAATGCAAATCCCCAGTTTTCTCAAGAAGGAAAAAAACACTATGAAATGCAAAATTAAGGGAAATGGAGGTGAGTTTGGTGTTCCTACTAGCTGTACTGTATGCAGTATTGCATAACGATTTGTCTGACAGAGCTGACCTTCTCTTCACCAATTCTATTCCTGTTGCAATTCACTTTTTATCCTCTAATTTAAGATGTGAGTATTAATTTACAGTAGTGGGTGGAATAAAACATAGAAAAACAGATTTTGGAAAGGAAAGAAAAAAATAGCTTATTTATTATTATTAAATCCAAGTCCTGCCTATATAATTCAAGTCACTTGTTTTCCTTTCCTCCTTCATGCATAAAGAAGCGATCAATTAAAGATCCCACACAAATTTATTTTCATGAGAAGTTCCAGTGCCTTTAGCAATACAATACATAGTATTAAAATATTTTGCCCTAAGTTTATGCCAAGTCTTCTGGTAAATTTAATTACATGTGATCTTTAAAAAAATTACAAAAACATTACAAATCCTAATTTATAAACTTCACAGCAGCTGAGCTTCCAGCATTGTAGTTTATTCTTCTTTCTTTACAAGAATGAGAGTTACATTTCTTTAGACTTATTTATACTTGCCCAACACACTGGGCGGTAAATTCTATTCCAGTCGATTCAGGGGACAAAATATGGGGGCAATCTAGAGCATCATCTTCTGTGGGACAACAGACCTGACTTTTCAATATTTGTATAAATAGCAGCATGGAAGAGTACTACAAAAGCTTTCTTGGTACCTTTTTTTCAACAGAGGATCGGAATTTCATGTCTCCTACTAGGCTGTTCCACTGCAGTCAGCAAATTTGCATTACAGTTTAAGTTAGATAAGAAACAAGTCTATACTATTCTCAAAGGTCACATAAGCAGAAGTTAGAAGGAAAGAGAAAGGGGTATTCTACTCAACTCCAATTAGTCCTTCTGAATTTATCTAGAAAAAAGGAACTGTTAACAGATGACTGTTCCTATAGTTTATAAAAATATATTGAAAGAACTTCACTGCGACTTCATAGCACATCAGATAATGAAATGAGTAAAAATATTGACAAGAGAATTTCTGTTGAGCTGCTTTGGTGATACTTCTAAACTTTTGAAAAGATAGTTCACAGTGTTGAAAGTCTATTCTTTTCAGCTCTGTAACACTGATTTTCAGAATCATTAAGAGACATTTTTCCCCAATTTCTGTAACTTCTAGGTGCTGACCCAGGAAACTAGGTTGGCCAGCTTTAAAAATGCTACCCCTGTGCTCCATCTAGTGGAAACCTAATTTAAACTTAATGCATCTTTTAGTAGAGAAGTGCTTCATTCAGAAGGGTGCTCAGCACAGTAGCTCCTTAGAGGCTTGTGGGTTGTTTTCAGAATGCATTAAAAGTTGCAAAAATGTATCTTAAAGACCAATACAGAAACATAGGATAAAAAGAAGAGCACAATACCTGAGAACACACACTGAAAGCTTGTCTTTGTTTCTAGATATGTGGCAGGTACAAAGCCAAGATCTGAGGCTCACAAACAGGCTATCAACCAGGTATTTACTGGCCTCGGTGCATAGAAAAATGTAATGATGCAACACTGAGGATGTAAACGAATATGTATCCTGCAAACCACTATGTCTGTGTGAGAGGTTACAGCCTAAAGCAGTAATTGTCTCCTTGACAGGCTTGTGTGAAATACAGCATTCTCTAGAACATTATCATATCTAGGAACTACCAGTTGTTTCAGTCAATTTGAGAACATCCCGAATCGCCTAAATTTCTCTCCCAAATCCCTCTTTTAAATGTTTAGTAGCTTATATGTCATTACATTAGAAAATTCAGAGTTTTAAGCTCAGAGGTTTCCTTAGTCATCACCAAAGTAGCACTCTATGCACTCCAGGCTGCCTAGAGCTGCTCATCTGTACTCCTGTGCTCTTCCAGCAGCTATATACCCATGGGTGCTCTCCAGCCTGCTTCAAACAAAATGAACCAGATTAGCAAAATTCTACAGTATAAATCACCAAAGGCAATGCTGCTGATATGCCTGGGAAGGACTCACTGCTGGCAGAAGTGGAGACAGTAACAGGACAACAGAGGTGGTGATGAGCACCTGATGGCAGGCAGAAAGCACTAGCATCTTTACTGAGTACAGCTGGACTTGGACTTGACCAAGGCCACAGCTTAATTTACACAAAATTTATAAGACTGTGCTAAACTGATGTAGTGAGAAGATAGTAACTCTTGTGTGGATTAATTATCCTAACATTTAGTGATTTAATTCCACTCTATTTGATGAAAAATGAGATGAAAACTAATTCAACCAAAGATTGTTCACGTAGACAGTCACTGCCAGGAGCCTAACTGAACTGATTGAGAAAACCCCCGTCCAGAGTCAGGTTTGAAAATGATGCACAGCACTACCCCCTTACTAAAACTGTTGATCCTACTATGACTGCTTTACCTACAGAAGATTAGTGAGTTATTTCAAAACCCATTCTAGTGACAGAGCCATGAGAGCTGTGGTGTCCAGAAAAATGTCGGAACAATTAGCAGTGTGTATGGGACAGTGCAGCCAGGAAGGTGCTCTTATGAAACATGTAACTACCCAGTTGGACACTAGGAGAGCAGGAGAAATGGGGAGGTGAGTTACCTATTAAAATCTTTTTTTTTAAATTTCCATTGACAGATAGTGACTTAAATTCCCATAGCTAGCTGCTGCAGACATGGTTGTGGCTGCAGGTTCAGTAGCGTCCAAGCCAATAATGCCCTTGGCTGCCACATGCTCACCCACTTGCCTGTCTATCTTAAGCAAATACTTTTTGCTCCCATAGTGAAGTGAAATAACTCTGTACAGGATGGCATGAGCACCTGGACCAGCACAGGAGTAAGGGAGGACTATGTAAATGAGTACAAAGGGACACAAGTGCAGTAGCCAGAAGTTAGGTGGGTTTAGGGGCATGGCATGGCACAGCAGCTTCACTTGCCATTTAACCAGTTTAAGTGATTACCTTCCCTGTTTGGCCCTGTCTGCTCATCACTTCCCTAAGTGTGGTGGTTACCAGCCTTCAGATCTGCCAGCATAATTGCATGCATAGCTGCTCCCTGACCTGGCTCTGTCAAAATGAATGCAGCTTAAACACCTCTTTTATAGTTCTTGGGGGGCTTTGGTGTCTGCTTTTAGCTGGATCACTTTGTCAGGACCAGGTTAGGGAGCAATTAAATGTGCAGTTATGTTGGCAGATCTGAGGGGGCAGCTGGATCAGAAGCAACACATCTGACCATGCTCTAAATAAACATCTGTCCAAAGCCTTAGTCAAACAGATGTGGAGAAAAAAATGTACCTAATAAGTCTTGAAGTGAAAATATAATTTATGAGAAACTGCATGCATCAAATTTTCTTCTAAGAGATGCAATCACTAATTTATGAGACTGTAATTTTCTAAATTCAAACACAAGGTATCTGTAGTAGATACTTCAGGAAACTAGGACATAGTTTTAATGGATAAATCCATGCAGGCAAGTACTTTGTGTTGACAGGACACCGCCAGCTCCACAGGGTTATGAACTGCTTACACAAACTTGAACCAAGCCCATTCTATCAGTTCTGCATGTTGCTACTACTAAAAATTGAAAACTTCAAGTTACAGACTGCAGTTTTACAGATGTTTTAAAGCAGGTAACTCAGTAATGCTACAAAAGAATTGAGTATTTCTTATCCTGAAACCCTGACTGCTTTTTTTTCATAGCCCATTTCTTGTTCTGCTATATGATTTTAAACAGTGAGAACTGATGTAGGATAAAATGATGCAGGGGAGGTGTGCTGGATCTGCTTCCAAGGCCACTTCACCATAGGGTGACACAAAAGCTGATGCTGGCCAAAGGGCAGAGAAGGTGCAGAGGCAGGAATGAGCAATCAGAAATATAAGTCAGTCAGAAGTGCCTCATTTGGCAGCATGAAGCTGCATCTTCAACCTAACTTCTGGAAAAAGATTCTTTAAAATCAACATGATGTACAAAACTCTGAACCACACTGGCTTACAGGAGAAACAGCATGTGTACTCCTTTGATTCAATTATTGCTCATGTGCAGATATCTTAAGATGCATAAACACACATGATAATCAGAAAATGTTTTCCTTTCTGACCTTCAATATCAAACAGATTAAAGTTCTCTGATGTGATAAGTCAAAGTAAATAATGAATCAAGATTGTAATGTTCTCTTTAGAAATAGAGCTCATTGCCCACTTCATTGCCAGGCAAAACTCTGTGTTAGACATACATATATATACATACTCACACACTGTATGACTGTGTTGCAGAGTTGAACACTAAAAATTGGCAATTGAGCATGACCATAAAGAACAGAGACTTTCCCAACTAGTACCTACCTCAGCTATCCCCCAAACACTTTTTGATTTGATTTATGTTCTGCTGCTTTAAAAGAAGAAATGAGCCAATATGAAATAATGCAGATACTTGTATAGCAGATATTTATATCCAAAATAAACTTTCTCTTGGGAGAATATTTTTAATACAGCATTTCAGGTCTCCTGGCAATGGTTAGTTAGTAAAATTATTTATTTTTTATTTAGAATAAAAGTTCTCAGAAATTTTTTAACCACCAATATTTAGGATGCTGGGACTAAGCTTAGCAATTCAAGTTTCTCCCTCTCCCCCAAATTACTTCTCATTGCATATAGTATTTTGTATTCATACATGCAGGGGAATGCATAGTATGCATTAAGGCAAAGAAAATTATAGTTAAGAAATGTATGGGCTATTTTACAAGAAAAGATTTGTAAGCACAAAGCAATTCAACTTACTATGTGCTGTTGAGTCTAATAAGCCTAAAAGCAAAACACATTGCCTTGTCCGATTAGATGTTTCCCCTTGCACCTACATTTTTAATATTTGGCATAATAATATCAACAATTTATGATTTGCATTTTCTCCAACAATGAACTAAGAGACACCGAATAAATACTGTTTCCCTCCAGGTACATAGTAATTTCTGTTATATAGACTGTGAAATGGAAAAACATACTCAGGGGCTAAATATGGTCTGTAATTCCTAATTTTTTCATTAAATGTAAAAACCTCTGGCAGTGGAGCATCTGAATCTTCATTCTAACTAACAGACTGAAGCCCACCATTTTAGATTCAACCACAGACTTTTTTTTTAAGGAAGTGGCAAACCATCACTGCTAGTTGAGAAAATGAAAATTAGTCCCTGGGAGAGGATACAATCAATGGTGTGTTAATCTAACCTTCAGCTGTTAATGATTTGCACTACTATTTCCCCTGATGCTGTGGGTTCTGCTGAAATATTGTTTTAGCAGTTTCTGTCAGTTTTCCCTACCTTTTTTATGCTGAAAAGGACAGACTGAAGTGAAAGTCTTAGCAACAGATTTTACATGTGCTTTTGTTTTTTTCTTGCTTTTTTTTTCCCCCTGACCCAGTTCTTTCACACCATGGAAGTAGTAGACAAAAGGGTAAACTGTTCTATTTTTTTCAGTTCAAGTCTTTTTACTCAGTCTATTATTCACAACTACTTTTACTTGCAACAGAGGTGTTACACTAGGACATCACCATTATAATTCTAATATTAACATGCAATTAAATAATTTAAAGAGACTGTGTTTTTCCTGCTTCTTTCATATTCAGCCAGAAGATTAAAATTAAAGGCTTTACAGATTTTTTTTTAATTATTTTTTTAAAACACTGCTGAGGAGAGTGTTGTATTTCCAGCCATGAGAGCCACACAAATGACCTGGAAGAGACTTCTTGTGTTGATGTAGCAGTGAATAAGTCTACCGATCCTGCAGATTTGCCTGATCCTGTGAAGTTTGTTTCCTTAAGGATCATTTCGTTCACTCAGTTGTAACAACCTTGAAAATAATTCCTACCCAAAACAAAAGGCATGGCCTGCAAGCCAAATTCTGCAGCAAAGTACTGAGTGCCAAAATAATAAAAGTACTCAGCACCTTGCAAAGCTGTGCTCCACACACACAACACTAGTTTTCTCAGCGAGCATTTCTTCCAGGAATAAGTGCATCTGACGCCTTTCAGTATTCTTAAAATAAAGCAAATAAAGCTCACAAAACTATTCAAACTTACATTTATCTCAGCCCCCTTGATTGACTTGATCAGTCCTGAATAGTTCAGATTAAAAAAAAAAAAAAAGCATTTAACATGGTAAACCTGTGAAGTGTGTGACTGTCTAGAAGAATTAGAAAAGTTGAAGGAGCAACATGTGACCTATTTTAGTGTTAGCTACAGGCAAACTAGAGTAAGTCTTTGAGGTGTGTTCGTACACACAAGTCTGAAAATGTAATATATATGTATATAACTATAATACATAAAATAAGGAAAAAATAATTTTTCTCTTTCAAGATCATGCTCACAAGTCATACTAAAAACAAAAATAAAGGTTTCAATATAGGTTGTACACTAACTGCAAAAACACCTTCAAAAAATTCTCAAGATACCTTAGACATTACTTCATGTTTGAGTATTTCTTACGCTGAAAGCTCATGGCTTTCAATTTGCACATGTAGGAAGAGTTTTGGAGAGTACTTGATCTACCAAACTCTTTAAAAGTCTTCATCCATGGTATTTTCTACTTATAACTAAGATAATCCACAACAAATTGTCTTTGTGCCTACTTTAGAGCCAAAGACAGACCCTGTCAAAAAGTGATTAGAAAGAGTTAAAAAAAATCAAGTAAATTTCTAATGTTTAATAGAATACAAAGTGGGTACACATTTCAGAACATGGATGACACTTGCAAGCAGGGAGTAGGTTTTTTTTGCTTCTGTGCTCTTTTAATGTTTTCATGAGTAACATAGATCAAAAGAGAAAATTTCTGGTAAGATTTTCAGTGACACAAACCAGGGATCTCTGAATAACAAACCTAACAAAATGTAATCCCATTCAAACAGAAATTCTGTAATCAAACCTATCATCTGGAAGCTCCTATCATGCAAAGACAGATCTTAAATATGATGTTCCTTGAAAGTACTTACAACTCCTGAAACACACTTAGTGCAATTGATATAAAGGATGTCCTGGTTTCCAATTGATTGGATATTTAGTGATCCACAGTGGATATTTCTTAAAACGACAACACTGTCCACCGTGAACTAGTTGAGGGAAATCTTACGGTCTTTACACTGGTGAGTAGATTAGATGATCACCTTTGCACCAATTCTCTCATTCATTACTGTCTACTGAAGACATTTACACTCTTTCCACAACTTCATTTGTAAAACCTGGATGTCATGTTAAACCAGTTTGCATTTGCAATAACAACATCAATATAGAGTTCTCTTTTATTCTGTCTTAGTGATTAAAAATAACCTTAAGCTATTACAACACGTATACTTACTCTGGCAGTCGAGAGAGGATACCCAAAGAAAGAGAACTTATGCCATCATTGATCCGACCTGATGGTTTACGCTTCTGAACCCAGCTGACCACAAACTCCAGCCCAATAAAAGCAATGAAGAATGGAATACTCTGAAAAAGAGTTGGAAGAAAATAAGTCACAACATACATAGAATTAGATCCACCTTTCCTGCATAGACAGCAGTTTATGTTGCCAGATACTTGTCAGGTTGGCTGGCAACTCACTAGCTACTGCTGCGATAAAGTGCCACATGGACCTTATGAATCAGAAGGATGAAGGGTACCATTTAATCCACAAAACTAGCAAAATCCAGTCACATAACCTCCTCACATATTATTTTCTTTCATATCTTCTGCACATAAATTGTTAAATAGAATCAAAGTAAAAATATTTCCAAACTCCTATTTCTCATGTTCAAGGGAATAGTGAGAACAGCATCTTTTGTGGACTCCTCTAACCACAAAGTAAAACAGAATCTGCTTTCAATTTGATATGTAAGCGGTTTTTGAATGTGTTCAGCCACTGAATTTTGCATCTGACAATATTATCCAAAAGACATACTACAGAAAGTTTCTTTCCACTAGTCATTTCTGTTGTCATCCCTTATTTTCACAGGAGACCCAGTAACTCTGTAGCCCATTCCAATTTGGGCCATACATTTATTTTTTTTCAGACCAAGTAGCAGTGATACAATGCTCCTTTTTTTTCTTTTGGGTTTTACTAACTACAAAATAATTTTCTGCCTGTATGAAGAAAAGTATGATGACAAGAGTGAAATATTTTCTTATTACAATACTGCTTCATTCTAGGATTAAGCTCACACTGTCCATCTTGTATCCAAGGTCAATTGGCAAGGTTAAAATGCACAAAACCAGCAATCAGTACAGAAAGACTATGACTAGGCCGTGACTAGTGGTAGGACTGGTAACATCGTTGTGACCATACCATGCTTTATCAGTGGAGCCTGTTACAGCTGTTCTTAAATCTTCATTAGAATAGGCATGAGAAAAAGAATGAATAACAGAAATTGGGAGAGCATATGCTTTGTTACTGACACTGCAACCGTCCTGCACTCTGGGTGGAAGCAATGATGACGCAGTTGTAGCGTAGCAGTCACCACCACCAACAAAATCTACAATCTACAATGCTGGTGGCAAGGAAAATAGGAACTGGCTACTTCACTTGAATCAGATCTCTGTGCAAATGGATGTTCCTTCAACTGCCTCCCTTACACTGTAGAAAACTTTTAGATGCCTTCAGAGACATTCAGACAACTCCTTCTCAGTGGTATTAAAGCATAAAATTCCTACCATGTTTTTTAGGGATAAAGAAATGCAATCACAGTGAGGCCTTCTGCATCATTATGGGAGGCATCACACTGCCAAACTTGCCCCATTAGTCATCTCTGGCTGTCCCCTTCAAGCGACCTGCAAACGCATACAGATTCACAGACTGAAACCCGCCAAACTGCACTGCTATAGAAGGGAAGCTGTTCCTGCCTCTACAACATTTTAATGGGAGAAGCATGTTGCGTCTGCAAATGCCATTGCCTTTTGGAGGGTGCTCATTTTTGTTGCCAAGTGAGATATGATCCAGGAATTCCTACTAGGCTGGGACACTAAAGAGACTAAGATGGATATAGACCAGACTGCTCAGTCAAAGAAGAATGGGATGATTCAAACCATGCAAGCAGCAAGAGATTTATAACATCTAGGAAATGTGAAAGTTCATAAACTTCAGCAGCTCAGGATTAGGTTACAATAACAGATGAACAGAGATTAATATCAACATGGCACTTGCTAATCTTAGATGCCTAGCTTGCTCTTTAACAACATTTTAGGTATCTAAAAGCCTGTTTGAGGTACGTGTTAACTGATATCAAAAAACTTTGAAAGTGAAGGAAGGCCTATGGACAAAGTCTAAGCAGTACCCAAGAAACCAACGTGGTAAAACTTCAGATATTGGAAAATCATAAGTACATTAAAAAAATAAACTTTATGGTATTCCATTTGCAATTTTTTTAACTTTCTATGAAAATATTAATGCTCAGAGTTTTGCTCTAGCTGTTTCATTTCTAAATAGACAAGACTTTTAATGTATGTTTCTTAATTGATTCCTAACTTATGAAACAAAGGTTGATAATAAGCCACATGACCACAGCTGTACATTCCATCAGAGATAGAAAGTGTCTTAAGAACAGCTAAGAATCACGTGAGCACAATATTAGGAGCCAGTTCTAACACAGGCCACAAACAGTTTGAAGTTACAGAACAACAGAAATTGTACAGCCAATTTACTGTGCTCAGGGAAGAAGATGCTTTATTCACAAACTCAAAATAGCTAATGGGAAATATGTGATGCCTGTATTCTGTGCAGCAACTCATTTTACGCAGTAACCTCTGAAACAGTTACAATACTTGATTTTATATTAATATGCACTAATACAACTTCTCTCTCATTGACTTTCTTAAATATTTTCTTCCCACTGTGAAGCTGTGAGACAGCCAAGCATTTGATAGCACCTTTTGGCTCACAAATAGGGAGTGTCATAGTGAGGAAGATTAAGAAACATTCAGGCAGTTGTAACCTCCTGCCCATCAAAGAGCTTGCAAAAGGAAAGATTCATAGCATACTTCCTTGTATCTAAGAAATTAACACCTCTCTCCCACACACCCACATTAAGCTTTGTCCAAAGCAGGTCAAAGGGATCCCTATGCCATGCCTAGTATATTATTTACATGACCATAACACCTAACAGGTGTCATGGAAGAGGATCGTACCATGTTTGCTGACATACAAACAGAAAGAAAAGCCATTCCCTGTCCCAAACAGACTATGGCCAAAAGATGAGATGTAGGGCAGCATAAGGGTAATGCAAATAGTCCAGCAAGAGAGGAGACAGACAGTTAAACAGGCAATAGTCTCAGTAGCATAACCATACACACACACACATACCTTTTTTTTTTTTTAGTTAAAATTGCAGTGAAGGCATTTAAGGAACCTGTTGGGCATAAGTAGGTCTACAAAAAATTTCAAGGATTGCCTCTGCAAACAAAATAGCAAAAAGTTAAGAAATAGCTACTCAGCACCACAGGCCAGAGACAGAAGCTGGATTCTTTGATATCTGGCCTGTAAGTGTTTTACTCTGTAACCAGTTTCTTTCTCTTCACCCATCACCAGAAATACTAAATGGAGATTTATGTAATGGAT
Organism: Heliornis fulica; assembly: GCA_013399135.1. Classification (NCBI taxonomy): domain Eukaryota; kingdom Metazoa; phylum Chordata; class Aves; order Gruiformes; family Heliornithidae; genus Heliornis; species Heliornis fulica. The sequence goes on along the minus strand of VXBZ01005904.1, from coordinate 1,585,433 downwards.
ATTTGCATTAGCTTGTGGTTTACTTTGAATAACTGATCCATAACTTCAAATTCTTAGACTGAGTAGGAAAGATTCCTTTACAAGTAACCAACTCTTACAGAATACAAAGGACTGTTTAAAATCAGCTTCTGCTTTATACAGTTGCAAAAAAATAATGTTCTAAGTTGAAACTCTGCATAAGTTGTTTTTATTGCGAGTCCTGAAAGAGTTTCTGTTTTCATAAAGTCCTAGATTCTTGTAAGTATCTCAATTTTCATGTAAAACCAAATATGAAGGTTCTGGACCTCATTTAGAAGCAGCCTAAAATGTGAATTGAGTGTAAATATGAATTTAATCTTTAGGCTCTCAAAAGCTGAGATTAAATGGAAAGGAAAAACAGTGATTATTGAATTTAAAGCTTTAATTTTGGGGTGCTCAGCAGAAGGAACAGCACACACTCTCAGTCTTATTCAGGAAAGTCTGCTGAGCACAAGTGATAATTTCAGAACATAGCAAGGAGAAAATTGAAGTTGGTTTTGTTCATGAAAACTATATACAGCAAACAAAAAGCAGAATACCATCTAACCATCTGAAAATTATGAGAGAATAAAATAAAAAAAAACAAACATGTAAAGCATTATGTATAGAAGGATGCTTGTGGAAGGACAAGGCAAGCATCAGTATACTTTCTAAGAGTCAGAATATTCTGCCCTGGTGAAAGAAAAATTTAGATTTATTTTCTATCTTCTTCCTAGAAATAAGGAGAAAAATCAAAGGTTTTGAATTCCACATGACAAGAGTTCTTGCAAAAATAAATCCTATGACTATGGTGCAGGATTTGGACTCCTTTGTCACAGAAGTTTGGGGATATGTGAAAAAGGATTACTTTTCCCTGGGCACTGCTGAGGAGCTTTGCTACCAACAGTCACTGGTAGCTGATAAACTCATGTTTTAAACAGGACTCAGGGCCTTCACGTACAGCTTTGCCAACATAGAGAGCATGATGCAGGGACTAGGAGCTGTCCTGCCTCTGGAAATGGGATTAATATAACCACAGCCAGAAAGTACCCCACACAAGTTAAGCGAAGTTATTCTGTCCTCAAAATCAGAGCTGCTTCTCTTACTGTTTCCACTTGTCAGAGGTAATGGCACAGCTGACAAACTCAAAGGAGCTACTCCTACAAGTGCATGTAGTTTTTAAATCACCGAAGTTTTGCAGATCTCTAAAAACATGAACATTTGAATGAATTATGAGATTCTGCTATCTGCCTAGTGTTGGCATATCCCCACAGCTGTAGCCACATGATCTAATACACTAGAAATACTCTCATCCATCTGATACACGAGAGATCACATATATGAGATCTAAATCTCACTTCTTATACAGTGCCTTTGGAACACAGACACAAACCCAAAAACTATTTAGGAGACAATGACATCATCTGCAGTTTGCACCACACCAGCATCGTCATTACTGTCATTTGAAGTGAGTTATTTGAGCTGAGGCCTTCATTTATTACCAGGTTTATACTAGAAAATTTTTGTTCTGTGTTGGGCTGACGTCAGACATCCACTTCTGTATTTGTCCCACCTCAAGGGGTTACCACCCCAAGCTCCCCCTTTAATGGCTTATCAGATCTCTATTAAATCTAGCCCAGCTGAATCCAGTGGATCTGCAGTTACTGTGAATGTTCCCTAAACAGTCCGAGAGAGACTGACAGACCAGTCAAATAAACCACACTGACAAGCAGCTAGAGCAGGACTGTAGGTCCCTCTGACCACAAACACATGGCAGAAGAAGAGGTGTAAACACCACCTAAGCCATTCAGTTAAGACAGCTATACCACTAAACAGCTTTTACACACCAACCCAAAACAAGCATCAAAAGATCTGTTTGGGCAACAAACCCACTGAGGGAGATTCTAGTACAACTAAACCTGGATAGTAGCAACCAAAATGGGAATCCTTCTTTTTGTGTAGGTGTTTTTGAAAGATATATATTCCCTTACAAACTTATCACAATAGTGCTTTAAAACAGCCAAAGACTGTGGGCACTTTTGTAATGTAAGGAAGTATCAAGAATCCATCCGCTAACTTTTACAGCTGTGTGCCCAGCAAAACAAATTCCAAGTGCAGCCAAGGTCTGAGCTGAATATTGCATAGGTCTGCATGGGAGAGGGAAACCCAGGGATGGTAGGGAATGCTACTGGTGAGAAAGTGAATGATACTCTGGCAGAAACATGAGAACAGTGGAAGGGAATGAGATAAGCAGTAGGCAGAGCTGGAGGGAGAGATCAGCTGAGCAGGCAAGACCTTCAAGCTGTGAACAGTCTTCCTCCATCATGATGCTATAGCTTTAGTTGCAGAATGCCTCTGAGGAAAGCTGTCCATCAATCCAGTCACTGCACAAGCTGGCTCTGTTGCCTGCTTACTTTATCCAAGAGGGCAATGTTTGCTGATAACAGCCATCAGCGAGTGACTGCAGCGATTCCCAGAAAGCTGCTGACGGTGCTGCATTCTCTGCGCAACACATCAACCCCCCCACTCCCACTGCAGCACAATAGCATCTGCAAGGTTTACCTGGCAGAGGAGACAGTTAAAGCTAACAGGACCTTCTGTAAATATTGTGGGTTTTAAGCAAAGCTGGACTGAATTTACTTTGACAAGGGCAAAATACAGTTCATCTGTCATCTCCATGCAAAGTTCACGTCGTTTCCAGAGGAGCAGAGCACCAAGATATGTGCAATAGGTAGGACAGAAGGGAGCAAAGGTACCTTCATGGAAGTGGATAAACCGCAGGGCAGAAGGGGAGGGAGGGATATGCTGCTGCCTGCTGACAAGGGAATTCTCACCCTGACCTCTGTACTCTAGCCTTGGAGCTTAGCAGACTGCACCGTCCCAACACAAATATTTGTCCTCATTCTCTTAAACAATCTTTATTTTTTATTTTAAATAGTTTTTTTTATTATTCTTTCTTGACCGCACTTATAGTGACTCTCCTTAAGGGCACAGAGAGACCTGAATTTGCCTGCTTTATGAACCATAATCCCCAAACACGGGATCACATTTTCTGGGCTGCTCAGTTCCGTTTTGCTGTCACTGTATCCAGCCGCGCTGACAATATGAACAATCTCACTCACCATCAACGCTCAGATATCTGGGGTGCTTTCGCAGGAGAAAGCATCCGAGCCTTCATTTACAATGCATTTCAAGAGCTCACGCTTACATAGGCAGCTCACAGACAGAGGCCCCAGGAGTGAAAGCGGTCAAAGACAAGGTATTTAATCTTAATTTAGGTGCCCTTCGCGGGCATTGTTCCCTCGGGCCGCCCGTGGCTTTTTAAAAAAAAGGCAGGAGGCAGCTGCGCGCAGGGTGGGCGGAGGGTCCGGCCAAGGATGCTGCAGGGGCGGAGGCGGAGTGGAAGGAGAAGAGGGGGGGAGCTCTTACCTTCTCTACGTAGTCGGGCACCTCCTCCAGTGTGCGGAAGGAGCTCTCGCCGGGCGGCAGCACGTAGAAGAGAGCCCGGAGCTGCTGCCCCGGCGTGGTCGCTCGCGGGCCGCCCGCCTCAGTGCCCACCATCGCCGCGGTGCCCGTGGCCGGCTCCGCAGCTGCGCTGCAGGTGCCCTGGTAGCGGGGACCCGCCCGCCCCGGGCTCTCCCGTTGTTCCTTCCCGGCCCCGCGCTCAGGCGTGGCCCAGCGCTCGGACTTTTGACTCGGGTCCGCGGGCCGGCCGCGGTTCCCCACGGCGATGGGGGACCCAGAAGGCGGCTTTTGGCGGGAATACCTCCCGTTTCTCATTGAATCGCGCTGCTGTGGAGGGTTTGGGCGTTTGTTAGGCTGTGGTTGGGTTTGGGGGGTGGGGGTGGTTGTGTCATCACATGCGTGGAAAACTTGTGGGAGTCAAAGTCAGGAGAGCCCTTACACACCTATCTACCCACGGCACATCGCCCTGGAAAGTCCAGGAACAGCAGAGCTGTCGCGATCCTTGTTCAACATCAGAGTTCAGCGCACACACGAAAAAATATGCTGCTGGGGGGATTTACTCCTTCACAAACAGCAGAATTCTCTGCAGCTGAGGGTTCTGAGAAACCAGCTGGGGTGTGCTCCTTTGGTCCGCTGGCTGGGTGAGGATAGCACTCTTCCCTCCCAGAGGTGTTCTGGGTTTTAAACTTTCAGAAGGGATTATGATGGCTGACTTTTATACAGATCTGATTAATGTGACCATGCCTAAGTTATCTAAAAATCCTTCATTTACAAAGGAATAAAAGCGAGGGAAATAGAAACAGTAAGAATGTGTGCTAGATCCTTGTGGAAAATTACTGTTATAAATGAGAGTAAGGGTGGCTTTGTACATTTGAGCCTTCAGTCTGAAGCTCAGGAGTGTGCATTTCCCTGTCCAACGTTTGTCAGTCACACTTGGTATGTTTGGTGTTAGTACAAATAATAAGCTTTGTGATAAAAATACACTAGCCAGAAATGAAGTAACACAATGTCCCAACAACACCTTCATCTCAAACATTCAGTTCCACTTACGGTTTTTGTGAAAGAAATGGACTGTAAATCCTGCTGTGAAGGATTTTGCCACACTTTAAATCCTACCAGTAATTAAATTAAGAAAGACTTTCTACTTTGAATCAAACCTTAGTTTTAGAAAGGAACTATGACAGGCAACTCCATCTGAAATTTCTGTTTAGAAAAAGAAACATATGTAGGATTCGACATTAAAATAACTGAGGCGATGCATGTTTGTGATGTTTGTATTAAATATGTTGCCATTTAAACAACAGCTGGGGGGAGATTTAAACAAAATTCTGCAATTTGAATACTGTAGTGCCTGAACGACAGAAGATTATTGGAAGTAACAATAAAATATTTTACTCTAAACTGAAAACTGTAAAAGTATTTTAAAATGGTGATAAAGGTGAAATAGATTTGGACACACTCTTAAAATGTATAGATTATACTAGTACTATAAGGAAAAATTAATAAATTTATTAAAACACTTTAAAATTACATCCTAGTGTTCTCAACTGCAATGTTTTATGTTAATCTGAGGTTCTTCTAGAACTCCAGTTATTAACTTCTAAAATTAGATTTAATCTAATTGAAAATTCCAAATTTACTTAAAAAAAACCCCATCACACAAATCAGCAACAGTCTGACTACATATCCATTGAAGGCACTGACATGACAGAAAATGCTTTTTCATTTAGATTAGTTTAGATGTTTCTGTGGTGTTACTGTCATGTTCAAGCCCATCCTAACCTCACCCTTCATTGCTCTGGTGCCAGTGTTCATCTCGCCTGCAGAGTTTAAGTGACCAAAACTTGATCCCACAACAAAATTATATCACTGAGCACTATCCGAGGACCACTCTATTATGAAAAGAATGATTAGCAGGGCAAGGGAGACCATGGCCACAGAAGGTGAGATACATTTCAGGTACCATGGAACCACTACCCATATCACACCATTCTGGGAAAGAGAAACCATCAGGGTTTTTTGGTCTCTACAATTTCTAAAAAAAAAAAATTTTTTGGAGAGCCTTTGCCGTGTAAGTTATCACCCAGCTATCACCATACTGAAATTTACATTCTCAAAACTAAAGGAAAATTTGAACTTGGATTATGCTTCACAGGGGAAACAAATGGGTTGTGTTTTCCAGCTTCTTGTATCCAAGGAAACATAGATGATAGCACTACGATAAATGCGATTCTGGTGTGTAAAAGAGCAACTTTAAATCCTATCTGGAGCATCTATGAATTTCAGACAGTCTTTAGTCATCTGGCTGTACAAATGTGGCTGTGGTTGCTTGTGTAAGCGTTGAAACTTAGCGTGCAGTATCCAGTGCTCAGTTTCTTCTTTAAGAATGGAATAGAAAATAAAGCATACGGGAGAGTTGCTTTACTGGAACCTCTAATCCTCTACTAGAGACTGCTCCTTCCATTCAGTGTCCTTTTGGATTTCGTTGGGTTTTGGTTTTGTTTGTGTTTGCTTTGTTTTGCAAGGGGTTAAATAGCTTACTCTTTTCTTTTTACAACAAAAATGGAAAAGTAGGTATTTGCCATTCTATGTTGCCATCAGAAATGCAGAAGGATATTTCGTCTGGAGACTGGGATAGTGCTGTTGACTAGTAGATCGTTCCAGTAACTAAGGCAACAAAAGCCTCTGTTCTAATTAGAGGAAATTGGGGAGCTTGCCTAGCATGATCTGTAGGTGGATGATATTTTGTTTTCTCCAAATAACTCCATCCCACCCATTTCATGAACAGAGAACGCCCAGACACTTCCTGTTTGGGTCTCTTTGAGCAATAAACCAGCACTAAATAATAAACTCATAAAGGGAATTAGGGCAGGTTGAAATTGGGATGGGCGACATACTCTGCCTTGGCAATTGTTCACAGCAAACTAAATCATATCCAGAACTGAGCTGGGCTTAGCATGCTCTATTTACACAGCAATATCTTTGAATATAGAAACACTAAATGAGTACATGGTGATGAGCAGATGTCGGAAGTGTTTGTATCACTGCTCCAGGTATGCGGCACTTACATTCACACTTGCCAATGGGTGGCATTAGGGGAGCACGAGAGCATCAGTCTTCTTATGAAACTGGTATTACAAAATATTTTAAACTTTGGCTTTGCCAGTGATAAATACTGTTTCACACAGTACCTTTAAAAAAACCTTATTCGTGTGGGTTTTGTTCATATTAAGCTATATTAAGGTGTATTAATATGCACTTCTTCATAACAGCAAAGTACCAACTCCAGACACCTGAAGAGAGGTGTTCTACATATGTTCTGCATATTAAGATGTTCTACATACTAATGTTATGATACACACTTAACCACTTACTGCTAACTTTCCATTTCTTTCTATGCAGGACTGCTAATCACAGAACAGTCCTCATGTATGATAAATCTAATATTCTTATTTAATTAAATACAAATTCACTAGCAAAGTCAGTATATTCACGGGTTGTCAAGGTGTCCAGAAAAAATATAATATACCCTTCTGAGACAGTCTTCTGAGCAAACTTACTGTGTTAAATGTAGATGTTAGAATTTTGTGTTTCATTTTTATTACCATCTATCTTGATCCAGGTTAGGTTCAGGGAGATTTTGGGGTGTGGGGCGTTGTTGTTGTTGGTTGTTGTTGTTGGTGTTGTTGTTGTGGTTGTTGTTGTGGTGGTGGTTGTTGTGGTTGTTGTGGTTTGATTTTAACAATGAAATGTCTGATAAATGTCTTCTTTTCTGGACAATTTTTTTTTTTAATACTTAAAATACCTTCTGTTTCTTCCTCTTTCCCCTAGCATATTGACCACAGCAATCATTTGCACCTTAGACACTTCCACACAGCTGAACCAGATGCTGACTTTCTGCTGGAAAATGGGCGGGCAGCATTGCTCGCTCTCTCCTTACTTCTAACAGGCTTGCTCTGCCATTTACCTTGCCATGGCACACTAATGATTGACAGGCTTCCTCCTTGAACTGACTTACCTCACAAACTCACATCACAAGAAATTAAGGAAGAAAATAAAGTTTTACATTTTTCAAGTGCTTTAAGCGAGCTGAGTGGTTCATGAGATGGTCTAGGGAGTGCAGGAGTTGGCACAAAAGCCCAGGAGAGAGAGGGTAGAACCACAGAGCTACAAACCAGCTATAGGAAAATGAGTGGAAACAGGACTTCTTCATTTCAGCAGGAGAAAGCTATAGCATCAACTGAACAGCTTAGAGTCACCACCTTCTATGCATCATCCAAAAATATGTCAGGCTTCGGCAGGCTATCGTATGTCAGCATTCAAGTACATTCAAAGAGATGACGCTTCCTTTACATCGGTGCTTCAGTAACTTCCCCTTTCAAAGTTATCTTTTTTTTTTTTTTTTCCCTGGAAGGCCCTAGCAGGGTGGAAGCTCTTTCTGTTGTTTGCCTGTTCACGTAATTATGTGTGTCATATACAGTGTTTTAGGGATAGGTTTTGTCTGGACAGGAAAACTTCCTGGTATCCCATGTTCTAGCTGCCACACATGAATGGTGCCATGGGGCATATTCTGGAAGGAGAGGAAGATCACAGTCCCCACAGGATCCACAAGGCTGTCAGGTTGCAAGGAAGCTGGGAGGGGGTCATCCAAGAGGTATAGCAGATGAGATGTGTAGCATGAGATGGAGAAGCAGAAGCCTATCAAGAAGACACCACAGCGGCTCAAAGCTGCAAGAAGGAGGTTCTCCTGGAGACCAGAGGAGCTTTGCTGAGGTTGTTGCAAGCCAGGAAAACTGCTAAGATTACAAGCTGAGAGAGTCTGAAGGCAATGTTTCACCCTGTTAGGACACAGTGAGCAGGAGTGGAATTGACATTCATGCTCTATATTTTAATTAGTTCTCAGTCATCAAAAAATCGGTTTTCTGTATTTCAAAAGCTATTTTGTTCAAGTTCCTTTTCTAATAAAACAATGTTAGAGATAGAAAACCCTTTGAGTGTGGCTGCTGTACTGACTGTAGGGAAGACAGGTAGAGAGTTTCATCTGGAAGTTATGCTTGATTTTTGGGAGCCAATCTAAAGCAGACAGCCCTCTAACCTGTTTGCATGTTGGCTTTCTTAAACAGTTCTGTAATGGCAAGAAGTTGCCACAGGAGCCTAAGTAGTGGGTTTCAGCCCACCCCCACTTCCATCTGTGCATCACACACCCTCCCTGCTTTCCTTGTGCAAGCACTGGTGGCCATTAGATGCTGAGCTGAGCCATTCTAACATGCTCCACCTACAGAAAATAGCCCAACCAAGCAAAATGCTAAAATTCTAAAATTGGGTTGAGTTCTTCTGGACAGAAGACAGACATTCACAACAAAAATTATGATCAGGCAGACATGGTAGTCTAGACTCTACCCAGATGGAAAAGGTTTGGGAATTGCAGAAGATTGGGCTTATCTCTTTATCTCATGCCTCAGCTCTGTAGAGAGATTTGCCAGTGAACAGGCATGTGGTCTGACTAGATTTTCATTCTCTGCATGTATCAGTTGTCCATAAGTGGGCTTCTCGGCTGCCCAGCTACCAATCTGTTTAAGCATTTGACTCTTAATTAGGTTGGTTATTGCACCCCTTGAAGTTGGTTTCTGTGCTGCTTAATTCCTCAGAACCTTAAAGAGCTCCAAGAAGCTGCTTTTAAGCCCCAAGCAGCCCCACAGTCACTCCCGCCTGATTCTGATGCAGACAACACAGCTGCCTAGTGAGTCAAGATGCCACCATCAGAGTACTCGGGCAGGCTGGAGAATAAGGCAAAATCTTTTAAGGGTATTTCTGTATTATTGTTGCAGCATTTTCTGCTCTTGAAATACTTTAACCTTTTGCTCCTACTGAGGAAAAATGCATTTGGTTTTTTTGGTTGGAGAGGGGATGGGATGGGAGTTACTGGAAAAGTAAATTCCATCTTCGATGCAGGCCTATCAAGTAGCTTAAGAACAGCCTGCCCACCTGCTGTATTTTCAAATTGTATTTGGCATGCTCTGCTGTGCAAATTCTTGCACTTTGATTTCTGAAAATCTTAATTTCTTAGGAACACACGTCTTCAAGTTGCATGCTGTAACCTACATGGCACGTCAGCATTGTATAGCTTACAACCTTGGATTCAAGATCGATATCTTACACATCAAGATCATTTGATCAGACATTATTACCTATTTGCCAGGTCTTTGTAGCTCTGACAAGTGATTATAAATGTTTGCTTACTATCACTACAGTGGTCTTTCATGGTTTTGAATCAGCAGCACATGAATATCGACACTAGGTAGACCCACAATTATGAAACATCTGATGACATGAGCACACGCTACAATTTTACTGCCTGTGTGGACAGGAGTCATATGTGTAATTTCTGGGTGGAAGCATAGGATGTACCAAAGATGACTTTTCAAACATGACTAACCAAAATACTATTTTTTTCATGTCATGAGGAACAGCTCTGCAGAATCAACAAAAAGACAGTTGTCAAATAGATATTGAACATCTTTTGAAAGCTATTGTCTAGTACCACCACCAGATGTACTTAATAAAAATACCTGGGTAATATAAAACTTAAAATATCAGGCATTAAAGGAACTATTTTTCTTTATCAGTAAGAACAGGGACTTTGCTTCCCTATGAAAATAGCTTCTACTTCTTCCTAGCCTGCAAATCTCTAGTCCTTAAGCAAGAAATAACTTCCTGTTATTTAAAATACAGAGTTATAAATGCTGAACACAATTTCAACAATATGAGAACAATACCTAGCTAACCAAGGTAGTCGAACACCTTTATATTTTCTTCCAGTGAATAGTTACCTAGCTCCATCAGGAAACAAGCCATCTGTGCCAGCAAGCCTGGTAGGAGATGGACACTGCCACCCCCCAGAGTCTCTAGCCACTCCAGAACTAGCATTCAGCACTGTCTCTATAATCCCCCTTTGTAGAGATTGTTCCCTTGCCTTGTTTTTGAGCCAGTCCAGCAGCCATGACACAAATTCAGGTATGAGAGCAAAGCAGCAGCTTTTATCCTGCTGCCCAGAGCCACAAGCTTCCAGCCTCCTCCACCCAGTGTCTCCACCCACCACTCATCCACAAGTAGTCTCCCTCTCCCCCTCCTTTTTACATTCAATGCTCAGACTGCTCCAGTAGCTCTCTCTCCTGTCCATGACTTGCCTGTCAGCCTTGAAATTGAACCGTTCCTCCCATTGCTCCCTTACCCAAGCATATAAATACTCTGCAAAGCACTCCTCCCGCTGTAAGACCTACCCAGGAAGATACAACAAGTTCTCCCCACAGCCCAAGCCTGCATAAAGCCACCCTTCATTGCTGCAGTACTTCTGATATGCTCTATATAACCTGTCAAGTGTTCAGGACCAAACCTTACAATACTGTAGCAACCCATCCTACCTGGAGACAATCCAGCATGCTCTTCACACCCCAGCTGGCTCTGTGATTGCCAAAAGAGCTATGACTTGAAGTCCTACTATCCTAAATAGGTGATTTCTTAATCAGCAAACAGATAAAGAGAGAAGTTGCAGGCTCTTCTTAATTAGTAGTCTCCCTTTTTGAAGTTAACTATCTGATGTTTTTAGCTTCAGAAGGCCCTGGAAGCTTTCAGAAATAGCTAATATTTGAAATGTGGACTGAAAAAAAAATTGAAGCTAGAGCAAAAGCTAATTAATAAATCAGGAAAAATCTGCAAAGAGTTGTTGGGGAAGGGAAAAGTTAAAAAAAAAAACCAAAACCAAACAAAAAAAAAAAAGGAAGCAACTGAAAAGTCATTGAACTCCAAAGTTTCTGGGATATTTGAAATTGAGAGCAGAAATCTAGTTAGAAATCCTAGTACAAATTAGCACGCGATGAGGCAATTAAAGACTACTGTAATGAATAAGCACTGGAACTTTTAAATAAAGGATAAATGTTTTCAATCTCTGAGTCCTTATTTTTTTATTTATATGTGAACTTGAACAAGTTCATTTCATGCTCCACACTTTTTAATGCCGTATGAAAAGCAAGAGTAACTCTAAAAGTTATTTAATGGATTATTGAAATTAGTATGATCAATCACATACAAGTAATATGTCAGATTTACCACAGCAAAACCTTTTTTTTTCCTCTAATTATTATGAAGATTATAAATAAAAAGATACATAGACATTTCATCCATGCATGTACATCACTTTGAGGAAAAAAAAAATCCACTACAAAATTCACTTATGAAATGCCTATTTTCTCCTCCTTCCTTCTAGTTCCAAAATTTAGTTCTCCATATACTCATGAATGTTTCTAATCTATTTTTATGTTCAGAGAATGAAATAGGCTTCAAATTTGTATGTCATAAGTATGGAATGTATTCCCTGATATTTAGTTGTGGGGAATCCTTCCAGTGTTACAGAGTAACTTAGACAGCAGCTGTGATCAAGATGTCCAGAAGGTTTTCTTCACTGTGCTGTTTACCTGTTCCAAAACACTTACTGATTTAATATCTGAGCCAAAGCCCAATCTGAATCATAAGATTTGTATGTTTAATGTTTTGGGGGATGCTTAGGGGCTTGTGGTGTTTTTTGTGGCAATTTTTCAAGATACCGTGAGACAAAATAGTGGAAAATTAGAAAAAGAGTTGCGATAGTCCAGATGCAACTGTCAAGGTCAGTCCTGTCTACTTAGAGTAGGTTTGCAATGAATCAACTCCATAATTTTGACATGAACCATTTCTCTAGCTTTTAAGAGACTGATGAGCTACCTGGTGAATGCATGTTCGTTCTTAAAAGATTATGAAATCTCGCACAATCTGAAGAGTCACTCTGAATAAAGCAATGCTATTTATAAATATTGAATTTTCCATTTTTCTGTTTAAAAATATTACATTGACTTCACAGCTCTCTACAGTTACTTGCAAATTGGTGAAGTTTTTGGACCACAGTTCTCAACCGGTAAAACTGCTGTTGGCATGTTAGAGACATTTCTGTAACATTGTTAGTCCTTTCCTTATGGGCCACAGAGAGGTAAATATTTGAATTTTGGAATGCAGTGAGAGGAAAGGATGGGATGGAGAGTATGGAAACTGAGAAAAAACACAGAATATCCTCTATCAACTCTTTAGAACTCAGAAAAGAAAGTTAATATTAACTTCAGATACTCTTTGAGAAATGCCACTGAATATGGGTGTACCTTTGGCGATGAGATGGTCACGAAACTAAAGGAATTTGAAACATATTGACCTATGTCTTGAGTTTTTTACTGGATTTAAGTTACCAATATTTTATTATATAAGTTTTATTATGATGAGGTTGACTTTGTGCCTTGATTTAGGATGAGAACAATTGAGATACCAAATTCTCCACAGAACAAGAATTACATTTTCCAGTAAGTTCACAGGTTCAGTACACTATGATGATAGATATTCCATAGATACAAGATATGCAATTAATGAGTTCCAGTGAATCAGGCTAATTAGATTCAGGGAAATTATTTGATCTTCACTTGATTTTGTAAATCATAAGCACACAGAAAAAAGATCTTAAATGTACTTTAAAATATCCTTATTGCCTTGAGCATCACAGCATCACTTATAGGAGGAAATATTATGTTTTGTTCCATGTTAGGACATACTTCTATTTGAATTGGAGATCAGTATGGGAAGTGAGCTGATGAATTGTTTTTCCATGCATTGTCACCTTTTCTTTGCATTTGAGAGGTACAATACAATTTATTTTCTTGTTGCGAGTCTGGGGAATTTGCCATTATTCAGTTGATATATTATACTTATATGCCAATTCATAGCTATTAAAATCACAAATTTTATTTATGCAAGTAATTATTGCAGCCATAACTGGCTTTCCCAAATCAATTAAATTAATCAATCAATTAATCCATACATTGTTTTCCTTCCAGAGAGGAAAAACTAAAAAACAAGGAGTGTTCCAATTAAAATGCAGTTTGCAGTAATCAAAGTGGTGTTAAAGAAAGACATTGCAGTTCATGTTAGATACTTCATTATTCACATTCAGTTTCATTCACATTCAGCTTTGTTTTCTTTTCTAATCAAAAGGTGTTTATCTAAGCCTCTATTCTGCAAATTTAACAAAGAACCAACTCCAATAAGCCAATAGTGAGATTTTGATAGGTATTCAACCCAGGACAAAAAAGGGGTTCAGGTTTTCTTGGTTTTGTTGTGTAATGAAATGTCGATAGTATATTTCAATAAATTCATTCATGCAAAGTCTGCTTTTAATTTCACAAGATCCTAACTCCAGTTCCATCGGTCTTATCTTCGTGCCATCACTGGATCTTCAATTCATCTTTCTTTTAGTCTCTTAAGAGTCTAATGATAACATAACCTTTAACAGGAATCTGTCTGAGCCAAAAAGGAAATCATCTCAATAATGCTGCATGCTAGTGCTTTGTGTACATCTCATTATCACAATATGCTAAGTCAGTCAGAGGCTAAGCATGATATTGAAAACACAAGAGGAAGTCCTTATGAAAGTAAAACTGTTCTTCGTAGTAGAAGACTGGTAGTTCAAAATCATCCAGATGTCTCAGGGTTGATCAAAAATGTAACAGCAGTAGATACATGGTCACTATGGGACTGCTCTTTATCTTGGTGTCGTATCAATCTACTGTAAATATTTTGTCAAGGGTTCTGCATAGGGCTAGGGAGAAAGTTGGGCTACTTTCATCACTAATAAAGCAAATACTGCAGTCTTTCTGTCAAAAGGAGTAAACGTGCCTGTGCTTTCCTCATCCTCTTTTTTTAACCCACTAACACTTTCATTCACTGTGAATGCCAAGATTACAAAGAGTAAAAGGACTGTTTATTCAAAAGACCTTCTGAAATCTTTGTAGGAAATAGGAGGCCTTGCATTTATACTAGTAATCCCTCACCTCCTAACAACACTCATCTGCTTGGGAGAGAGAAGTGTTGTAACATCTGGCTAGTGTGGTGAGTTTTCATCTTCTATTGGGAGGGCTGATGTCATGTAAGGAACAGGGGAGCAGACTAACCGCTGTAAATAAGAGGCAGCAGCAGTGCTTACCCTGGGAGCTGGGGCTCATGGATCAGTTGAACGGCTGCCTGCAGCCCCCATGTGTTGATTCTGGCCCATTAACCATCCTATTAATCTTCAAAAAGCTTTAAAGCCTGAAAGTTTTGGATAGTGAATAGAGGTGAGAATTTGCAGGTGTCATTCACACAATACAGCCGTCTTCCCCCCTCTTTTCAACCAATGGCTTTCCCAGTCTATTAAAGCACAGAAGGAAATTCTTTCCACCACATTTTACCCCGTCTGGAATTTCCAGGAGCATCAGGATTTTCGACATTCTGCAAGATGGCAGTGCAGATGTAAAGGAACAGAAAGACAGCTTATAAGCATCAGAAGGATATGTGTTTTGGAAAATTTATACACTTCGTTCAGCCCACATCCTTTAACTTTCAGTTTTTGAGTGTCACCACAATATATAGCCGTCACGAGTCATCTCAATTCTGTATCAACCAACATTCCAGTTCTCTCTAATATCCCGCTCTACTCTTTTGGGAAAGAATAGCATGCAAGAACAGGGCAATTTTGGGCAATTCGAAGGTTATACCATGCTTGACACCTGACTTCACTTTAGTAACACCTGCCTGAAGAATAATTAGCAAGCCACTTTTAAAGAAAGAACTTCCATACACCACAGATGGCATTTTTCATACCAGACAGGCAACGGTGTATGTTGGAAGTGAGCCAAACTGTCTGCAAAAACTGTGAGAAATTCAAGACAGACATCTGAGTGGAAGGAAAGTTTTACCTTCCTCAACACCCCTACCCCACCACAACTGCCCAGGAACATCTGTTCAAGGCTACCTCAATAAATAATGTGCTCTATTTTTCTTATCTACTAAAGCTACAAATTACAGGGGAAGGAAAACAGCGTAGCAGGCTTCTTTTATATTGGTTATGAAATGTATGATTTAATAACATAACGTGATGATTTGCCAGCTATAGAAATCCACATCATAGGACTCTTGGTAGAACCAAGAATAAAATTTTCTTAACTGGCTGGTAATATGGGGTCCTCAACTCACTTCTCCATAAAGCAGTCCTAATTTTCAGTGTACTCAAAACTTTGTTGAAATCAGGATACCATGTGTCATAACAGAGGCACAAAATCAGCACTTACTTTGGAAATTATTGGCTAATGACTTAATCCTGGACTGTTCACTGATTTGTATGAACCTTTGTGTGTACTTTGGGCTAAATCCAAATTTCTGTGAAATCAATTGTAATCTTTCCATTGCCATCTATAGGATTTAGGTGAGGTCTTTAGGTTCCTTAGAAGAATCTGTACTCCTTTCCTGTTAAAATATGCTATATAAAAGTTCTGAGAACTCTTCATAATATTGTCACCAGAATCAAACGTCCTATGCAAATATACTAAAATTAGAAAAGTAACAGCTCTGTGTTTTACTTAGTATTGCTTATGAACTAAAAAAAAAGTGTATTTTATTTCCATAGTTCCACTATATGGGTATATACATGTGAGTTATAGAAAAAGACATACCAAATTATTTACAATGTGTTGTAATTCCAAACTAGGTTGACTAGGTTGTTGGGGGTTTTTTTGTCCCCTAGTAGTTTTTACTCTCTTAAATGCATTTCTGTGGTGATTCCATAGAATTTTTCTAAGGGACTTTTCAAGATAAATTTTTAATTTGGGAAAATGCCCGTTCCACTATTTTCTCAGCTGTGCATGTGACTTTCTTGACAAATAATTTGGTAAGCATTCAGAATAGGCACACTTCTATAAACCCTATAGTTCATAAGCAAACATAAGTAACATTTACATTAACATATACGGTGTCTATATATTCATGGCGACACAAGGATGAGAATGTGTCCCTAAATACTGAATCACTTATACTGATATTTGCCATGTTCATTCCTTCATATGTTTTTAGAGCACATTTTTATAACACAAAATGCATGATATTATGTGGATATATATGGATATAAAACAAGAAAGTTCCAAAAGAAATGAATTATTGTGCATGAATCTGAAACTAGTTGGTCACTAATGTAAAACAGAATTTTACAAGGTTTGTCTTAATGGCTATTAAATTGTCAAAATTTACAAATAAAATCCAAAAGTTAGGAGAAAAGTACTTCTGGCCCTCATCAGTCTATCCACGGACTGGTAATGTTATTTTGTTAGACATCAGAACAGAATATTTAAATTAAATTATATAACCTTTAAAGTTATAAGCATATTAGGTAAAAATTTCTAAAATAATGACATTGATACCAAAAGTATGAAACAATTTATGGAGAGACCAGGGACATGGCAATATACTTTATTTCAGCCAATTAGTCTTCTGAAAAGAACTAATGCCATTTTAATAATTATTTAACATCCTGGATCACATCCATATGCCTTATCTCAACTGTATCTTTCACTGCGCTTTGAAGAACCATGGGGTTTTTTGGGGTTTGTTGTTGTTGTTGGGTTTTGGGGTTTGATTTTTTGGTTTTTTTTTTCGTTCGTTTGTTTTTGTTTTGTGTGAATCCTGTTAGGAGAAGGACTCAGTGTCTCAAGAGTTGGGAAAGGTTGTCACAGAAAGCATTCAAGGACCAGAACTAAGAGCATTCAAGGTCCAGAACTACGAGCAGAACCAAGTCCTCACAGCACACTTTAGTAAGGCACTGAAGTTAATCCCAACAGGCTTACTGGGCCCATGATACAGGGTGGCCAGTACTTGGGTCCTTTTTGGTTATCCATTAAAAAGGCCATTTGAAAAGTTACCTTTTATTAAAAGTCTTTGGAGTCTGTTTACAGAAAGCACTGAAAAAGGGGGAACTATGATTATTTCCTCTGCCAACTGCTATCTAACAAGCTCTTGATTTGCAACACTTCTTGGGGTGTTCTCTGTTGATACTATCCAAGTCTATTGCCCATGTCTTTGTTTTCAACTGAATGAAATTTCCACAACTAGGAATCAAGACAGTTCAGATGCCAAGGAAAGAGACAGTGGTTAAGAGATGTGTATGCATGGCTTAGAGGTAATGAATGGCTGAGAAACTTCCAACACAGTTGCAGTTTATACAAATGACTCCGATAACCACTTTTGATGCCATATGGAGACCCTGACTAACAGCCAGGGGCCTTAAATTACATTGAAATCAATACCTACACTGCAGGTTTCAGCTGTAAATTATGTCAAAAGACTATAGGCTTGAAAATGAATAAAATGTATAAAAGCAAATGAACTCTAGAAAGTCCTTATTAATTTGAGGTTATTATGGGCATCATTGCTGGAGCCCTATGCCAGTTATTGCTGGCTATCAACTGCGTTGCCTTTTAAAATTAATATAGACATCAGGTTGTATACAGAATTCTCTCTTTCAATCCACACACATTACATAACGATATTAAATTACAGTATGTAATTGGGTAAACACTACTCCTTAAATTTCTTGGATCTTGTAGCTAATCTCAAATACTGCTTGTACTCTATTAAATACAAGCTCACCCAAGAGACATAAACTGACTGAAGCCAGGAAATTCTAAGCGAAGGCTCAAGCTGACATTTTGTCCCCAACTTATATAACTATGTTTCCTCAGAGCTACTAAGGGTGCACGTCCTAATGGTGTCTCTTTCTTTATTTGGACAAATAATATTATTGCAGCAGTCAGAGCCTTCATCTCAGAAAGCATGAAACATAAACTACCTTGAAACTTGGCCTGTGGGGGAAACACAGAGGTATACAGGCTGTCCTTCTTGGGCTACTTTTTTAACTGGTTTTGGATCCGATTGAAAGAAGAAAGTAAAGAGAAGCATGTAATGAAATTACCAAACTACTTCCATTATGTGATTTAATAAGTTCAGCTAACTTGTAATGGTGTTATTTTAACCACACCTCTTGCACTGCTATTGTAAAACTAAATCTGGAAACAATGAAGCCACAGTAATCAAAAAAGCAAAATAAAAACTCAACAGTTATAAAGGAAGAGAAAGAAACCCTGCAAATAAAATATAGGTTTTTACCCCAGAGACAGAAGAAAGAATTTTAATCATCCATCATGTAAAAAAATTGAACTGTTGCCTTTTTACAGTTGATTGTATTTTCATATGTGTTTACTATGAGTTCACATTCCTATGTCTACCTCAGTAATACACCAATGACAGAACACCAAAAAGAGGTGGATAGATATGATATCAAAATTACTGTAACTCAAAAAATACATCATTAGTTCTCAGAAGCAGGATTAATTGACAATAAGATTAAAAAGTGATTAGCCATTATTTAATAACAGGAACAAATAAAGATAAACAAACTAAACTAGGTTTCATCACACATCATTCTGCCATCAAGTGCATGCACAACTTTGGGAAAAATCTCAATTCTAGGGCTTGATTTTGTCCATCTGTTAAATGGTATATGCTTAGCCATACCATATGGCTAAGAACCCCCTGTTAGTGTGAAGACATATATAAACCACTGAAGATAAAACAAAACTTCAAGTTATCATTCAAAAGCCTTTATCCATAGCTGTTTTCAACAACAAAATTATGCTAAAACTTTCATACAAAGTCATAATATCTTACAGCAGGTGGCTAATCCCAGGGGCTTCCATGTGACAGTTTTTTAATAATTGGGGTATTAAGAACAAAATGAGACATCATCTGTACCAATTGAGTCCTGAGCAGACCCGCTAACCCACAAAGTGGAGTTGAAGTGCAGGGCATTGGTTACCACTCTGTGTGGCTTGGATATGGGTTAGCTGAAATCTGGAAGAAGCACATCTGTATCTGTGGGGCTGTGCTTGTAAGTAATTCCTTCAAGACCATCACAGGAATCTCTCAGTGCTTAGACTTTGTAACATCACCCTCTGCCAGTGTGGGATCTCTGCACCATATTGCACTCACTGATGTTGTGCCCACAAAGCAGATGTTTAAAGCCACCAGAGGTCTTTAAGTAATCTCAGAGGTTAGTACATACAGTTAGCACCTTTCACACAAACTCAAAGTCTGATCTGCTTTTAAAGCATGGGAGACCATCAATTTTGTTAGTCTTCTTTCTTTTCCCTTTAATATACATTTACATTATTTGTTCCTTTGTTTGAAGTTACATTCCATTTTCTAAACAAAAATTGTCCTGGCACTAGGAATCCATTTGCACATTTCTCTCCAGCCTATGGTTTAAGTCTCAACAGATTCACTTAAAACTAGGAAAATGGGAAAAAAATTTACTATCTTTCTCAATAGGAAAAAATTCTTCCTGGTAATGAGATTACTTCAGCTCACGGACTGCCATCATCACACATATTGGCTGCTCCCTTACTTCAAGTTTCCAGTCAAATCACGGTGCTGGTAACAGAATCACGGACATCCTAAAACGCCTTGGGCTAGGAACACATTGCTGGTGCATTTCAGATAAGGTAAACAAAGGACTTGCAGTTGTTTTCTAAAATGTCTGTTTGGCTGATCCTTTTTAAATTCAGTCTTAAATGTCATAGGCAAGACAGCGAGAACCAATTCTTTAAACCTGAAAAGGAGTTTCTGGCAAGAGAAGCAATCGTGCTCTCTCGCCTCTTTACTAGCAAAACAAACCATGTTATATTTGACTGTCTGTTGTTAAAAGGTGTTATTTCAATTCAAGATGCTTTTTCTTTTTCAACTTTTCATTATTACTTTTTCTTTTGAAATTTAGATATTCTTACTTTAAAAGGGAGAAAAAAGGAGCCAAGAGTAAAAAGCTTTGGTTTCAATCAGTGGGTTGGTTTTGTTTTTTTCCAGTTTTGATAATTACCACTGCTACCCAAAAAAACTCCCATCCAGACATGAAATAAAAAATATAAAGTATTTACAAGTAGTTGGCTTGCTTCTCTATCCTGCTCAGGAATTCTGTATGACAAAGGCATTTGAAAAAGAACTAAGAAACAAATGCAAAACCCCTTAACTGCTGGAATCAATAAAAAGCTCTGAAGTCTTTAAAGAAATGAGTTACCCATTGCTTGGATATTTTAAACTAAAATGATCGTGACAACAGTTAATGTGCAAGAAAGATCAAACCTACAGTGGAAAAGATTTAGAAAACAGACACAGAGTTTTTTGATCGTATGTAACTGTTATGATGCCCTACTGCTCCACGTAGCAGAGCTTCAGGGAACGCTCACAAGCATCTACCAGGATAGGCATGTTTCTTACTCTCTCTTTCTTTCACTTGGCTCCTTCTGTCTCACTATCCAGTCCAATTCATCTCTAAATTTTTGGAGATGTTTTCTTTTTTTCTCCTGAACAGCTTATTGAACAAAGGCATAATGTAAGTATGCATCCCTTCCTGATATTTATTCCCTCCATCATTCAACAAGGTCCAACAAAATAACCCTTTATATTTGCTCTAAATCTGGAAAAATGGTTGAACGGGCTCTTGTTGTTTTTGGCTGAAGACATCATTAGCTGCTAGATGTCTTTTTCCTGCTAAAGGAAAGGGTTTCCCAAATGGATCAAGGTAGAAGGTTTATCCAAGATTAAAAGCCTAAATTTAAAAACATAGCTTTGTGTTGTCCACAGACGGACTAAGTTCCAAAAGACCCGAAAAAAGCAGAGCTGCTTAGGACTTTTACAAAGAACACTTTAAGTTTCCTATGAAATCATCATAGAGAGAGCAGTTATTTAAAAAGGATTATTTATTAAACATATTTCTTTATAAAGTACAATCAATGGTTTGCATTAAATTTTGGGTTTTGGTATTTGCCTGTATGTACAAAAAAAAAAGCGCTTATAACAGAGAATGTGTCTTGATTTTACACATGGGACACACTACTGAGTTACCTGCATATTTTGATTTCTACCAACATAAGCAGTTGATATCTTTCAGCTTATCTGCTGGTTTGTTTTTTTTTAAACTGAAAATGAAGCAAAAACATTTCTGCAGAGTGTCAGTATTTATCAATGTACTCAATTATAACAAAATAGAAATGAATAATCCTTTGGGAAGTTTCTACCAAGAATGAGTGGAACATGACATTTTTGGCAGGTTACTGGACTATCCTTATGATCCTAAAAATCAATTTTTTGCAGTTATAAGATAAGAAGAATTGAGGAGCTAGGTAAGTTTAATAATACCCTATTAGCAGCAGTTGATAGTAAATGCAACATAAGGTTTGTTTTGTCTGTCACACAAGGACGTGTCCTAGCAGACACTACTGTATTGTTCTCTACTTGAACAAAAAGTATCTGCATGTATTGTATGTCTTTGGAAAAACAAAACAAAATAAAGAGACAAAAAGCCATTTATTGTCATGAGTGACTATTGCCATCAGCTAATATGAATGCATTGCTAAAATTAGTGAAGACAGGAAAATGCTGTAAGGTAAATATATACAGAGTTAAAATACATTTCTTATCCACTAGATAGTGATTTTGTGGCACTGTGGTTTTCAGAATATAACGTCTGTTGAGAGCAATGTAATTTTCAGTGCAAGCTAAAGCAAAAATACCTGCCCGCTGTCATAAACATGACAAACAAATCTGGAATGTTCAAAGTAAGTTCATCTTCCACTTCTCCAATCTTGAGGCACCTTTAAGACATGGCACTTACTGTAAACCATCTAAAAATCAAGAAAAGCAGACACAATAAGCCTGAATTTTCCATAACAACTGTAAAAATCACTGCCAGAGTCACTTGCATACGTAAACGATGCCGGTGTAAGGCTTGCCAGCAAAGCATCTTTCCTGAGAATGGAGCTGGGACACTCTCTGTGTATCATAAGTGTGCATGCTCAGAGCTGTGATCACTGTCGTGGCTGTCATCGTTGGCTAGTGAGTCCCCCGTGTGCTGGAGGCCAGCTGCGCCGATGCCAGAGAGCTCGGAGGGGAGCAGCGTGCCCTTTTTCACATTCACCAGTTCCTTCTCCCGGGCTGCTGCTCCTTGCTGGCCCCCTTTTACCCGCTTCCACTTCATTCGTCTGTTCTGGAACCAAACCTTTACCTTTGCAGAAGAAAGACAAAACAAGAAAATAAAGATAGGGTCACTGAAGTTAATAATGATCTTTCTAGAAGCAGCACAGCAGTTTGGCTTTGGTTTTGGGGGGTTTTGGTGGGTTTTTTTTCCTTTCACTCACACACACACACACAATCACAAGGTTGGAAAAGACCTTTAAGTTCATTGAGTCCAACTGTACCTGTCCTCTCCTGAACCATATCCCCAAGCACCACATCTACTTGTCTGTTAAATACACCCAGGGATGGTGATACAACCCCCTCCCTGGGCAGCCTGTTCCACATCCCAACAACTCTTTCGGTGAAAAACATTTTCCTAACATCTCATCTGAACCTGCCCTGTCTCTATGCTTAAAAGCTTAGAGTATTCCCCAAAGAGCCTGCAATCTAATTTTGAATCAGATGTGAACCCCAGGGTTGTGACTGTAAAGGAGACAGGGGGGTTACTGCAAGAAGGCAGAGGGTCCCTCTGCAGCAGTTAGCTCCATAGCAAGATCTCAGAACATTTAAAAGTTCACACACTCTTGAAAAACCTATTCATGCCATTTCAGAAGCAGAGAAATGGAGTGAAGAAGTTCCTATCAAAGGACTGTGTAGAAGAACCTACCTGTCGTGTGACAGAGCCCGTCAGGTGGCAGAGACCAGTACTGGGGCCCTCCTGCCCACAGTGCTTTGAGTTACCCTTCCAAGGAGGGCAGTCACTCTGGAAAGCAGCTCCCACTGAAAAGTTTGCATTGCTTTCTGCCTCCTTATTTCAGTAAACTGGTGATGAGTTTCAGGTGGAGCACCTGAAAAGCTCATTTGTGGTTTGTTTGGTTTTTTTTACTTGCTGTAAGGAAGTCTGGAAGCACATTTCTTACTGTCAAAACTTAGGACTTCCCTGTCTACTTCAAAAATGTGTTTAAATGGTCCTAATTGACTGATCCTCAGTTCTTTAACATTTTATTTAAACATAGAACCTGGTCACTTTTTTCAGACAAATAAATAAATTCAAAGCCAGAGGGCAAGGCAATTATAAATAGGCAAATAATTTTAGATGAGAATGGAAAATAAATTCATAGCCTGAAACATTAAAAAATGTATCTGTATTTAAGTCATATTAAACACCAAGATTTTAGTCCAGCTGAAACTCATTTCCTCTTCTCTTCCCCTCTGTACAGAAATATGGAGATGGGGGGGAGGAGTAAATCTAAATTATTTGCACAGTTCCAATGTACCAGCACTGCAAACCACAAGGACTTTTTTCTCAATAGCAAAAAGACAAGAAAACAGAAAAAAAAAAAAAAGAAAAAAAAAGAGATGTGTATAGCATCTGTCAGATATATTAGACCAGATTAAAGGCTGATTTCAAACCAACTTACAATATTGTCACTGAAAACACTACATTGGGTTTGATCCATTTAGAGTTAATGTTGCTAAATTTCTCATGCATGTGTGTCTGTGCAGCTCTTCACATGAAAGTTCTGCAGAAAAATAAACAGTGCCTGCAACTTTTCATTTGGAAGCATAGCAAGAAACTTTGCAGTGTTGGTATATCCTCTGCTGTGTTTATCAGAATATGTTTCAGAGTTTTAAAAGAAACAGCAAGGAACAGGCACAGCAGGACGCATTGTACAACATGAGTAGTAGAGCCACAAAAATGCTGTTTTGCTGAATCTGTCTTATACATCCAGGAAACATCACAGTGTTTAACCTTTACTATCACTTTGAATTTTACATTAAAATTTTACTGCAATTGAACTGATAGTTAATGTCACTATTTGTATGCACTTTATGTGGGAAGGAAAAGAGGTTTATTTATTTATTTATTTTTATACTCTAGATTCCTATTAAAAAGCCAATGTGAGCTGTTAAAGCCAATCACTTGGGAACAGAGTAAAATGATTCCAGGTTAGTTAAAAGACTCAAAGCACAGCACATCTTTTAGTCAACTCATCAGAGCCAAAGAATCTGGCTTGTAAAGTGAAATTAGTGAAAGGGGGAAGGTATTTATTGCTGGCTGCTGTGATGTTGGGAGTTATCATACTCGGTCACATATCAGAGGTGTGCATGGAAACAGTGTCTTCAAAAGGGTACAGCATTAGTACCCTTAGTTTAATTTTCTTATTTTTGTTTTTTAAGTCAATGAAGTTTCTCTTGTGAATGGCACTATTCTACTAATGCCAGACAGTGCAGCAGGTGCAACTGCAGTCATAATCCAAACATCAAAAATAATATACTTTGAATTCAACCCAGTCCTGGAGAATATTATCACTCTTCTGAAATAAGTGCCAAGGTAATTTTATTCATTAAGAAGAGATGATGGGATATGAATGATATTTGAAAGATCTAAGCAATTCTCCAGATATTTTTACGTCTTTGAACATTCACAGAATGTCAGAGCACTAAAGGCTAAAATTAATAATGTATACAAAGAGTAGTTTCAAGAAAAAAAGCAATGATGCATTGGAAGCAAAAACTGCAGTGCACATCCTGGATTCAACCTACTTTAACTTCTGGTAACAGTAATCTAATGCATCCATTTAATTTTTTTGGTTCTGGAGACGCTGAAGCTCATACTCCTACAGTTATTGTCAGAAACTCTTCTGCCTGGGACAGACGTGAGCAAGATGACTATTGCCTCGCTCCTGATGCAGGTGTTCACTCTGTTCTCCTCTCACAGAGTTAAATTCCCACATTTGATGGCCTGACTTTTTTTTGACTGTTTTCTACTCCAAATTAATAAATTGTTCTCTTTTTTTCTCCACTTTTTTCTTACAATATTTTGTTGCTGCTGCTTTTTAATACTATGAGTCACTTCACAAAACCAGAGTTAAGAGCAGGCTCTCTCCTTGAGCATTAAACCCCAGAGAACCGATTGGCACCAGCTTCCAGTTAATGAGTGGGGAGGACAAGCTGGGCAACACCTCTTCGTTCAGGTCACCTACCCTCAGACTAGGTCACTCAACCATGCCCTGAAATGCCTCCACCAGGGAAGAGCCTAGGTCAGTGTCTGTATGTTAACTGATACAAAGCCATCAAAGGATGATGTTTTTTCAAGAATAAATACAAGATACATTTATAAATTCCTCAGAGGATCCAATATGCAACACTATGACTGCACATGACCCGTGGTCCAGGAAACATGGCATTTCAGGAAAGTAGAGCTGAAAGGACTCCAGATAGGTATTTTTCACATATAGTTCTTTATGACCTCCATTAAAAAGTACTGAGATCCTGCTGTGATCTGATTTAAAGCACACTAATATCAGTGTGAGTTTTTCCATTGAGTTCAGTGGACTCTAAATGAATTCTTTAATGCTCATGTGCTAATAATATGAGACAGGTCCTTCACTTGTTATTTCCTCTAGAGATCAAATTCAGATACTGGAATTCTAAACTTCCTTTGGAGCTAAGAGTCAATTATGGAAGGTATAGTTGTTACTGATATGTGATCCATCTATATTTTAGTAATGGGAAGGAAGTGAAGCAAACTTCTTCTAAAGTACTTCAGGGTGTCAGTTTATCTGGGTTCATGGAAAACAGTGCTTCTCAAATGGACAACTCATTTAAAACTTACAGGTGTTGCACAAAACGTGCATCACAACAAAACACTGAGAAACTAAAAGGAGCGAGGAGAAAGAAAGAGAGAATGAGAGAAAGAGTAAGCGTCAGAGAAGGGAGAAAATGATGGAAAAGAAAAATAAAGCAAAAGTTAAAATAAAAATAAAGGAGAAAGAAAAAGACCTTATTGACCTGAACTTGAAAAACTCTTCACCTTCTTTTTTCCCGTGAAAAAAGTAGCTTACACCACCTACAACTTCTGCAGAAACAATATTGCTTTGAAGAAGTTTAGAGATCTGCTATCACAGATGTGATACCATAGCTTTTTATGAACCTTTTAATGCTGTTTTTCAAGGCTAAGATAGCTCCAGCAGGAGCTGAGAGTGCTCACCACCTCCCAGAATCAGGTCTTGATTGCCTATTATTTTTTTTAAATGCACTCCCTCTTCTCCACCCTCTGACTAGCACAACTTAACTGCATAAAGCAAGCATATGTACGTACGGAAAACAAAGGATGTGGAGGGAAATGAACTATATTAAAGATGATGGTAGCATTAACAGCTGTTTCTAAATCAGCACTTATGAGCCAGTCTATTGAGCACATCTGCTTACTGGCACGAAAGCATGGTTTCTTTTCCCTTAGTCAACAAGTTGTTTAGCATCTGCATCTCCACATCTGATGATTAGACTGTTACTTAAGATACAAGTAAATGATTTCACATTGTGGATCTCCTGATGTATAAGAGAAATGTTTTTGCTGTGACCAATTCGTTTTAAAGTCTACTCTGTAGGAATCATGGGAGGATATTCAAAACAAGGGGGCTGACATTGTTAATGTCTACATTACTAAAGTATTCATTGTAAATTTATTATATGTAGGTCCTTATGAGGCTTAAGGGCCACATTATGTGCTGTCTTCTATGTATATATTTGATACAACTTCATGATGTAGACATCAGTGCATCATTTTGATTCCAAATGAGTATATCACCTAGACTTTTGATTTAATACCCCTTCAGAAGAGCCCTTCAGTTACATATAAAAATAGTTGACTTCTACTATGTTCTGTAGAATGCAGATATTTCCTTTTGACATGGGATTTTAGCATTCTGTACTTGCAGATAAAGACTAAAGAGAGACTTTCTATAATTAATAAAGACATTCTTATGTGAAAAGTGAATGCATGACTGAATTCAAACCACCTTAGCTTCACCTTTTCTGTCTTTCTTCTCTTAAGAAAAAGACCCAATAAACTATGATTCTCTTTTAAAAAGGTCTTTTCTGAAATGAAAGATTTTTTTTTCTTAAAATTGGGTTTTCTATTCTAGGTTTTAGTGGCATGAGTCCCAAGAAAGATTAAAATTCAAAGCCTGATATCTCACAAACCTTAAAAATTAGAAAAAAGAGCCCTATGCCAATTAGCTCTGATTTTGATGTAAGGGATGCATATCTCTATGTCTGAGTCTTTGAAGTCAGTGTCCAAAATTCCATGTTTTATTATACCTAAATGATGCGTCAGGAAAAGCACATCACCTTTTAAGTGTTCTGTCCCTGGTCAGACATTGCCTATTTGCTTTTATTATTAATATTTATACACTGAAATTTATTTTCCTCTAAATATGAAAGACATATGTGAATAACAAAGTAACCCCAACTTTTCAGAACTTAAAAGGAAAGATTACTTCTCAACTTTCTTTGAATTTGAAAACATTCCCGTTCTTTTCAGATAACACACACAGCCAAGTTTAAAAGATAGTCAAACTCCTGAACTGTACATAAATCATTGGTGTTATAGAGCTGAAACTTACTTTTTCATATCTATAGTATATTGCATTTTTGTGATAATTCATTCAAAATCTTATAAAAGCAAATAGGAATGTAAAACCAGAGGTTTCTTTTCCTGTTCTAGATTATGAAAAAAATAACATTTGGAAGAACCAAATCTATTAGTTAAAAATATTTACAAAAATTATAGTCAGTTATCAGCACACCTCTCTAACTAAAGATAACATGAGATTTAAAACAGTTCAGCTGGACTTCGGTCAGCTGGATACACAGAAGAGTAAGTAGTTTTATTCAATTAAACTTAATTTTCTTCCTGATATGATTTAAAGGAATTCCAATTTCTAGTTAAAAAAAAAAAAAAAAGCAAATGAAAATAAAAATCTCTCTCAAAAAAACCCTGATATTTGGAGCTTAAAAGCAGTTTAAATAAACCTAAGTATTAAATGTCATCTTTGATATTATGAAATACTACCAAAACACAGATTTGGGGAAAATTAACTTTTCTTTAGAAATTAATGAGTAGTACTGGACCCTTCTGATTAGAATTAAGTCACCTGCTCATTGGTTGTAAGCAATCTGCTCTGTGTTATGTTACAGGACGTTACACTGAATGTGCACAAGTACTTTGCAGCAGCTGTTGAGAAAAAGGGGAGGTTTTGGCAGGTGCACAAAGGACAGCTGGAGGTTTTGGCACCCAGGAAGGTGTAGGAGTAAATTCTGGTTTTTTGTTACACTGAAGTCAGTTGAGGTTTGGGTACAGCTTAGGTGATACATTCTCCTTTCTACCTCCCACGTTTAGACCAGGATGGAATAGACATTATGTTTCAGAGGAAAACAGTGATAGGAGTATTTCATTCCATCTTCAGAAGTCTTTGCGAGGACTCGGTTTACTTCCCTTTACTCCACCCAAAGATCTGCGGTGTTCTCACCAGTGATCTTCAAAATTTATTTATTGATCAAACAGCTAACCCTACCTTAAGCAGAATGGGGCACACTATTTCACTCCATAATCTAATTTTATAAAATTAGTCTCTTATTTGTCTAGAGGCAAAGAAAGGCAATCTGTGGGACTGCTGCTAGAACTCCCTTATTCTCCTATAATACATCTTTTTAAAGACTACCTTCATCCAATTTCTTTGCTTCTTTGTGTAGGCATTTACCTGCATGAATTACTCACACATAGAGCATTTTATTTCATGAGAAGAAAAATTTAATATGCATCATTCTGCACCCATTTTGCACAGGTCACTTGTGACCTTTGTGAAAGTTAAAACAGGGTGGGTAATCAAAGCTGTCTTTGGGCTATGTTGATGTGGTTTTTTTTTTTCCTGTTACTACCTTAATATGAAGAAAGTCAAATATAAAGACCCAAGACTTGGCAGGAGCCAACCTCTGACTACCAGCCTGTGACAGTTGTCTAGAGCTCTGTAGCTATGGAAGCCATCTCCCTGCCTAAGTAAGAAACACCTTCATTTGTATTTACTTAATCTAGTTCCACAACTTATGACTTTGAGTCTGGAGGGACCTTTTTGCCTTCCAAAAAATAACAGTCCTGAGTCTTCTGACCACATACTAGCCTCAAACTCAACATCCATTTTTAAAGCTATGAAGTCTCAAGAAATTGCAGCTGTTTTCAGCAGGTCCTGCCTTGAGGAGAAGAAACTAGTGAAACCACAAACAGATTCTACATTTTTCAATGCCCAGCATAAAAAAAAAACCCAAACAACCCCCAAACCAACTCCATTATTCTACCATTCTACTTGCACTTCCCCAATAGTGTTTGTTCCTCACTGATGACAAACCTAAAGATCTACTCACACAAGCAACAGAAGCTGCATCTTTCTCATCTTGTGTCTATGGAAGGGCAGGGGTAGAGGACAGCAAAGCTGAACTCACTTTGTAAAATCAACTGTGTGAGCTGCCAATATTTCTGTTTAAATCACACATGCTGCTTGGCACAGACAGAGGTCTCTCCCCACCCAGAACCCCACAGGGTTTCTCTGCAGGTGTAGGGTCCAACCAGAACTCACAGTTTGAGGCACTTGGATCTTTGCACACAGAATTGCTTGTTCAAATTCAATCAATACTGCAAAAGTAAATATGCTCTTTGAAGTTTTGCCATGCACTTTTTTTAAAAGACTTGTTGTACAAATCAAAATTGTGCATGAATTATAATTAAGTTTGCCAGGAGCAGTCTTTCCTAAGAGCAAACTGAGTTATCACAGCAACTCTTACTGCTGGTATTTATATTGCTCAAGACAAATATAAAAGTATTAGTGAGTTTTATTTTATTAAGAGAGTTACTTTAAATAAAACAAACAATCCAAAGGATTTCAAGCCACAAGCTCATTATTACAGCGTGTATAGAGAGTGCTTAACACATGGAGGCTTGGAATGAGCAGCTGCCTTTCAGAGAAGGCATGACAGCAAAATAAATCAGATAGAGATGGTCAAGCTTCTCCTATCAATGCATTGTTTGATTTTGTTTCAAACTACACAGGGGAATAATTTCATCACCTAACCTTAGAAATCTATCTTCCTAAACTAGAAACTAGTCATGTTGTGTGATTCATGGAGAGACACACTTCCAGAGGTGGTTCAGAGCACCTAATTGAGGAACATTGAACTCCCTGGTTTCTCACTTGGGTGACTAAAGGGAACTATACGTATTTTACCAGTCAGGCCTAAAAAATGCAGTGATTAGCTTCCCCTGAGCTCTGCGATGCTGAGCAAGATGTCAATGAAGTCATTTGTGATGGACTGAGATAACTGGGTCTTGAGGAAACTTTTCTAATGGAAAACTTGTTTTGTTACTTGTTATATAAAATGCAGTACTATAGTGTGAGGTATGGTACTACACCGAAGTTGCCTCAATGTATTTAAATAACAATGCTACTTGCTTCTCTTTCTGCTTGAAAAAAGAGTTACAGAACTTCTTCCTTTGTCACTCATCCCTTGTTGGTACCACACACATGGATGCTAAACACAGATGCAAAAGCACTCTTTGTTTCAAAAAAAATATTCTTTTGACTCTGCAAACTCAGTATCTTCAGGACTTTTATAAATCACTGGTGGCTTCTGGGAGGGTATTGGAAATCGAGGTTAAGAAGAAATAAACCTCATTGCCATCAGCAGAATTTAATCTGACTAGGTGGGATTTTCCGTTTATGTTGGCAAATAGAAGCATTACATATTTGGACTGTTTATTCCGGTAACCTTAGCTAGCCTGCGGAACTGCAAAATTACTCTTTTGATTAGCTCCATGCAAAAAGATCTTGTGAGGTGGAAAGATCTCCTGCTCTTTCTATATTTGGCGGGACCAACTCCATAAAAATGTCCATTTTGCCACGCCTCTGATACCCCACTGCAGCTGCTTCCTCTCCTCATCCCACAGCGAGATATTAAAAAGTTTTCATGGAACCTTCTCCAAGTTGGATGTACAAAAAAGCCAAGAATGCATTTGTCAAGGTTACAAATATCTAGGGAGCTAAGATAGTTTTTAGTCTAACTGGCTCTTCAAAATATAATAGAGGCCTGCCAGCTGAAAATTATTAACTGCTGGCTGAGCAGGGATTTTGAGTGCACTCCGTATGAGATGGAGCAGGAATTATATGTACCTATACTGCTGAAATTCTTACAATACCATAATAGAGCCATCCTACCACCAGATGTGCTTATAATGCTTTCAAAGTACACTCTTAATATCTAGGCAATTGAGGCACTTATTTCATTTCATCCTCCTGTCTTGTAACTCACGTTTCCGTTTTAGGGAGTGATAGGATTACTTCCTTCTCCTGATCCATATGTTGTGAGGAGTTTTTTTCATTATTATTTTCACAAAATGGACTTCCATGAGCCATTTATGCTTGAACTGATCTTGTAAGTTGTTTCAAAAGTCAAATGGAGCCTTACTTTGATGACTGTAGAAAACTTTAATACCCTTATATAGCTTTTTAAATATGGTCAGGCATATGCTTTTTTCTACAGCTTGTTTTAATGCTAGAAAGGTAATTATGAAGTGTTAGTTAGTCAGTGCCTCTTTTAAGCTGTGGCGTATGGTTGAAATTATCACTATAGTCAAGAGGAAGATAGAGCTTTCTTAAGATAATAGGCTCTGTGATTTATCTCACATCTTGGGAAATAACTGAAAGTTGTAACTTTAGGATGACCCAGCAATATTTTCCCCAGATTATTTTTGTCCTTCTGTTCTCTGCATGATATGATACTTGACTTTTTTTTTTAAAGCCTAGTAAAAATAACTATACTAAACAATTCATTCCATTATGGATTAGGTCTCCTCTGAATCTTATTTTTGGAGCAGATACCTTAGTTCACCTGACACCACTGCTGTTTTCTGTCATTCTATTATCTGAAGCACTTCTCAATTCTCTGTGTGCAAATTCAATGTTTTATGAGACATCAAGGGACCTTCCAAAACAAATAGGTCTGCAGCCTGTGATGAGATCAAGTTTACCACTTGTGTCTTCACTTATTTCAAACAAAGAAACTACTCCCTATCAGGTACCGTTTTCTGCAATTCAGCCTTTGACAAAAAAATAATAAAGGAAAACTTTTCCAGCTCACTGGAGAGATATCCCATCAATATATTTCAATTCAGTCATAATAATTTTAGAGGAAGGATTGTTATTTTTGACTCTGTTTTTGATGTCCCCTACTGGTACAGCTAGTAAAAGAAAGTAATAACGCCCATAAATAAACAAGTAAGTGCTGTTGTCCTACTCAGGATGGAGTGAGATACCATTTCTGCTAATGATGGAAAGAGAGTGCCTGAATATGAGTTCAGACACTTAACTGGAAAAAAAAAAAAAAAGAAATACTAGTGCCACACCAGGTCCACCCTGGATTATTTTTTATTTTTTTTTAAAGTTATTGACATACATTTCATGGCACACATCTACCGATCTAAAACAAGCATGCAGAAAGAGTCAAGCCTTTTGATTTACTGCATTCAGCTTCTGAAGACTGACATATGCCATGGAAACCCACAGCCAATTCCATACCTAAATTTACACCATTTTTCCATCAAAGCAATATATTTGATTTAAAAAAGAGGCATTTCTAATTAACAACATTGGAAGTGACAACATCACTTAGCTTAGTATGATTGAGAAACAGAAAAATATGTCCAGAATTTCCTCTCAATTTTCTTTTTGGTTTTGATTAACGATACAGTTTTTATGCTATTCCCAACCCCCTCCCCCAGACCACTTTATTGTGGCAAGACACAGAACTGGACTCCAGCAAAAAATTTTAATGCTTTCCTTTCCTAAGCCAGGGTGGCTTTAAGCAGGAAGGCAGGAAGGAAGTTTGTCTCTAGCAGCTCAGTTGTCACTTTGATAATCTGGAGAAGCAGAGAAAAATTAGATTACATAATTAGATAAGATAATTATAATTCTATAGAAATTATCACAATTATCAGTAGAATACCTAGAACCAACATTATGCAACAGCTAGAAATGAGCAGGGGCCTCCCATGACTTCAATTGGTTCTTTGGGCTTGTGTAGTACAGGCTGCCTTTTCTCTTCCAGAGACAATGTCCGAGATTTATCTCTCCATCTTCAGTATGCTAAATGCTTTTAGTTTAACTATTTCCTTTATTATAGTAATGATCTTTTCATTTAGTTGTACTACACAACCTGATCTTTGAAGAAAAGAATAAAGAACTCATCAGGGAAAACAAATAAATCCCAAGCCAACTTTGCCATTATCAAACATTGGGAATATGTCCCCTGAATTCAGCTGACTGATCTCCCTCAAATTGAACAGCAAATTTAAGTTTTTTTGTTGTTGTTGCTCAGTTCTACACCAACTCTACCTTTGTCACTAAGACAAGAATTCACTCCTTTCCCCTTAGCTGTGAAAATCAGATGTAGAAGTTAATCTGATTGTCTCAGTTTACCTTAGTGAAAATGAAATGGAAAGATTTTATCAATTGTTTGATACAAAATGGTCTGTGCTTTACAAATATAACAAACATATTTAAGTAACTGAAAATCACCTCAATGGAAGTTAGAAACATATTCACGTCAAATAAGAGAAATTACTGGCTTCTTCTTGACGAGCTGGAAATGACAGATGTTCTCTAGAAGCCTTCAGTGACAAAGAAAATCCTTCTTTATTTGCTTGTGTGAGTAAATATACGTTCATACTTTCAGAAAAGGCTGGATTTCCATTTAGATATCTACTTATAGCAGGTGTTGATCAAACTCAAGAAAACTGCAAAACTCATATCTAAGCTCACAAATCACGGTGCTATTTTGATACCTTCTCTTGAATAAATATAATCGTCTTACTGATTGCATGTAAGCAATCCTGCAATCTAGTACAGATTCTTGGGATGACTAGCAGTGAGGAAAAAAATCTTTCAGTTTTAATGATTAAACTCAAGGTGATATTTCATCAGATTTGGTACATTTGAGTCTAATATTCTAAATGTCTCTACTAAAGACATTTACACATTTTTAAATGTGCATGTTGATGCAATTATTATTTGAAATGTGACTTGACTACCTATTTAGTGTGTTGGGATGAGATCCTGAAACACTTCAGTACATGCTTAACATGCCTATTTCCATCAGAAATCAATGTGACAACATGCATGATGAAACTCGAGCACATGTAGAAGTGTTTCCCGGACCAGGGTTTGGCAAGCAGGAAACCAGTAACAGTGATAAGAAATTCCATCATGTCCTCTGCTTTCACTGCACAGGGTAAGATAAAGTGGTTAAAAATGCTTGTATTCCAGTTTTGGTGGTGTTCCCATTCTTGCTGCCATCTGGAAACAGGATGTTCAGAAACTCTGGACAAATGGCAACAGCGTATATTTAATAGACTGAAACAAGATGCTCATATTTATTGCATGCAGGCAAATGAAATGCTTGTGCAGGCAGTATTTAGGACCTACCACTTCTTCAGGCACATCAGTGTGGATAGATAAGAAAGATGTGTCCCATTTTAACAGATATTTTACTCATACTTTTATCTTCTATCTCGCCCTACTAGATGAAACTAATCTGTAGCTGGTACATATAAAAAATAACTTGCATAGCAGAGAGATAGTAAATGTATACTATCTTGCTATAAACATTCAATCTGATATATCAACATATCTACTAGCAACATAAACAAGAGCTCTACTGTGAGGAGCTACTAACCACTGGTAAGTCTTGAGAAAGCATTTAAAGTCCATTGTTTTGCATCATACCTGTCTTTCAGTGAGGTCAAGGTTTACTGCTATCTCATACCGCCTCAGCCTGGTCAAATAGTTATGGTGAGCAAATTCTGCTTCTAGCTCTCTGATTTGTTCCTTGGTGAAAGCTGTCCTTTCCTTCCTGGGTTTACTGTTGACCTCTGACTTGTAGTTTCCTTCTTGGGAATCTGGAAAAAAAAAAAAAAAAAGATTAAAAAAGAGAAAAAAGAGAAGTAATGAAAAGTGTACAGCTAAATGGGAAACAAGCCCAAAGATAACAACATGCTTAAGTTACATTCGTCAGATTTTCTTATCTCCAAAACACACTGTTGCTTTTGAACCTATAGATTCTTCACTATAAATCAGGAAAACCAGCAGTAATTCTGACAGATGTGAGTTGCTGCTTCCATTCACATAAGTCAAACTTTAGCTTAAAATTTTGCAGTGTTTCATTTTCTAACAGTTCTCTGCAGAATTTCTTCAAAGCTTCAACTACTTCCCACTTCTGGCAACTTTCCATGCATCCAGCCAGTACAGGATATGTACCATTTAACTAGGGCCTTAATGAGGAATACTTAAGAATCTCCCTTTCCTATCATTTCACTAATACTGTAAAGCCAAAGGTCTATTTTAAAGAACAGACTTTAAAGTTTAGACGAGTTACTCTTTCAGAGAAAGGTGACCAACAAAGCATAGGAAATTCAACATACATAAAAAAGAAATCTGTGACCATGTCCCATGTGATAATGCCATCTCCTCCTAGTCAGGCCAAGCTTCAAGTAGGGAGGTTATGCCACAGCTGTTATCTATGTAGGAAATTTGCTGCCACTACAGCTTATTACCTAAGGAATATTTTTGCCACAATCAGAAAGCTTTGCTGAAAGTTTCATTACTACCATTCTCATTCCTTTTACTCTTAGAAACAGGTACAATTTGGTCCTGAGTGAAACTACCAAACTCAGTGACAGTCATTACGTCGCTGCCAGTGATGTCTGTTCAAATAAATGAAAAGAGATCAAACTGTAAAAGGGGATAAAACAGAAAGCAGAGGAAGAGAGAGTATAAAGAGAAAAAAAAAAGAGAAAAAAAAGAAAAAAAAAGAAAAAGACTAGACATTTATGAGTGTGGGTATGATACACCACCTATAAATCCAAAATTAGCAGATCGGTAGGAGTATCATCAGTCAAATTCTGGCCTCATGAACCAACTTAAAAATGTCACAGATAAATTCACACTTCAGCTGCTGATTTAAATAGAAACCTGTATCAACATCCAAATGAACAGGCCCGCAAGAAATCACTCACTAGGATTCTGTGTCAGATGAATCATCGACATGCCTGAGACTTTCCAAGTGACCAGTGGCTCTGGTTTCAAAACTACAGTCAACTATGGTTTTGCTTTTTGTCCATAACACTGTTTCTTGGAAGGGAACTTTTTTTAACTTTTTTTTTTTTTTAACTAGAACTGTCAGGGTTTGATTCAGTGCTAAAGACATTAATGCAAAACATTTTAAAGCTAATGGGTTTAAATCACCGAACCTCTTAACTTTTGCTGACATAACAGAACTTTGCTTCAGATGTGGTTGTGCTGCTGTTGTGTATGAATGAGGGTATCTCTCAGTGTTTAGTGGGGTTGGGAACTGTTCAGTCACAACAGGAGTAGGGATTTTCTAGGACAGGACCACATTAAATGGCACACCCCTTGACTACAGAGTGGAGTCAAGGTTCATTATCCAAATTTAACACAGAAAACTTGACAGATCAAAACTACCTTAAACCCAGAGGTTCACATTTCTTCCTTCATACTAGCTGACAAACTAGAGCCACTGTAATGCCTCTTTTCATTTTTCTAATGCAGGATCATGCATATTGCTTTTCTTCCTTGAAACTTACTCATCTCCCACTTCATCATAAAGGCCACATACTATGTAGACACCCTGAACTGAAATAATTAAGCCACTGTATCGGCAACCCAGTGAAACACTGAAGGGTTATATCTAACTCATTTTTCTTAGCATTTGGACTAACCGTTCTTACACCACCAGAGATGTGTTTTCCACATGTTTGAAACCAGGTGAGTGTGCACACTACTTATCTGTAGTACAACACATGCAATTAATAGATAAAGTCCTCTTAATTATCTTGTTAAACCTGTCTCCATGTGAGGCCATGAACCAAGAAGTCTTTCCATGTTGGTACTTTCTGTAAGAAAGATCCACAGCTCACTGGTTTCTAAACTATATGTTGCAATCTTAAATAAAAAAGTAATGCACCTACACATGATACTGGCATCATATTGAAAATTCTGTGCTAGAAATAAACCTGGAAATGCAACAGAAAGTGGGGTCAAAGGTGTAAAACCTTTGTAGCTTCTGCTATAGTAAATGGTTAAAGGCAAAAACTTCAGGAGTACCACCCAAACATCTCTCAGGAGCATACTGATCCCTGTAAGTGACTAAGACTTACGAGAAAAGTAAATTTTCTGCAAGCATATGGTTCCATGAGGAAAACAGAATTACAGTACAGCCTGGAAAACCATAATGAGTAAAGCTATTGTTCAGGTTAATACTCATGGTTCTGAGTCGCTAATTTAAAAATCTGGAGATGTTCAATACCAATCTGGAGACGTTCAATACCAATCTGGACATATTCCTGTGTGATCTAATGTAGGTGATCCTGCTTGGGCAGCGGGGTTGCACTAGATGATCCTTCAAGGTCCCTTCCAACTCCTGATATTCTGTGATTCTGTGATTCTGTGAATATCTAAGTTCCAGGTTCCTGGGTTGCTGATGTAAGGAAAGGGAAATGTAACTGCATGAGTACATTTGTCCTTCATCTTTGCCAGCACAGAGGATTCAGCATTGCTAGTGATGCTAGCCCACACAGATCCTGTGCGAGTATGTGTATGCCTAGACAACTGATTATTTAGATATTTTTGCCACTGCTCGATACTAGCTTTAAGTAGTAAAGTAGCTAGATTGTAAGTGCCTGACACAGTATGATTTCATCAGAAGACTGACGTGGTGAAAAAGTTTTCAGGGCTTTATTTATTTTTTGTGAATGTCATCGAATGCATTTGCTGACAGAAAAAGTTGGAGAGGTACACAGAAACCTGAAACAGGTGCACAGAAAGCTGACTCCCTCTCACTACTGAGATTCAGACATCAAACCACTGTAAACCTAGCAAATATGTTTCCGCCAAGATCTGGCCAGAAAGACAGTGGCATTTTGCTTAATGCATTTGAGGTATTGAAATATACATAAAAAAGACACTTAGATGGATGCCAGGTCGGTGAACATCAGTTATGAACTCTTGCTGTCATCTGACTTTCTCTACTGAGTTGTTGCCATGGTTCATGTACAGATTGCCTTTTATTTTCTCTTGACATCGTTCCTCTTGGAACAGTAATTTTAGAAATCTAGGTTTTCTGACTATTTCTTTTTACCAGTCTCCATAGAGCCAGGACTGGGAGCTTCCATTTCTTTGTGATCTTCAGGTCTCTGTTCATATCACCTGACTAGCATCTCTTTGCTGGAAAATGGGTGGGAGACTTCGAAGAGATTTTTTTGGCAGAACTCATGTCAGCCTACATCTGTTTTGCAGCTGTTGCAACAAAGACAAGTAAAAAGTCCCAACAACCTTAGTTTTCTTCTACTGACTATACCTTATGCCAAATGGTAGGTGTAGAGAAAGAACAAAGCCTAGGGGGATCTAAGTTCCACTCCTTGCTTCTCAAAAGGCACACATAAAATACATTCAGATGGTACAAACCAGTTGATGAAAAATACAGCAATCTATATTGTCTGTCTTCTACCTTATCCCAGCAAATTTTGGCACTCTCTCAGAAGATGTAGCCTACAAGCAGGTATTAGTACCTTATCAGTCTCTCTTATGCAAGCCTTTGTTCTTTGGTTGTCAAGTAATACAGGCAGTTAAATGCAGCTTTGAGGGATACAGGCCATACCTCTTTCTCAGAACTTTTTTTATCAGTTATCAAAAACTCCAGGCAGCATGTTTAATATCATCTGTTAGCAAAAATGCTTGTCGGTATTTGATGTAGAATGTACCTTTTGGAAAGACATTCAAAGCAGTAATTGACTGTTGTATGGAACTTTGGAGGCTTAGCATTTTCCTGAGTTTAATGATAGCTGAATTTAAAAATAAAAAAAAAAAACAAAAACAATTTAATTACTAATGATACTGTTCCCCACCCTCAAAAGTCACTTGGGATTGCTGTTAATCGCACCATTTATATTGTTCCACCAGAATTCCTATGTCCTTCTCTCTACATCACTGAGAGATGAAGCGTACCAAGCAAACCCAGGATCAAACTCGTATGTGTAGAATATGAAAAGTGGTCATTTCAGCATTTTTGGTCTTGATACAAGCCTAAGAAATAAAAGGGCTGGTCACAGAATAGGGAAAGGAGACTGGTCAGAATACCCATGATACAAAGATCTGCTGCTGACTGGGTAGGGTCACAATCACAGGCAAAATGTATGAGAAGCACCTGCTATTTCTTTTCTCGGAACAGTTGACGTTCCTTCTTTTCTCAGACAAAAAGGAACTTCCAGTTGATAAATGCAAAGGAAGATACCAGACAAAATTTTCAAAACCAAGTCCAATTGGTAGTGCTCTATGAGCAGGTGCAGATGGTTTTCAGATCCTTATATCCATACTGACAGTGAGTAGTGACAATAATCACTAATGTTTTGTGACAAAAGGTCATCAAAATTTCACTCCTGAAGCTGTTATTCAATATACAGGTTTTCAACTTTCACTCACATCTTCCAACACTTATTACCAGACAGCCTCTACCATGAACAATCTATTTCTAAATTAATTTCTCTATAATTTATATTGACGTTGGCTAAATTAAATGTTGTTAATCACATGCCTTCATCTAAATGATGTTCAAGTGTTTGCAGAGAACAACTCCTACATGGTTATTTGAAAACTAATCAATCTCTACAAAGTATTCAAGGCAAAAAGCTTGTTACTTTTGACTAGTTTAATGTTTTATGAAAGAGCATTTCTTCCAAACTTAATTACATTTGTTTAAATCATAAATGTGGAAACAAAAGCTTTAGAGCTTCTAAACGTAAAAAGGACATGACAATGAAATGTAATTCAACGCAAAATGTTGTTGATTTTGGTGTTCTTTTCCTTCAAAATGATGGAAATATGTATTTATGGAAAAGTACTCAGTATCAGAGCAATAATCTAGCAATTATCATTAATCTGAGATACACACAAAGAAAATAAGTAGCTTTTTACTATTACAGTTGCGAAGGGGTATTATGAAGAGGACAGGTATATTTTTAAATTGTCAAAAGCGCATACTGCTATACAACTGATTTGACTAATCTATTTTTTTTTGGAATCTTTATTGTTAGATATATTTTCTGACAAAATGAAATAGTTCACTGTGACACAAGCAAGGAGCTGGCATAAAGGTGTCCATATGGTTCCTATTTTTTTTGCCAGCAACTACACATGAGAAAAAGATTTACCTAGGAATAGCCACTTTCAAACATTTACATTTCATAGAAGATACTATGCATTTTTCCATATTTTTTGTCTACTTTTATTTTAAAATTGCTCAGAATTCATATGTAAACTTACCCTGGATCCAAACCATGGCCCATTGTTTTGCAGGATCCTACTTTAAATCCTTAGTCCCTTCTTTTGTGAATAATCTTTGTACCAAAATTACTTAACTCCTAGACTACAGAAAACTAAATAGCTATGCTCACTTTGATGCACCTCCTCTTATTTAGACCAGTTGAGAATGTGCAACCAAATGCTGCAAACTTAATTTATCTATTTTTGTTTCATTATTTTTCCTCTCTCTAAAGTAATTTAAATAATATTCCCAGAAGATTTTACTCAGCTAAATGTGCAGATCCAAATCAATGAACATATTCAATCTGAGTGCCTCTGTTGAGGATGTCATTGCATGTATTTCTGGAGCTGCAATTGACTAAATGTATTTACAGAATCCTTTCTGAAAATCGGAACAAACAGCATTGTCATTTCCATAATTCACAACTCTGCATGTGCAAATGGGCAAAGTTGCACAGTAGCACAAATGCAACATCAAAATTACATGAATCCTTCTTTTCATTCTAATGAAAGCAAATTTTTGTTTGCTTAATGAGTTTATGGTTCCTAAACCAGTCTGTGACAATTTACAGTTTAAACTCATATCCGCTCCCAAAACCAACATATTCTGAAACACATTATATATCATCCTAAAACATTACCTACTAGTTGTTGCTGCCAACCTTTCTTGTTATTATTGCCCCCTGTAAGTACAAGTCTAGGAATTATATTGCAGTATCAGAAACACTGATTCACAACAGTGATAGCTAATGCTGAAAGTCCTTGAAGATACCTATGCTGGAAAAGATGTACTTCTGCCAGTCATCTGATTGATCTAATTATAGCATGTACGTTTCACTTCTTCAAACCATGCAAATATGAAAGTCAACATATGAATTCTCTCATATTAATAATTATACTAGTTAGGAGATCTTCATGTGGAAGATCTCAGTCGCAAATATTTGTGTAATTAGAGTTTAAATTAGGAGATACGGGATTTCCCTTAAAGAAATTTTACAGGTTGCATTTTAATAGGACTTAATCCAGTATGACTTCCAATTCCCTTTTGGAGTTCTGCAGATATGTTTCTTATATACAGCACTGAATAACATTGTTTGCCTATTTATAAAAGCATTTTAATAATTCGCTTTCATGTAGAAGAGCTGCATTAAATGAAGGTGAGATCTGCCAGGCCCATCTCACCACAGGTTAGCAGTGAGTCCTCAAGTGTTAACATACAAATTAAACCAAGAATTTTTACATCCAGAAGCCTTTTAGAAAAAAGACAACCAAGTGGAGGAAATGTTAGTTAAAATGGGATTACATAATATCTTCCTTCCGAAGGGTCTCACCTCCTAGGTATCTCCCACAGAGGCTCTTTCCTACCTAGACGAAGCAGAATTATACTGAAGAGAAACCAAACCCACACCGAATATTGTGCATGCCTCAGACATCACTATCAGACTGATTAAAGTCTTTCCCTGGAGAGCAGCTGTATCAGAACTCTAAGGAGGCATTAAAATGCTCCTTTGGGACTTACTTTATTGTATAAAATTACTTAGGAAAATATATTTTCTTTTTCTGCAAAGATGGTACATAAAAGATCAAAGATCACTACAAACTGTAGGGAAATGACTTCTCAAGAAGAGAAAAGAGCATATGACACACAGAACTTAGTTGCATAATCACGTCTCAACAAGTCTTATCTCCCTAAAATGATGGGTTGTAGTTTTTATTTCAGCTTTGTGAAGCAGGGATACCCTCATCCTGCCAAAATTACTAGAGCAGCCAACACAGGCAGTGTTCTGGGATTCAGGTTTAACAAAAGACCATATTTAATTCTTGTCTTAAAAAAAAAGAAAGAAAGAAAAAAAGCCCAGTGCAACACTAAAATAATGATAAAGAATGGACTTTGGATGACTTAGCACTTTAAGATAGTGAGCTTTCTCATAGGTGTATGAAGATCTGCTTTATCCTAGATAAAATATGGTTGAGGTTGCTCCACTTTATATAATATACAATACTAAATATTTAGCTTAGAATATTCCCAGCAAAAAAGAGAAGAAGCTAAGGAATGGAAAATACATTACAGTGAGTCGCTGCTAGAGAAATATATACAGAAATTATGTAAGTATGTATCCTGAATATGCTATCTACAATTTAAATATCAAGAAAATAGTTTTTTTTTTTTTCTCTGTAAAGTCAGTCTGGAACTGTTAATATTAAGAATCCAAAATACAGTGGGGATTGGAATATATGTGAAGCAATGTATTTTACAAACCTTGTTTCTATATTAACTTCTTTATATAAATAGTCATTAGTTTCACATTCAAAGAGACTTGTATTCAAAGTGACTTGTATTCAAAGCAGCAGTACCTTCCAGCACAAGACTAGTGATGTCTGCTTTCCAAATGGCAGTAAACTCTTGCTAATAATTCTGTGGCTTAGAAAGTTTGGACCTTAAGGATATTATTCTTCGAAACTATGACTAAAGAGCTTTTAGTGAGGTGTTACAAACTTGGTTATTCCAAGTAAAGTAAATCATTGAGGTTTTTTAGTTTCCAGATATCATTAAAATAAATCTTCATTGTGAATTTCCAAACGTCCTTCGAATAACTGACCATTGTGTTTTATTTATGTGCAAACTTCATTTTTTTTCACACAAAGTCGCTATAGTCACCTTATATGAAATTGCTGAAATCAAGATGTAATTTCCAGACTTCACCAAACACTGCTGTATACTCTTTTTTTTCCTTAGCTAACATGCTAGGTATAGGCAGTGCCATTTACATCTCACACACAAGACACTATATTACAAAAAAATAGTAAAAGCCAGAATCTGCAGTAATTCTTGCAGATCTTGTAACATCATATCTTCTTCACTAGACCAAATGGCCTAGAAAAGAGTGTGCCATTTGGGACAGTTCCTAAGACAAATTCTTCTGCAAATTATAGTGGGCAAGATGGGGCAAACTCAAGAATCTCCATGGAATTACTTCTCAGTCACAAAGGTCTCAGAGACGATTTTAATCCCATTGTAAATCTCAGTTTACTTTGCGTATGATCACGAAAAGTCTTGAGTTGATTAAAGAAAAGTATTTTCTTAGGCTCCTACATATATTTTTTCTTGAACTATATGTGCAGAACTTGCAGACAAAATCTTGCTGACATCAAAGTTTGCTTTTTTTAAAAAAAATTTATTGCAAATGCATGAGCTCCTGTCCGAAGAAAATAAAATAAAATAAAATAAAATAGTTTGCACATAAGCCAAGGAATTCAGGCTCTTAGTTTTCCATACTTAGCAATAAAAGTTGAAACACTTACAGAAGTTTAATACAGTTGGAGTTTCTTTAGGGCTCCATGTTGCCTCACTCACCCATCTTTCCAAAGTAGGTCTTCAGGATATAGTTACATAAAGGAAGATATAAATGGGTACCAACAATTCAATATTAACTCTTTTTAAGAATTATTTTGCTGCTATAGGAAACAGGAAGCCATTTCACATTGGTATTTTTAAATTTAATTCTTCCACGTGTGTTACACTAATTTTCTTCCATTCATCATAGAACAGATTTCTTTGGAACTCTTTAATGATGCAGTGAAAAATTTATGTATCTTGAACATGTGACAGAAAAAAACACTGTCTGGAGCAAATCTAACATCTAATATTTCTGCTTAATCCTATGTTGCTGTTTCATTTCTACCTTCTTCTTCTTTTCAGTCTGCCTCAAATATTTTTACTTTTTCTGAAATGTGTCCCTTTGAAACACTCAAAACTGGCCTCTGCAGTATATGCACAACCCTGCAGAATTTCAGGATCACAAATCACCTTCCATTTCACTTTTTTGACGAGTGTCGTAGTCCTCACAAGCAATTTTGCCTGGTCATTCTGTCCCTTGGT
This sequence comes from Heliornis fulica, assembly GCA_013399135.1. Classification (NCBI taxonomy): domain Eukaryota; kingdom Metazoa; phylum Chordata; class Aves; order Gruiformes; family Heliornithidae; genus Heliornis; species Heliornis fulica. Next base: position 1,540,928 of record VXBZ01005904.1, on the reverse strand, counting down.
GGCTGCCCCTGTTGGACATGGTTCAGCTAGTGTGGCATTACAGGTTTCAGCATGAGGCACAAATGTAATCCCTTCCTGGGTCTTTAAGAAATATGCATTTCTGTGCAAATGTATATGCCTGCGTATGCTTTAGTGACATTTTGTAAATCTTATTATCCCTCAGAAAGTATTAAAATGAAGCCAACAGGCCCAGCTGTGCTCATAATATACCTCAGTAGATATCCATATATTTTTAAGAACAGAAAAACACACACACACAACCCTACCAAACAGGGTTGCTGTTCTGGGCGTATTCTACTATTTCATTCACAGTTTACAACATTGTGCTGAAGTTTAACATTAACTATAAAAATGAAAAAAACAGTGGAAAGTACTTTCCCACATGCAATTAAATGGAATTACCTGTCTTTCAGGGGAAACCAAAATAAAAAGGGTTATAAAATAAATTTTTTCAGATGCTTAAGTTATTTACGCCATTGGCTGTTAGACCAACCACAAAAGTTTCATTTTTCACTTAAAAACATTACTATCCGTTAATACTAGATAGAAAACCTCCTAATGATTTCTTCAGAAGTCCTGACCATCAGCTGGTTTTGACTAACAAGGCCTCCTATTTAGTGGCATGCCACATTTTCCTCTCTTTGTGTTTTCTCAAATGATTATCATAAATGGCAGAATCCATTAAAAACACCCAAGGGATCTGTCAAGTCTGAAGTTAATGCAATTTCCTTTTTCAAACTATCATGCAATTGTTAAAGGATGGAAAAATGCTCACACTATCAAACAGAAAACCCCAAATAGTTCTCTAAATAGTATATTTGGTAAAGGAATTTCTAACTACATATTTTGTTAAACCCCTTTCACTATTAATTCTACAGTGTAGAAGAGCTTTCTGATGAATAATTTTTTCTTGATTGATAGTAATCGAACTTCTTGTACAGTTAGTTTGTGACTCATAATGGAAAGCTATGGCAGGGTGCAATGAAAACTCCCCTTCAACTTTGATGTGAGTAAAAAAAAAGCCACAGCTTAATTGTTTGGACTACTTCCTATTATTTTAAGCTTAGAGAGCAAGAAAATATTTACTATATATCTTAAGAGGGGATGTCACTTCAACTAAGGTTCAAGTATAGCCTTTGAGAAGGCAAAGTTTTATGCTATCCTTTTATTTTTATACCATCCCTTTTATACTTATTTTACAGAGAGACTATTGTTCAAATAACTAAGAGGTCTAATCCTGCTTTAAACATCTAAAAAGAACTGCTACTTCCAAAGTAGTTGATATTCCTTATATAGTCTTAATTTTTAATTTGGAAAGGGAAAGTACAGTAATAAGTGCCTGATTTTGCAAACATGTCAGTGTACATATAAAGTTCAGATCTCAAGAAAGAACTTTGAGAACAGATATATTTAGGAAAAAAAAAAGAATCCCCTAAAACCCAAGAGCATCCAATAATTAAACTACAAGGCCACAGTATGTTGGTCAATTCAAAAGGTCATTTTGTCCCTAGTTTCAATCCCAATTCCTTTTCAAGAACAGAAAGTCTTTCTGTGACCACTATACAAAACCAAAAGCAGAACTTTTATTTTCCCCAATAAGAGAGGTTATTTTGCACACTAATGATAAATAACATGGCCCGAGTCTTCCATCATTCACCTCACATGACTTGCTGCATATAAACTGGAGAAGAAATGCCTTCCTGGTAAAGTAATGTCCTAGTGAAACACTCTGACAGTGCACATCAAAGCATAGTAAATCCTATGTATGCTTTTGCAATCTCAGACAGCATTTGGTTTACTCTTTTAAAAAAATCTCATTTTAAATATCTACCTCTACTGGAGTAAGAAAATTATGAAACCTTCTTTACAATTGAAGATACAAGCTGGGTAGGTGTAACTTTTTTTCTCCATCCCAAAAGTTGTAACACCAAAAAGAAGAACAGAAGTTATTAAAGTTTTCTGTAAAACAATCCATATCAGTCTTCAAATTCTACATTGTGGCCAGTTGTCATCTCCAGTAATGGCTAGCAGGCTGGAGGTAAAACATGATCCGCCCTTTTAACTCTAGAAGTGTTGAACTTCCTTTTCTAAAGAAATGAAAATCACTCGTTTATTTCTTTGTTTTTCTTCCCATTGATATAATCAAGGGTCAGCAATTCCATGGCTGGACTTCATGCAACAACAATGAATGCTTCATTTGTCTGTGCTAACAAAGAGAGATGGGTGAGAGGAAAAAATCCCTCTCTGACCCTCAAAAAATACCTACTGAACTCCAGTCTGGAAGCTCTAGAAAAAAGTATGTAGCAGCTCCAAAACAGCATACATTCAAGAGGTATATTAAGAAGGGGAATAAACATCTGCAGCTTTCCAACAAAATGAGTTATAGCAGTTAGACATGAGCTCTAGGGTGTTACTCTTTTCAATATAAAATTTAATTACATCTAATTTTAAACTACTCTGTCGCTGAGTTTCCACCCAATTAAACAAGATGATTGGACATTATACTATTTTTATCGAGGGTATCTTATTTTAAAATTGAACAGCTTTTGAAAAAGAAAGGAGTTTTTCCTATTTTTTTTCTTTTAATCCATTTATAACCACCCCGAACACGGGCCTCTTGCTTAGGATCTTGAGGCTATAGGGAAGCCTATGGATGAGGGGCTTTTTGCTTAGCACGGTCATGCCTGCGATATACTGCCTGATAGTTTCTATCGATATACAATAAAACCTGAAGCATCCAAATTGAATCGTCTGGTAGGATACAAAGTGTCATCAGGTAGGTATCAAACAACTTCATTCCCTCTCTTACCTTCTGTTCTGCTGAGGGCTCCTTAGCAACACGGCACTTTCAGACTTCATCTGCTTGCTGCCTCGTTATTTAAAACATCCAACTACCATGGCTTGAATCTCCCTTTCTGCCATCCCTAGTGACTCCAGTCAGTAGAGCAAATGTCACTGAGGCCTGGATTTATTGCAGATGCTGGACCAAGCATGCTCCGGCACAGCACAGGCATATAAAAATTGTACTGGTTGAGCAACTGCACTGGGTTGTTTTACATTGTTGCAATGTTTTCCAGGGAATTTATAGGCCTCTGGGGCACTCAAAACACAGAGCAACAGCATCTTTTGCAGATGTAAACATGAATTTGAGTAAATAGTTAAATTATGCTGGTGTTACAGCATTTGGCGGATGTTCATAGTCATAAACAAGCTTTCTCCATCCTTCAAAACAAAAACAAAAAAATGGATATTGACTTTCTCTATCAACCAAAACCCCAACTTGCTTCTTAAACAAAATTGGACTCAGTTCACAAGTCTCAGACAAAATGCAAAAGGAAAGGAGGTTAAAATGTTGGTCTGTTAGGGTTATGACTACCCTGAACTCATATAAAATATAAAGGCACATAACATGCTGATATATCTGATGTTTTTATGCAAGACTGCCTTGCTTCCATTAAGTAGCAAAAAGACAGCTACTGTTTAACTGAAGAAACTGACGGAAAATCCTCATTACAATATAAACAGTGGTTTAGGCATAAAGAGTGTTTAGTTTATGCATCTGTGCATTTAGCTGAACACTAAGCTTTTTCTAAACACTATCTGGTGCCTTCCTATTCCCATATATTTTCACTTTCCATTTGAAAGCAGGAAATCTGTGTCTTCTCATGCTTCAAAATGTAAACAAAAAATAAAAAAATAATGATTTTTGTATCATGTGCTTTACCTAACCCACCAGAGAATACAAGTATGCGGCTTCTAGAGTTGTGGTTTCCCTTTCAAGTCCATCCTCTTTTTTTCATCTAATTTTCAAGGGAGACTTTGGTCTACCATAACCATGAAAGATCTCATTGGTTACATCATGTACTTATTCTATTTGGGAATTTATACTGCTTGCTTATTTGGTGTTCTGTCATTCATTCAGCTGCTTATCCAGACCTAAAGATGAAGAAAAACACCTCATAACTATTCAGTTGCAACAGAATGTTCACATTTTACTCCCCTTAGCTTTTAAGTAGCATTGATAAAAATCTATACATAAATTATTTTTTTTAATGATGGTTTCCATATCTGGTTCCACAAATTTAATCTCTTTCAAGCTGACCTAGTCCCTATTAAAAATTCCAATATTAACCTTTATCCCTCCTTACTGATTTTCATTAAATGAGCCTTGAAGTAACACAAGTTGTCTTGTGGTAGCTGCTATGCAAGCTCATCTTCAGTTTTGTGGAAAAAGTGAGAAGATGTTAAGACAAAGCTGAGAATATGAAAAAAAAATCACCGGTCATCCCTTCTTGGATCAATAACAACCAGATAAGAAGTTCAGGTTAACCATCCTCTTTCAACATATTAATGACCATTAATTCACCCATATATTAACATACAAATCAAGTAGGACTATTTATGTGTATATTGCCCTGTATACATTTTTATAACACTACTTGAAAAAAACTACAATTCAATCAAAGACTAAAGAATACCTGCCTCAGATAGGAAGTCTAATTCCCTAGCTACAATAACATTTGTTCAGTTCAAAAAAGACAGAAAGAGCCCAGAAGCTCTTTCTTTGAATGAAGACACATATGCACAAATAAAATGAGACAGAGAAACTTCCAAATATAATATTCTTTAGTATTAGTGTAATAGTATTGCTTAAAGGGCCTCCTCATTGTGCTGGACATTAGATACTAACAAATGAAGGTTTGGGCTCCTGAGAGGTGACACTGCAGTTATCATATGCTGCACTCACTTCTTCATGGCGGTAACACACAAGTAAAAAACCTGATCACTGCATCCCAACTGTCATGATCCTGGGTACTATAACAGGACTCAGGCAGGTTTTAAGGAAAGGCTGAGTGAAAACTTTGTGGTTGTGATGTTCCTCAATGTAGTCTCCCTATTTACCTTTACCTGAGAACAACAGCAAGATTTTGATACTTATTCAAACTAGGTGTGGCGATATCTGTCCAAATTTCTATAATTACATCTTGGTTTGGATATAAATAGTATCACACAAAATTCACATTTTAAATAACAGACCTAGGGGAAAAGAAAGGTAAGGAGGAGTCAGACTGTGTATGATCTACTCAAAGGTGTACAGACTAGGCATAGAATGATGTTTAAGTCACATCTCACTAAGGTACAAGTGCAGAAACAACAGCAACGCAGTCTGTTTCTCTGGGTCAAAATGGTCTTCTTAGGTGGTGCAATTCTGAAATTCCTTACAGTACGCATATGACAAAATAAAAGCATATTTATCCCACAGGTTGCAGGAAATTAAAGAATCCTTGAAAGAGATCAAAATATGCAGTGTCCTCAATCTTGTGTTCAGATAAAGACTAAGGAAAAAAAAATGTTTCCTTCTAAAACAACAATGAAAGGACAAAAGCAGCATGAAAATGTGCACATGTCGCTCTCAGCAAGCCTTTGTAGACATTTGTGAGAAGGTAAGAAAACCTTTTGTGAGTTGGTTTGTACCAACACCATAGCTTGCAAGAGCTATGCCAAACTGATACCCAGGTCCGCTGAGCTGCAATATTAATTTAGATGCTTTAACTTCTGAAAACACCAGTCTTTGTGGGTATAAGTCAGCAGATCTTCTACACAAAAAATTGGTAATATGCAATGTGGGTATGATCTGTCCCTCTTATAACTGAATAATTCACTTAAGAGATTTTTATACATAAAATATGACCTAAAACTCCAGAAATATATTTAGGAAGCGGGAATAACAAACCACAATCACCCAAATAAGGTTTCAGAGTGGAAGTAATTTCTGAAATTTTAGAAGCATCATTGAAAATGAAACATAACAATTTATCAGTCAGAGGCTATGAAAAGCAGATATATTTTTAAGCAACTCATACATCAAGTTGTCCATGGGTAAAATCACTTATCAGTATTTAGATTATTATCTTCCAAAGCATATTTAAAAAACAGCCGTTTTGAAACTCACTTTGCACAAAGGAGATGTTATGGGGAACTTGAATTTGATCACTAGCTCAAATTCAGGTCTGAAAACCTGTTTACAAATCACAATCTTAAGGAGTACTCATATAGGATGTGAACAATAAGTTGTATCACAACTCTCAGGAATGTCTGTGTGTGAAAACAAATGGTAGAAAGTGCTCAGAAAACTTCACTGGCTTTTGTAAACATTTTTTCTAAGGAAAATTACCTTCAACGACCCACAATATTGTCCTGGGTTAGCAATTTCTCTACATCTTCTGCTGCTATTGATCATCAAATGTATTTATCCATTTTCAACTGGTCATTGCACGCAGTCTTTCCTCTCAGATCCAGAACCTTATGAATCATTATTAAGACAATGTTCCGGAATATCTATACCATTCCTTTCTCCACTCATTCACTATTTCTACAAAAGTAATGATAACATGCCAAAATTGATGTTCAGCTTCTCATTTACTCTAAATCAATATTAAGAAAGATGTAGGAGATGGCAATGTTATATCCGGTACAAATCATCACTTGGACAAAGCATAGCTGACTAGACAGAACCAAAGTACTTGTCTGAAATGCTTCCTTCTCTCCAAATGTCTTCCGCCTCACTCCCCCTCCTCCTGATGTTAAGATGTGCAGGCAGATGCCCTTGTCACTTCCTAGCCTTTGTGTATTTGCTCAGATTGATTCCCAACTGTGCTTAACTCTCACTCCAGATGATGAAGATTATGCCCCGTCTTGCCCAAAACAAAGCAGGCACCAATGAGCAGAGTTTGTTAACTGATGTAATGCATATGCAGGTATTAAGTCACACATCCTGAAAGAGAGTTTGAGTTGATACATAAACACACAAGCAGTCTGCTTAGCGTGAAGATTCACATGACATACCACTTTCCTTTCCTGCTCTGTGCACTGGCTCCCTCATGAAGCAAAGGGTCTGCATCAGGATCTCTCTCCATCTGTTTAAAGCCCCCCGACAGAAAGAGATTGAGCACTCTGGCAGTTTTTTCTCTCCAAAAGATGACTTTTCCAAGACAACTTTGTCCTAATGAAACAATTCCTAAACATGAGAGTGTGAGAGGCTCACAAACAGGTCTTTTTTTTTCCCACCAAGACCGAATCTCCATTCCCATAAGAAGTGTGACTTCAGAACTCATGGCTTACGGGAGCAGAGACAAAGCTCTCTTGAGTTGGGAAGTTATGCACACACACACAACTCAAACAAAAGCTGTGTAATACACACACGAAGAAGTTAATTCTTCCCTGCCATATTAATGTAAAGAATTCATGAACTTATTTGTCCTTGGGTTCTTGTAAAGTACCTTCAAAACGATTTGTTATTTTAATTCATCTCACACTAAAAGTACTCGACCAGCATAAATGAAAATAATGAACCAACCTTGAAAAGCTGGCTGTGGCTTTTGCTCTGACAATGCCTGAATTATTTAACGTGTACCTGGAATTTTCCCTATCATTAAAGACTGGATTAATTTTTGGAAAAGAAGCATCTCTTTAACTGGATGTATAAATCTGCATGATGCTTTCTTTCAGGTCTACTTTTTGTTGGAAGACAAAGTAAACAGGAAACTCCCAAGCATTTATCTGTTACAAAAGTAGCTATGAAACCAAAGACAGAAGTTTCAAAGTTTTCACTCAAAATATTATTTGAAATGGCTTCAAGCTCTCGTTCTAGCATTACCTCATCCTACTATTTTTGATCTGGAAAAAATCTGTTTCTTCACTGCATTCTTCATAACATCAGAGATATTAAATGAATCAACAGGGAAAGCGATCCCTTATTTGCTCAGTAAAATGTAAAAAACATTCTTTACAGTTGTCATATAACTAAAATTCCTTGAAGTTCATGTAATTTAGAGCTAAGTGTTTAGTAGCCCTCAAATTTTCCTTCTTCCTGTAACAAGGTGCTATAGCAGCTACATAAATAAATCATCTAAAGACATAATCCAAGAACCCTTACGCAATTTTTATTCACATGTCCTTTAAGGGATACCTTTGCTTATTTAATCTTACGGGGTTTTCCCTTCTATTTCTTTTATAGATCAGTTTGAATGTGGCAAAAGCAGGATTACCATCTATGATGAAATCTACATGTTACATGACTGATTCAGATACAGGTGTGCAGATGTTTCTCCATGTGAATAACTGTCAGTTTTTATTGTTAATGATGGGTCATAAGTCACTGAGAAACAAGGAAACAAACAAATATAAAGCTTGACCAGGCTTTTTATCTTATTTCCTACATTCCCACCAGCTAGATTTGAAATAATCTGTCTTGAGGAAATTCAACTTTTAAAATCTCTCCTGTTCTCTCCAACTCTTCCCACCATCTCAGTATTTATTCCTAATGACCACAAATTATGTCTGTTATACATCAGGATCTAGACAGTAGTGTAGTTTCAACAAATGTGCCTTTTCAGGACTTGAAGCTACCAAAATCACATTTGAAAAATTGTCTCTAAGCACTTTTTCAGAGTGTATATGGATTCATTTCAGGACATTTTGGCAAATGTAATTTGGAAACTAATCCAAGTTTTATAAACAAGTAGTATATTCTGTACAAACTGAATTGTCATATGTATGGCAGACAGATAAATGCCTTTCTTTTCCTTGCTTTTGTTCTGTTATTGACAGAAACACCATTTATGTAAGATTAACCATGAGCCAGGAAGTATATATTGTCAACTAGAGCCCCAAGTTATTTCCAGAAGTTTTCCAAATTATGATGCCAGATCTGGCATCTGGCACCACAGCAAGTGCCACACTGCCTGTGGTTTAGTTTTATACCATTTTATCATGGGTCTGTTTTCACATCTCCCTGTCACGAGCGCAGTCCAGAGGATAAGCAAGAAACGAAGGGCAGCCTCATCCTACCCTCACATGAGATTGTGTGATGGGGTAAGTTCCTGTTTAAGGACAGGGTTCAGTGGAGCACATCCCTCTGGCTCCACCCAGCACTTTCTCTCCAGTATCTCTCCACCAAGGAAGACAGAGATACTTCAGCACTGTCCTGGGAGCATGCAAACACTCAGTCTGGCAAGAAAGTCACAGAGAGAAGAATGTCCCCTGATGTCACTACTGGTAAAGACATGTACAATTTTTTAAAAGCCCATATTCACTCATAATACTCCATATATACACAAAGCATCAGATGATGACCCGAATATAGAAGTTACAATAAATGTTTGGACAGGATATAACCGAAGCTTGTGTTTATGCTTTCAGCCATTACAAGAACAGTTTCTACCTTATCATGAGTTCAAAATGCAAATTATTAAATTTGCTAGCAATAAAAATTAGAGTGGAATGTCAGCATGAGTCTGAAAATAGAAGAATTTGGATAAGAAAAAATATTTTATTTATAGAACTAAAGGCAAAGAAAACCCTACTGGCTGTGGATCCAAATCCAAGATAGAACTTTTACTGAAACTGTAAGAATGTTTTCTATCAAAGAAAAAATGTCATTGGAAGTACTGATGGTAAAACTCTTAACAGTCATCAGATGATTTAGAAATAAGCGTAAAAATGGAACTGATAAAGAAATATGAAAGATTTTTCAACACTATTTATAAACTATGCAGCAAAACTGACCCATTTAAAAATTTTCATTAGCTTCTGATGGGCCAGCTTGTACTGGACCAGATTCATCAGATTTTCCTAGAAAAAGTAATCTTTTTTCTATTATTGGTAGTTCCTGTCATGAGTTCAGCTTCTATTAGCAGTTTCTTGTAGTTTTTGTATTCACTGACATTTGTACAAGTCAGTTTTTATTGGGAGCTTAAAGCTACTTTGCTGAAAATACGTGCAGATTTTTAACAGGAATATTTTCCTTCACTTTTATGAAGAAGTAAACCACGCTAGTCAACACAAAACGAGTTACAGAACCTAAAACCAAGATTTATTTTTAATCATCTACACAAGATTTACATTTGACTGTCAGAGGCTTAGCTTCCACAACCTTTCTCATCAGTGTTACATCAGACTTACTTTTCACACTAAAAAGAGGTAGAAAATAGGACTTAGGCCACGGATTGTTTGCAACATAGATTTCTATGAAATAAATCCCACCTCAAGAGTAAAGACAAAGCAGATGCAAACTTACACAAGAAAACAGTACAAAAGGTAGTCAAGGAACAGAGAGGTACCCTGTGGGATGAAACACCAAGTCCAGAAAGCAGAGGACCATTGTATTCAAAAAGGAAGCCAGAGAAATGTGGAGGTCAGAAATATGGTGCCAGGCAAACAGCAGCTGACACAATGGACATCACAGGCCTCGAAGGGCTTCCTGGACTCTTTCAAATTTCCTCTGTCCCTGTGAAACTGGCTTTCTTTAAGTAGTTTCCAAGGGCCTGCAATTCATTTCTTGGCTGGGCAAGCTCACTTTCACTGAACACAGTGATCTGAGGTTTGTTTGAATTCCTGCTGTGTGGAAATCTACTGTACTTTCTAGCAGGTGTGAGAACACTGAGACTCCTTCAGTTGCAGCTCATTTCCACTTACTAACTACTTTATCTCCGTGGAAGAAGCAAAAGTGACTTTTGTGTTTCCTGGCAGTCTGCTGCTTCAAAGAACCTAATAGTGATTTGTTTATTTCAGAGGAAATGGAGACCAGTCAGCGATGACAGATTTATTGGTTAAATGGACAACACAAAAAAAATTTTGTGCAGTACAGGCTGGCTCTAACCACACTATGAGAAGTCATAGTAAGGGGTGATTTGCATTCCAGAAATCCAGTCCAATTTAATCCACTCCACTCTACTCTGTACATTTATATAGCACCCTTCACACAATTTCTGAGAGGTCTGTATAGAACTACTGTACCGAAAAATATCCAGGTATTTTGATAGCCCACGTTTAGACTTGAAATTAGAACAAAAGGAGCCAGACTGTTGAATATATCCTGGTAATGAGTCAGTCAGTGACACTCAAGAAAAAGCTGGGTGTCCAATTAAATCTCAGGATCAAGGAGATTTTCTTAGTTCCAGAGAGACAATCACAATATGTCGATTCAAAATATCTCCTGGTAAAGGGGAATTTTACATTGGGGTAATAAAGCATCAGTGAGACCCAATGCAAATTGAACAATACAGCTGATCAAACTCAGTCCAACAAGAGGAAAAGGCACATGGTTTTCAGCAGTTGGTAGGTTTGCAACACAGGAAGGTTTACTCAGAGAACTATGTGATCTCAATGCAAAAAATGAATAAATTTTAAAAACCTAGAGCAAGATACTACCAAATTCATGTTGCTATAGTCTTCAAATACTGAGTGGATGTGATAATTTCATCTGTCAAAGAAAGTAAAATAGATTTATGGATGACATATAGGTACTTGCGTTGAAAATCCTAGATAACCTGACAATTGCCCATTTTCTATAAGGTGAGGAACACTGATCAAGGCAAGCGCTGAGATTCAGCCAGTCAGCAGGCTCTTCCATTTGATCTGGATTCAATTTCAGAAAAGAGTCTGGTTGAGGTCGTGCATCAGCCAAACACACCATTTGGAAAGAAGCTGGAATATTTTTTGAGGCAGAGAAATATATCTGTACATCACCTCTATACATATGGTTGGCTAAAGCACATCTGCCAATAATTGGCTCAAAAATCATCAAAATTGTAAAAATGTCTCTATTTTCAATGAGAGAATTAAAAGTTTTCTTTGGAGTCAGATACCTGCTCAAAAATACCTTGATCAATAATTCAGTCAGCATTGAGTAACTGGAACTGTTGATGCATTTTGACTCCTCCTACTCCCCAGTCTAGCTTGACATCCTGAATAGTTTAGCTCTGTTTATATATAAGAAACTGTAAGCTCGTTTTTCCCTTTTTACAAACTGAAAAGCCAAAGTATGGAATAACTACAGCACTGCGTAAAGATAAGTGAAATTACTCTGGAGGAAATGAAACTAACAGATTTAGACAGGATTCCTGTAGGGAGTATGGTCAGGGGGATTTGCCCAAAATAACGTACTTGCTTCTAAGCAGGGGCAGTTTGCCTGGCAAAATGATGATGCTGAACTGTATGTGCTAACTTCCAGCCCCGGGGACTGCTTGGATGCTTCTGGGCAGTGTTGTGGTAGACAAATTCGTGTAAGTCTACGGCAGAGTTGGAAACACATATTTTCACCTCGATTGCTTTCATGTGTCTTATTTCAAATCCACTCACCTATCTTCTGTACTTGTGAGATGCAGGGGTAGATGGGTGGATTATTTATTAAAATACAGTCTTAGCCTTTTAAGCCTACTAATAGCTCCACCTTTTAGTAATTTTATCTACATTTTAAAATTATAATCCAAGAGTCAAGTCCAAAGGCACTTCTGAATCAACCTGCAGCACAATAGAGATACAAAAGCTATTTTGACTGTCTTTGTGGGTGAGATTGTTAGTGTGTATACAAAACTTACATTATCCTTTTTTTTATAATTTTAAGAAGGCACACTGGATGCCTTGTTCGATCTTGATTTAACTCAATCCTGCAATTACATATATTTTGATCATCTGTATATTTTCAACCTTAAAATATAAGTACAGTGATTTGCAAGCATTACATACAATAGCCTCACTCAAGAAATTTTCTAGGACTGAGAACTTAATTTATAGAAGAAAGTACATAGCCCTGGTTTCTTTAAAATATATTGTATTTTACAGGATTGCCAGTCTAAAGCAAACAAAAGCATACAAATGTGCCATATTTTAAGAGTCCACCCACTGGTTTTCCTCCACGAAAATGTATTGCTAAAGCATTAGATGCAGAGGAGTAGGTCCCAAGTATGAATGCAATGTGAGGGACACATATTTTTAAAACTCAGGACGTGCTGAAGGGGTTGCAGCCCTGGTATATTAACAATAGATCTCTTAACTATAAGCAAATGCTTGAAGGATATAGATGAGGGACAATTCTGGAATAAAATGTTTACAGTTAATGTTCTACAGCCAGGAAGAGATAGGCTAAAGCCTAAAATCTGCCTCAACACAAAAGGATCAGCTTTCAAGAAAGCTGCACACCCGACTGTTACCATTTAGGCACCTAAATGAAGAACAATGGGGGTTGCTGGGTTCTGAGCTCTTTCAAGCATCTGGTCCAAATTCTTTCCTTCCATATGAATCAAAACAAATGTTTAGGCTACCAACTTTCCATTGCCCTTTCAGTTTAATGCCAGCTTTTCTAGCTTTTAAATTCCTTCATATAATAGGATGAATAAAACACTAACTTAGAAAATACCCAGTTAGGGAGTATTTGTAATATTTTCTTTTTTTATTAGTAGCAGACATAAAGTTTGCATAAAGTCATTGTAAAAATATATCTTGCAAAACACTATCCTTTGGAACACTTCTTTTGTTGTTGTTTAATATATTTAAAATAATATGGATCCATCTTTCTTGGTTATCAAAAAGTGGACACACAGATTTGAAGACAGTACAGATAAGCATAAACCAAAACACAGTAGCATAAAGAGTCAGAAAATTACCAAATGAATTCTATAAGAAAGCATAAAGGGGATCACATCATGATGTGGAAGTAGAATACATCACTGTGTGCTGTGCCACACCATGCTAAGGAAAGTTTTAAGTCTACAGAATTCCTGCTGCTACAGAAAATTCTGTCCATCCTAAAGTAGTGCAGAGCCTGTTACGGAAGCTCAATGCTCTGCAAGAGCATTGAGCTCTGGTATGTCCTAAGATGGTTGGAAGCTGTGCTAAGTAGTCAGAGGATTTTGTATTTGAAACTTGGAGGACAGCTCTTGAGACAAGCAAATAGAACTATGTGATAATGGCATACCTCTCCACCTAAAACAGATGATCTAGGAAATGCATGGCATTACCTGATACTAACCTTGGGAAGATAAAGGTCCATTCCCAGCCCTCTTTCCACTACGGAAAAACATCTTCTGCAGAAATTTGCAAATTCAAACAGTGTAAGAAACTCCTTCCTTAAGAACACACAATGTTTGCAAGTTTATCACAGTGAACACTGAAGCATTCAACACTTTCAAGCAGGTTCAAGAATAAGTACACTCCACTGAACAAAAGTAAAGAGGAACTTTTGCTTTTTTTTTTAGTTTTACAACAGCAATGGAAATAGCTACTGGTGAAAACACAAAACCACCAGGGATGGAAATTTGTATATTTTTCTGATTTGGATGAAAAAAAGTTGCTTCAAGAAGCACATAAACAGAGTTGGCAGGAAACATCTTTACTAATTTACATGAGCTAATTTAATAAAATATGGGAGATGGAAAGAAACATACAGTCCATTTTCAGCTTTCCTATACCTAATGAGCAGTATTCTCACCAGTTTTTCTTTTCCAAACTATATTCGGGTTTAAGGTTTCTATTTCTTTATGATTCTTGCATAAACTATTTTCTATAAATTATTCTGTGCTAAACAGCCATTATCATACACACACACACACACACACACACACACACACACACACACACACACACACTCCAGTGTAAGGACTTGGAAGGGACCTTGAAAGATCAGCTAGTCCAACCCCTCTACTATGCCCAAGTTACCCCAGACCTTCAGTTGTAGAAATTTCATTAAGAAAATAAAATGAAAAATTTTGAAATTAGTGACTTAAAGTTAAGAACAAAGACTCATCCCCAAATTAACTTATCTTGTGTTTAAGGATGCAGGAGAATTTCCCTTTAAAGCTGGATGGTGAAGAGAAGGGATAAATTACTTAGGACTGCAGTGGAGCATGAGACAAGGATCAGAAAAAAGAAAGTTCAGAGTATTTTAAGATGAGTATTGGGCCAAAATTCCTGCAAGTGAGATTTATTACACCATGGAATCTGTTTCCTGAGGCTGCTAATGAAGGCAAGCTATTTTTTAAAGTCCAAATGAGCATTTAATAAATGAGTACCACACTCACAAACCGTATACATAACCCGTTTTGTCATACTGAATCGAAAGAAATCAACCCACACTCAAGCCTTTTAGTCATCACTACTTCACTCCATCTGTCACTCGTCTAATGAAAGAATATTAATATGGATTGCCATTTGGTGGGTGGGGTTCCTTTTTCCCTGTAAATAGGATTCCTCTAGGTAAATTATGTGTGACTTTTTACTAAGGTTTCCTGTCCTTTTTTTTTTTTCTTTAAAACTGTACCGTGTTTTATGTCTTTCCAATCTTTCCTAGGTCTGCATAGCTAGACAGCAATGTAATTAATTATCTTGTAATTAATTCTCTCAGGAGGGTTGTTCAACCATTATCCACTGTACCATCTGACTATCATCCACATTCATTACACTGGGAATAATGGCATCCCTAACAGGCACTGCGGAGTCTGTAGTTCATCTCCTTTTTGGAGCCAGAGAAAGCGTAGCCTAGCAGAGAATGGCATGCAGAAGACAGAAGAAAAATGGGGAGGAGTGGGACAGCAGGGTTGTTTTCTCCTCTTTGTGAGAAAGGTTGGAAGTGAGGTGAGAAGGGCAGTGATAAAAGTCAGTATGATTATGACACAAAAAATAAAAGGTTTCAGCTATCAGTTTTGCAGCATTTCCTGAAGGGGAGCAGCCTCTTGATCCTTTTTAATATCCTTATTAGTCTCCAGTTCAAGAAGCGTGTGTGAGGACATGTTTAACTCCCATTGAAGTCAATGGTTCTTAAGCATATGCTCAATTTTTTTTGCAAATCAGGACTTTAATCTGTTCCTTATGTACATTTAGGATTACAGAGAAGTCTTCTGTTTTTGAAGTTGCTGGAAACATCAGCTTGCTGATGGGAGGTGGGGGAAGGGAGCAGAACTCCATCACTTTCTGAAGTCTGCAACTTTCTTCTTTAATTTCTTCCTAATTTTGACCAGAAAAGTATCTGTTTACCAATTATTTTTTAATTACTCTCAGATATTGTCTATTAGATTCTAATGTGTGTTGCAGAAATATGACTTACTGGCACAAGATGCTTCTAGATTTGCATTTGTTATAAAGTCACAAATGCTAAGGTTAGCGTCTCATTCCTCTCTCCTTCCTCTATAAAGTTGATAGAACTTCACCAAAATCTGAAGAGATTTATTCCTAGCAAGGGGAAAGAGGAGTTGAGACAAAAGCTGTAAAACTGTCTCCACCCTACACTGCAATTGCACCTCACTTCTGGCATCTAGTGCTTTTGGCTATTTCAGTCCTGGAACAGAACCCTCTTCACTGAGCCTGAAGGTTGTGCCAAACTGTATGGTGATTTTTGTGATATGGAAAAAAGCCCACTGGAGACTAGCCGGAAAGCAGCCAACCTTGTGATCTGATCCTCATGTGAATTTATGTCTCCAGAGTTCAGTTTTAATATCGTTTGTAATTTTAAAATGCACTCTATTTTCTGATATTGCACTGAAAAACTCTAGATATTAAAAAAACTGCAAAATTGCCAGGCCCAAGAATTCAGAACGTATCAGCAAGGCTCATGTACTTTTTCTATGATCTCCTTGTCTGCAGCCCCCTTGTCCTCCCCAAACTTATTTTAAGAGACATTTAGGAATAAAATAGAACAGTATAACCAAGTGCTGATCCAGACAAATCAAGTGAAACATCCACATCTCTAGCTGCTGGCATTTTTTATCTGATACACACATGTACGCACCCCTTCCCCCCCAATGTATGTACATGTCTATTGTATCAACAAAATGGAATTACACACCAAGAAAACCCAAAAACATTAGTAGTCTGTTCAAAATTCTTCTTACAGAAAACTTGAGTGAAAGGACAAATTGCCAATGCTATTTAAAGAGTTTATGGGCCCCTTCAAAATGAGACTTTACTTGCTTTGAAGCACATTCCTTCTGGCACAAGTAATTATTACCTAAAATCTTGGAATTAAAAGAGTACATTTTAAGAAAGTTAGATTCTATTTTTTCACCCATTTGGCTTAGTTTCAGATACTCCCTTTTTACACAAGGCTCTCCTCAACACTGGGTACATCACTGATATTAAATACTATCGATCAGCGTTGTCAAGTCTGTCTCATGCTTGGTTTTTACTATAGCTGTTTACAGCATCTGCACACCTTTATGAAGTTAAAGCCTCAAGAAGAGAAGACAGAGCACATTAAATATTTTTTTTTTCTCCCCAACCCCCTCCTCTGTTTACTCCAAGCCTTGCACTTTTCTTACAGCCCACAAACGCACAGAAGAGCTATGACTGACCTATAGTTACCGAAGTCAGTTAATAGTAAAACAGTTAGTTTGGGGCCAATGGAATAATGGAGAAATATTGCCTCTGGATGTTTCTTACATGTACGTGAGTTGTACAGAAGGCAGAGAAGAGCGTGAATGGAAAAAGGAAGAACACACTTAACACAGCACAGAGAAAGCATTGAGGTAGATAAGAAACAGGATCCAAAGTGCTGGCTGAGCAGCAGTTGGGCAACACTACAGGGAAATGTTTAACTCTGTGAGGCTAAGATGGAACCAAAAGAAGAATTCTATGAAAGGAATTTCAAATGGGTATGATTGAGAGGTATGATTCTTCAACTTTGGTTTTGTCAGGGTTAAAATTAGGAGTCAAGAGAGGGCCAGGGTAGGAAAATGGGATTCCATTTCTGCTAAGTGGTGTAAAAGTCATTTGCAAAACAGTCCTAAAACATGTTGGGGTGCAAGATTTATAAGAGCAACTTGAAAATGCTAATGGAAAAATAAGGTCTTCTAAACCATCATTCTCACCCTGTTCAGAACAAGCAACAGCCCACATTCTCATACTGGAAACACCGAGGACAAGGCTGTTCTGCCCAGAAAAAAGATGCTTTGTGCTTACTCCAGGTCTCTCTTGCAAGCAATTTTTTTTTCTACATCTGTACGACCTTGCCCTGTAAGGAAATGCTGTCTGCTTTTGTATAGAAACAGACCTTAACAGCACAAAACTAGCTCTTTAGACAGGGGTACGCGAGATGTTAAATGACATGGCAGGGAAGGTGCAAAAGCTGATTAGTGAGAACTTCACACATTCCCTGGACTTGCTTCAGTTTCCAAAATTGCAGAAAGACTCTTCCAGAGGTATTTAGGAAGCACATATCCCCTGCCAAGTAACTTCTAAACTAGTAAGGCTCCATGCAGGTTAGCATGAACATCTCATGTAAGAGCAGTACTTCTTGCATTCCTAGCTCAGTGAGATTTTGACCTCCACCTCTTGTAGTAAGACTGTACATTAACAAGGTCCTTTTAATTAACAGGCCATCAATAACATGTTGCCAGACTCCACTATATGGGTAGCATCAAGCTTTCTGCTTATCTACGTGATCAAGTCATCTCCCAGCCTCGCACTTTCTTGCACACACAAATGCACAGAAGAGCTATGACTGACCTATAGTTACCGAAGTCAGTTAATAGTAAAACAGTTAGTTTGGGGCCAATGGAATAATGGAGAAATATTGCATGAAACCATATGCTTCAAGACAAAGGTGTATGCAGCTTTTAGTTTTTGCAAGTGTGTGTGAATTAAGGCCATCAACTAGCTGTGGAAATATGCTTGAAAAACACAAAGCAGGGCAGAGCCATCATAAGCAATATTCTTATGATATCTACCCATATGGAAACTACAAGCATTTCTTAGCTGCACACCATTGAGCCAAAGGAAGCAATGACAGAGTAGCAATCATCATGCCTGTGCTGAATTTTTTCAACGCTAACCTGTTAATTGCAAGAGAATTACACACAGTAACCTAACCTCTTGACAGGATTAGAGCATCAGTACACAGGCTGGCAAAGCAGTGAATGACTTTTTCAGGAGGGAAGGAAAGAGCTTTCACAAGAACTTTGAAGTATTGGACAATTACTTAAGCTCTATTTCACCAAACATACTTCAAAACGGCTGGACGCATTTAGCCACTGCACTTGAAACACACAACCTCTATCCAAAAGAAGTGTTTGTTTGGGTGTCATGTCTGGCAAAGCTCTCGTGATATGTTTGCAAATACAAAAACATTAAATCTCTGATATTTCTCATGCCAGCAGACTATAAACTCAATTGGCGCCTTCTCTGCATGTCTAAATTTCAGTTTGGAACCAGTGAAATAAAGATAGCTTTATAGGATTCAAATACTGTTAGATTTCTGTACATACCCTCATATTAAAGCAATAAAGATGTTTGCCTCATAAAGTTATAGCAATGTATCAAAGTGTAAAAAGCAAAGGGGTCAGAATAATCCAGGGGAAAAAAAATTAAAATGCAAAGCTAAACCAAAGCTACAGGAAAGTTTGGCAATGTATTTCTTCATAATATAAACCAATGTAAAATATTTCCACCCTTGTCTCCAGCATTTTCTCCTGTGTATATTAACAATTTTTTAATTTATAATTTAAGTGGTTCAATTTACCACCTTAAATAAAAATATATTGTTTCATAAAAACAAATAATACAGACAGAATCTTTACTCTTTTTATTAACTCAATAATATAAACAGTTAGAAAATCCTGAAAGTTTAAGTGGCAATAATGCAAGAAACGATAATGTTGCAGAATCAAAATGCCTTATGAACAACTGTTAATGAAGCCTCCTATTTTTATCTGACTCCACTTTACTGAGCCATAAGCATTTCATCCTGTATTGCCTAACAGACTAACACTACCTAACAGTACTGTTCTGTTTAGTGGATCACTGAGGTTCTTAGGATATTGTAGGTTAACATCTTACAGGGATCTGATTAAGGTAAAGGCTGGTATTTTTTGTTTTGCAGCAAACAAAACGTGTTCATAACACGGATAAACAGAAAATGAAGGGATATACAGGCTTAAACCCCTTCAGCAATAGACTTGTGTAAAAAAAAGGACAGGGAGGGAGAGGGAACTGGGAGGGAGACCATTAGTGCGCATTGTTCTAATGTCCTCAGGAACGCAAAGACTTAACACGCAGCTGCGGCTTGAGGTCATTGTGGTACTCCCAAAACAGGAATATAGAAAGCAAAAATTAAGGCCAAAAAGAGCTTAATATGACTATGTTACTTTTGAGTCAAACAAATCAGTAATTCTACAGTGCAAACTGTAACGTTTTCAGTTCTCCCTAAGCCCTACGTAAGGTGAGTATGACCTGTGGACATAGGTTTTGAAGTCTAATTCAGATAGTATCAATTCAAAATGTGCAAAAATTCCTTAGTGCCCGTTAGATTTCTGATTCCTTCTGTCAGAAAACAGTCTGACATTCTAAGCACAATGTTTCACAAGTCATCTTCAAGTGCTCGGCATCACCCTAGCCTCTCAGGCTCCCATGCCTATCATTTTTACCAGCTCAGCATACCATAGCCTTGCAAAATATGCCATCATATAGTTTATGAACACATCTGACTTCAGTTTTGTTTCCTTCACTAAACCTGATATTTTAATTAATTTAGGAGACATCTAGTCACTGTTCCTACTATGCCTTTTATGGTAATAAGCATTTTTTAACCAGTAGATTTTTCTCATCCACATATCCTACGATAATGAGCCCTACGGCGTTCTGATATGCTGCATCAGCTGGAGTAAAGTTAAAGGCTTGAAAAGCTGCTGAGACCTGTGTGTCTGATGAGTATCACTCACCCTGTAAAAACACCCCCTTCCAAAGAAGGCCCCTTGCACACTCAGGGTATACTGCATACTTCTAGAATACTCCATTTTCTGTGTGGCAGGTAGAAAACCCTACCAACTCAATGATCTTTAGAGCTATATTGTCAGTCTACATATGTCTGACAGATTTTTTTTTTATCTATTTTTAGAAGACCAAAGTGGGAAACAGTTTTTCTGCTTGATAAATTTAAGTGACTGAAACCCCCAATTCACAAAAATGTGTAAACACACACTTAAATTCAAGTGTGTTCATATCAAAGTAATAGGACTACTTCTGCTGTGAGGTCCTGGCTCCTCTCGGCAGTTACTTTTGACTTCAGCACACCCAAAACTGTACTCATCTCCCAACATAGGAAATTAAATGTATACTGGCATCATCACAGGATCACAGTCTGAGAATTGAAACTCACAATGGTGGCAGAGGCTACTGACGTGCATCTAACACAGTTTATGTAAGACAGCATTTGTTCAGGCTCACTTGCTAAAAATAAAAAAAAAGCTATTAGAGATCTGAGAGAATGCAGAAGGAAGAAGGACTTTTAAAAGCATGCAGTAATCTGTTTCAGTTTTAGTTTTTCATATCCTACTTGATATAAAATAATGTTCAGTCAACCAGTTTTTCTCTAGTCCAAGAAGCATAAAACAAAATTTAAAAAAGAAAGAAAAAGAAAGAAAGAAAAAGGATCACTTGGCTTCCAGTTAGGGTTTCATAATCCACTGGATTTTATTGGTTTAGTAAAACTATGCTCTTCCATCATAAATGAAAGATTTGACTCATTCCTTTGAGACTTGTTTCTTCTGCTGTTTGGTCAATTATTTTGTTTCATTTGTTGAAAAGAAAGATAAAAGAAAACATAGGTTCAAGTACAAAATAACTTTTCTTTCAAATAACCATTAAGCTTTCATGCTTGTTTTCTGCTGTTAATATATTTTAAGGACCCCTTTTCCCACTATCTGAAAGGTTTATTCAGCAGAGGAAACGTTCAATACAAAGTTCAGACTCTTTTTTTTTCTTTCTTTGTATTGAGAGAGAAGCTCCAATGATTTCGGACTACGTAGTATTGAATGATTGCATTCATCAATAAACAAAACAATATTCAGCAGCAAATTTCCAATTGTGATGTCTGGTTTTTTTTTCTTTTGACGTATAATTGCATGCCTACTTAGTAATATGCACAACTCCCAGTCAAGTCACCTAGCTCCGAAACTATTTGCAAAATTCTAATTCCATATGGGAAATAAACTCACATTCTGAATAGGAGGTATGTCACTGTCTTCTGTAGGTCCAAGATATCAAAATTAAAAACATCCTTCCTAATCTACAATGAATATTACATCTTTAAAAACATTGGTGTTAACAAGTAGAATCCTGACAGTCTAAGTTGTCCATTTATGTTTAGTAGAAGACTTCAGGAGCAACTTTTCTCATTGAAAACACTCAACAGTCTACTACTATGTCTCATTATATTAATGCGGCTTTTTTCCACTTTGCATGACTCAGTGAATGCTAGGACACAGTGATNTCAGTGGAGATTGAAGAACATCAGTGAAATTTAACCTTTTGCCTGTTAAAAAATTATTTTTAATGGATATGGTTTAGGTAAACTTATCAAAGGACAGAGATTTTCATAATACATAAATAAATAATGAGGACAACAAATGCTATAAAACTAAGACCGATGGCAGCAATGTTTTTTTCAAACAAGCATTCCTACACTGTGTTTGCTGCTGGAATCACACAAGACAGCGTATCACAAATAGCATAAGTACTGGCACAGCTAACCGGTCTATCTCCTTCTCCCAAGCTAAGATACATTCATAGTAAGAACACACATCCTAATCTGGTGCTACCAAAAATTAGTGGGAGTTTTGTCATCCAAGTTTCCAGGTGAGACTTTCCTTAGCACATATGTTGATAAACCATTTACTTTAATAACTTTTCTAATGACTTAGTGTTACTTCAAATGCATACAAGACTAGACCATGTGCATCCAACACAATTACATCTTTGAATTTAAACTTTCATGAAAAGTAACAGGCAATCAACTCTCCAGTCCTCAGAGACCCCAGGACACCCACCCCAAAAGTCAAGTGACTTCTTGCTGTGCACACCTATGCAGTCACATAAGCTTATGCTGGTAACGGTGATGTGATTGCCCTGCTAAGTAGTGGGAAGAAGGGGTTTATTTCTGCAGAGCAACTCACCATCTTCCTCCTACCCTGCAACCAGCAATACTTGAGAAATGGTGACACAGATCTGTAAGTCTTTAAAGCCTACTATAAAAAGCAAGCAAGCACGCGCGTGCACACACATACACAAAGCTTTTCATTAAACAAAAGCTTGCAGTACTTTGCAAATGGAAGGAAAGCACTGGTTCTTGCCACTGTGTAGGTTGAGAAAAAAGGTATCAAAGGACAGGGCATAGGCCTGAGACAGATCGTAAGGCCGGGTTCGGTGCCCAGCTGTGCACTGATGTAATGAGGTAGCCGCAAGCACTGTTTATCGAATTTCTCTAACACCACGCCATTTTAGTTAGAAACCTTATTAGCCACATATGCAAGTATTTATATTTTTAAAATATTACTTTCCTTTAGTGTACTTTCAAGTTGCTTTCTGAAGTGTATTAGAACAAGGACATGGGATAACATAGCAAAAATAAGGATTCGACATAACCCCACCATAACTCCACTTTGCTGACGGATTTTAACTTTGCTCGTTCTAGTAGACGAAACCAGATTTATTTCGCTTCCTTTCCACAGACTAGCAAAACTGCTTAGCAGAATACATTTTGCTACTGCTACATACTAAAGTAACACGCTACAGTGACCATGTAACATAGTATTTGCTGAAAGCAATAATCCAGTGAGCAATATCAGATTAGCAGACAGCACCAGAGATAGTGTTGTCACCTTCCCTTGAATTGCTCTTGAGAACTTCAAAGATAGGGCAAATTGAATCATCACATCACTGAAGAATGAGTATTTCCAAACAGCAAACTATATGCAGGAGGCTCAATTTAAAAAGCACTTATAAAATAATTAACATGTCTAAAAAGGGGCAACAAATCTGACAAAAAAAAAAAATCTGGAGCCTGATTACTTACTGTAAAAATACTAGAGAAGTTAAGGTAGATAAATTAGGATTAGTTTTATCCTAGTATGTTAAAAGCAATGAAATTAAAAATCAGTTTTAATTATATAATTCTGAATTGGCAATGCTCAAACAATCAATTTTTATATTTTATCAATAAATATCTGCAAGGATTATAAAGCATCTTTCTTTCCCTACTATGCAAAATCCTGAAAGGTAACTACAACCGTGATTTTTTGGAAGTGTTTTAGTGACATTTTCTCCAGATACTGACAGAATGTTTGGCTCTTTCATCTGCATCTGTACACATCTCCTTCTGCATTTGGTTCCTAGTGTCATGCTTCTTACTCATCCAGCCCCCCTAGTGACTTTGAAGACTGGGATCCTTGATAGTGCTTAATACTAAATGATAGAAGAGTAACATTCAGTTATGTTTCTGTGCCAAAGATTTAAAACAGGGTGACAGAATTAACTTCCAATGGTTTAAAAAAATCTTCGAGCACTTCAGTAGTTCCACCAGAGTCAACAGATCTTCTCACAAAGATATTTGTATACCAGCGAACATCTTGATTAGGACCCCAAAGTTTCTAAAAGGGAGGGAAGTGTAAATCCTGCTGATTGATATATGTAAACAGTCATAAATAAATAAATAGAGGCCAGACTTACTTCTGTCCATGCAAAATTATGCTTTGGTTTTGGGCAAAGAATTCTGAGAAAGTATCAGTAAAATAGTATTTTAAAATTTTACAGTCCTAGAAAAGTTCCTACTTATATTTTATGGGAGCAAAAGTACATGCATAGCAAATTTTCATCTATTAAGCAATCCAGGAGGTAGTCCAGTAGGTAGCCCAACACTTGCCAAGCAGTCAGCCTTAAAGGTTTTCTCCTGAAACTGTGATTATTGGATTTTGGCCTTGTTTCTTTTATGCATTCTACAGAGATGGGGGGGGTGGTGGTGGTTTATTGTTTGTTTGTTGTTTGGTTTGGGTTTTTTAATGATCAGCAATGCTTTGATACTGGGTCTAAAATAAATTAACTCTTTCTAGAAAAACTATGCTTTAATAGGTATTTTTTCTTGCTTCCGTTTACAACCATGCTGAAAAGCACAGACATACTGATGAATCAGTTACACAGTTCTTTTTGACTACAAGTGTGCAGCTCATTTTTCTTACTGATGTGTTTCAGAAACCAATCAGAAGTCCTCAAACCCCATGATTTCACAGTATTTATAATCATTTATCAAAATGTCCTGCTTTTTAGAGACCATTTCAAACAAGAACACATGATTTATGATATTTAGATGTGTTTAAAATAAATTCCCTAGAGAGGTAACATTTTACTGCTTGCATGTTGAGAATAGGTATGTTATAAAATATATTTAAACACTGGAAAAAGAGTATTGTTTTCTTTTTACATGATTTGTCAATGAACAAAACCCAGCAGAACAGCTATTGAAATGCTGGATTCCTGAAATGTAGTTGAACGCTTAGCAGCAGTGCTTCTATATGATACTATTTAAAATACGGAAAATAAATAATGAATAAATAAATAAATAAATAATAGATATTACCTGCTAGCCTTTTCTTGGAAATCTGCACAAACATATTTTTCCATATCAAACTTTAAAAAAAAAAAAAAAGGAGACTTCTCATGACTGAGGGCATGTGTTTAATTACATTAGACTTTAACTGGAATTAAATTTACTTAAAACGCATCTTTATTTATTGCAATTAAATGTTTGAATAATGGTAGTGATTAACAGTGCTCCTTCAGCAGTATTCAGCCACCCCTAATCTTCTCAGCATAGTTCTGCTTATTTCAATTCTTTTTGCCATAGCATTTTTGGCTTCCTTAAGGCTACCAGATTCGCTTTCTTTTCACATTTCTCAGTAAATCTCGATTGCACTGTCAATATAGGCGTTCATATGCTTTTCTCCTAACTGAAGTTTTAAAACTTGGACCCAAGTAAGCCAACCTAGACAATCGCAGTAGTAATTTTGTATGTGATGTGTTCTACATTGTCTGAAAATCGAAACCTACTCGATAAAAAGCAGAAATAAAATGGTCTCGAAAGTCAGAGTCAAGTAATGGGAAGAGGAGGCATTAAAAAAATCTAAAATATTCCATACAGAACAACTCATACCACAAAGCAACAAAGCACTCCAAGAACATGTTTTTTATACACTCAGGATGGTTTTCATCCGCACCTCATTAGCACACAGATAATTCTGACCATTAGTGCACTTTAAAAAAAGAAAATTTATTTGTGACCTATCCTCAAATTCAGTATCGGCCTTTTACTCCTACTTCCTTGACATATGCAGAGCTGAGTTACAAAGGGTACAGATGCTATTATTCACTGCAAAAATGTTAACATCCCAAGATTTGTGTGCATCACTCCTCAACTCAAACACAAGTTTACTGACCCACTTCTGGGCCTACGCAGGTTGAAAGGAATGCTCTGAAGATAATGAGAGAGCGACTACAAAACCTGGAAACACTGACAGCTGCAGCATGCAGAAGGCGATGACTAAGTTAGCAGCATTTCCCTGTCCTTTACAACCAGAACAGTTGGCAATTTCACCCTGCTCTGCAGCAGCCTATTCAGTATCTTCAAAGGGAACTTCCCAAACTGCTTAAAACCTGGGTTAGGGCAAAAGAAAACTGTAAGTCAGGCAGGGTATGTAAAACCACCGCGAAAGCACATTTCACCTTGCTTTCTCAATCCCAAACAGAAGTACAACAGAGCGCAGCACAAAATATTTCTATCCTCTCGTTCCCTTGCAAGATGGAAATGCCAGTGAAACAGAGCAAGCACAGGGGCAAACACAGAGTCCATCATCCAAAGTTTTGCTCACCCTCTGGATTTTTGTTTATCATTAAAAAAATTACACTCACACCATCATTACAGACAACAAAACACGGTATCTCCACTGGTAAATTTTCAGGGTATCTATATGGATGAGCAACACGACACTAGTTTGGCAGATAAATG
This sequence comes from Heliornis fulica, assembly GCA_013399135.1. Taxonomy (NCBI): domain Eukaryota; kingdom Metazoa; phylum Chordata; class Aves; order Gruiformes; family Heliornithidae; genus Heliornis; species Heliornis fulica. The sequence continues at coordinate 1,514,329 of VXBZ01005904.1, read as the reverse complement.
GTACAGGGAATCTCCAGGTTTTACTTTCTTCAAACATTCTATAAAATCAGTTTTGCGAATCAATGGCCCTGATCTTAAATGTTCAGGAATGAAAGCAAAGTAATGCAAGAAAAGGGTTAGTCTAAGGTTAATTCAGCTCTGAAATGCGGAACAGATTCAGTGCTTACAAAAGCACTGAACATTCTGTGGCTTTAAGTGATATGCTTAGGAAGGGGAAATATAACTGTAAATAAGCAAGAGCATTAATAATTGTCTCAGAATGCTGGCACTGAAACTTAAACAGTCTCTCTTCACTTATTAGTTATTTACTATTAGGATTTTATACAAATGCCTATTGAAGTAGTTCCAAGTGGGATGAATATGTCTCCAGAAATTGGGAAAGATGTGAATTAGATTCTTTAAAGTACAGTAATTTGTTTAAAAGAACAGATCGATGAGAAATAAAGGGGATGATTTCTAATCAAATGAGGGGCAATTATGGATGACAAATATAGAAACGCAGTGACTTAAAAATAGTTCTCTCTGCCATTAAATATCTAAATATCATCTAAATATCTAAATATCATTAAATATCTAGTACCAGAGTTTGGGATTAATAAAGGGGTGGGGTTAAATGTTCAGTCCAAAACTCAGGCTTCTCCTGAAGAAAAACCAAAGACAGAGCAGTTACCCAGTTGTCATCAAAAGATGCCGATTTTCAGTTCAAGAGATTCACAATTATGTGAACTGACATAATTTTAATTTTTTTTTCTTAGGGCGAGGGAGGAGGAAATAGTTACCTGCCTTGATCTTCAGAAAGTCTTAGAAAGTGAGGTTCGGAGTGCAGCGCAAAGTAAGCGTAACCATGGCTAAAGGCTCGAACCATTGTCCACTAAATCCAGTGGAAAGCTCCAGTCACTTCAGGGTAAGGTTTGTGACATTCCCCAGCGGTTTTGGGGGTTGCTTTTTTTTTGTTTGCTTTGCAAAATGAAATCAACAAAAAGTGATACAGATACTTCCCTGATAGTGAAAGGGACCAATTTCCTTTTTCCCTTCAGCTCTAAATAGATTGACAAATAAAATACATCCTTACACCAACAGACAACCAGTTATTTTGCCAGTAGTAATGGGGACTGAAATTTTAGTATCGCTCATACACCTCACGAAATCAGAGAACTCGCTTTCTCTCATAAAACGCAATGATAGATCCAACAATAGGCTTCGCCACCAGTGTAGTTAACTAAATACGGCTTTTAATATTACGAGAGTTTTTAACCTGGCTACCAGCTAAGTAAGACAAAGTTCAGTTAAACCCACTCTGAATTACTGTAAACATATCTTATCCTAAAGGACAATGAAGCAAATGATGGTTTCCCCAAGGGTTATTTTTTAAAACAGTTTCTGTTGCTTACCACTTTACCAAGCTCACAACATTTCCAGTGAAAGAGGTTATGGTTTCAGTTGTGAGTTTCATAAAGATCTGGAAAAGCCTCCCACTTTCTCTTCCTCAATAGCAAACAATTTGCTACGCCTGCTCTTGAGTTTTCAAACTGTTGAGCCCTCTCTTTTGCAAGAACCTCCTGTCCATCTGAGTGCATTTTTGATGACCCCCTGGTTTATGCGCGCTCTGACGGAAGTGCCATCAGTCGCGTAGCCTTCGCCGAGTGGCTTTTGTCAAGCTTTGCCTTCCTAAAAAGCAGAGATTATGTCAAGGTTTTCCGCACGCTCAGCGATACCAAATCATTGCCCTGTAATGTCTCCAAGCCTACGTGTGCTTATGCTCGTCTTTAAGTAAGAACTGCAGTGATTTTAAAAGTCAGACAGCTCCTTCCCTCCACCCCCGCCACCACCAAACTGAAGCTTGCTAAAGCTCCGTTCCCCCCTCGTTCGCATTACGGACTCCAAATCTTGCCCCTTTTTCCGGTGCTCCCAGCACCAGCCGGTGCTCCCAGCTCCTACGGGGCAGCAAGGCACCAGATCCTCTGCCAGATCCCCGCGTCCAAGGCAGAGTTTCCAAGCGTTGTGCAATCGTCTGGGCACCGCAGTCAGCTCCGCGGCGAAGGGGCGGAGGGGAAGGAGCACGCTATATTCTGAATTTCGAAGCGGAGCTGGCGTACCGGCCGGGGGGGAAGGGGACGCGGGGCCAGATGCTAAAATCCTCACCAAAACTACAAACATTTCTCTCCTTGACTGTAGGAAACTGTCGTCGTCCTCCCCCCCCACCGCCACCAGCTTGATTTCATGCTCTATCACGTGCTGGATTTTTCCCTTTTATTCTCCCCCCCCCGTCCCCCCTCCTCCCCGAGAACAGACATAATAAACTTCTTTTCATGCTGGAGATCCCGAGAGCGCGTCCGAGGGAAGGAGCGACCCGGCAGCGCCGGTGTCAGCGGACGCCGAGGGCACCGCGGTGGCCGGGGCCCGGCCGGGCCGGGGCCAGCCGAGCCGAGTCGCGGCGGGGGGGGGCCCGGAGCCCGGCAGTGCTGCTTCCCCCGGCACCCTCTGCCCGGGGGTACCGCCCCGCAGGGGAAAGAGTGAGCGTTACCTGAGCTGTCGCTTTTCCTTTTGCCGGACCTCTTCTCTGTTTCCACTGGGGACAGAGCCTGCCTGCCATAGTCCCCTGGCGCACACGCTGCCCCCGTAGGGGTGTTAGTGCCCAGGCTGGAAGAGTTTGAACACAGGACGGGGGGGTTGCTGCCCAGCTCCGGGGGTCCTCCTGAGTCGGGCTGAAGGCAAAGGCTGTGCCTGGCCGCGGCGGGAGGAGACGACATCTGAGGAATGTGCCAGTTCGTCTGCAAAGCCTGGTGCTGCTGTTGCTGGTGGTGGTGGTGGTGGTGATGGTGATGGTGGTGGTGCCCCCTATGATGCTGGCTGGCAAACATGCCCTCCTCATTGGGGTATCCCGCTATAATGCAAGAGGAAGAAGAAGAAGACAGATCAGGGTAGGACATGTGGTCAGATCTTCCATGCAGGGCAAGAGAAGACTGGGAGAAAGGGTGCAAGCTCTGCGCAGTGGCATGGGGGCTGCGCAGGCAGCCAAAGAGTGTGTGATCCATGGCATGCAAGTCTCAGGTTCCAAGCAGGAGAGTTTAGGAAAGATCCAACTTCACCCCCCTTTGTCAACTTTCACTGTAAACAGATCGGGCTTGTTTTTTTTTTTTTTTTCCAAAACGGCAACGACAGAGTTTGCAGCAGGCAGCTGAGCTCAGATAATCCAGGTCTTTAGCCCTAGTGGCCAGTCTCCGCTGCATAAACACTCGGACCTAGATGAGCCTTTCTCAGAGCTGCTCAGATGTCAAGAAGTGGGAGAAGTTGAAGCCAATAGAAGGTGGTCCCAGAGAACTGCTTGAAGGGGGAAACAGCTCCGAGAGGTTATAAATACAGTAGTGTGTAATGTGAGCTGGGGGCTGGCTTAGCAACACAGCACTGACCACATGCAAACTCCCTCCAAAACGCCAGCGCCGTCCCCGCGCCGAGCCGCTCCGTCAGCGGGCGGCAGCGCTGCGCGCCCGCGCCCCAGGCGTCTGCGGCAGCGGGGGGGGCGGGTTGGGGGGGGGGGCTGGCTCCGCGGGGGGGCATACCACCTCTTCCTGC